>CAJQZJ010032614.1:1819516-1846929 GCA_907164525.1 Lophiomys imhausi | reverse complement strand
GAAAGAAAGAAAGAAAGAAAGAAAGAAAGAAAGAAAGAAAGAAAGAAGAAAAAGAAAGAAGGAAGGAAGGGAGGCAGAGAGGGGAGGAAGAAAGAAGGAAGGAAGGAAGGGAAAGAAAAAGGGAGGGAGAAAAGAAGAAAGATTTTGTGCCAAGAAAGAAGGAAAGAAAGGAGCTGAGCAAGCCTTTAATCCCAGAACTTGGGAGGCAGAGGCAGGCAGATCTCTGTGAGTTCAAGGCCAGCCTGGTCTACAGAGTGAGTCCCAGATAGTCAGATATACACAGAGAAACCCTGTCTCGAAAAATCAAAAAGGAAAAGAAGGAAAGAAAGAAAGAGAAAGAAAAGGAGAGGAAGGAATAAAAGAATAAAATAAGAGGACAACATTATTTTGCACATGATTCCTTTCTGTGGAATGGCATCAAATCCAGTTTAAAAAAAAAAGGAATCAGTTACCACTGTGCTGACTTTTGCTAAACTGACCTTATATGCCTGGCAAGTGGCCTTCTAAATAACTGTTTATGCCCACATATTAACGCAGCTGTCTGCTTTGGTCAGAGCAGCTTCTTTTAGCAGTGATCAGTGGTGACGACAGAGAAGCAGTAGAGTAGTTGTTTTTGTGTTGTTGTTGCTGTTTTAAAGCCTTGCTGTTCCTTATCCCATGACTTTTATCTGGTTGCTTGTTTCCTTGTTTAGATTTTTTGAGTTATTCATATACACTAGGTTTTAATCCTCTGTCAAAACATAGCTACCAAAGATATTTCTCCCACTGTATAGACTTTCCCTTCACTTGAATAACTGGTTCCTTTGATGGACAGAAGCCTTTTAATTTTAGGTCCCATTTGTTAATTGTTGACCTTATATTTTAAGCAATTCAAGAAAGCCCTTACCTGCATATACATCTTTGAGGGCTTTCTTTACTTTTTCATCTAGGGATTTTAGAATTTCATATCTTGTATTAGGACATATATATCTGTGAAAGAGATCATATGACTCACATTCAGTACTTGGTCCTAAATGGGACATCTAGATTGCACCCCTTTCCTCAAGGCTTAGGGAATCTTCACAGAAAAGGAGGCCAAAAGATTATAAAAGCCAGAGGTGATGGGTGATATTAATGAAACTGTTTTCTAGACACAACAAGACACTTGTACACATGAACTCATATCAATTGTAACAGCATAGCCAAGACCTTTATGAGTTTAAGCTGGACAAAATCTCAGCATGAAAGACCAAAAGTAGACACAAGTTCCCACCTCTAGGTGAAGCACTGTAAGGATTTGATGGCCGCTGGAGGAGGAAGAGTCAATTTTCTTTAATGGTGTGACTCTTGGTAGATTAAGCATACTACAAGGTAGACCCCACAGCCAACAGTAGTTGCATAACCTCTTCTGGCCTCTGCAGACTGCAGTCATACATGTACTACATAGACATACATGCAGGCAAAAATATCCATACACATAAAACAAAATTAAAACTAGATCAAATCATCTGTTAAAATGATATTTAATAGGTAAATTACATTTCTGTACTTTAAGTATGCATTAATATTTTTTAAACATGTAATTTTTAGTTTAGAGGAATATAAGTTTTTAATATATGTCTCAATCTTATTGATGTCTATTTTTTTCCTTTATTTTTTATTTCTTCAAGTTACATCTCAATCGCAGTCCCCTCCCTATTCCCCCTCCAGTCCCACCCTCCCACCCTCAACCCCTCACCCTCTTCCCTTTTTTTTTTCTTTTAAGTTTAAGGTATATCTTATTTCCCCCTACAGTTTCCCCTTTCAGTCCAACAAATGGCTCTTTCTCTTATAATAATAAATACAATACAGTACAACAGAGGTAATTAGGCCACAGTTATGAGGGTTATATGGCTTAACATACATTCCCAATGACCAGTCCATATGTATTTGGTACCTGACTTTAACATTCTACTATCTAAACATCTCCATGAGTTTAAAGGTCTATATCTGACTCAACATTCATACTAACTTGCAACACAATTTTAAAAGTATCTTCTTAGATCTATAACACTCTCTTGACTCCTAAACAACTCAAAATTAAATTATGAGACTCTAGCTATCTGTTCTTCAACCACCTCAGAGACCTGAGAGGGATAAATATATCTGATTTTATAGGAAGTACAGGGCCTGCAGCTTCCCAAACTAAGAAATGACTTACCTGTGGCTACCTGGACAGTTCCCATTTTCTCTCCATACATTACAGCATCGATCTTCAGTCATTTGGCCCCATTTCTCTGACAGACATTGATTGTAGGGCAGGGGTTATGAAGGACTTACCTACCCTGTCTTGGCAGAGCTAGGCTGTCGACTTACCTGCTTCCAGGTTTTGTCCTTTTTGGACAGCATTCTGTCTACAGTTGGAGAAAGGGGCTTTTCCTACCAAGAGATAGGCTTGCGACTAATTCAATCATCTCCCACTGGAGATTCTTCGATGCTCATCTTCTACTTGGAGGAGAATAGGGGGTGCTGTTAGGAGTTGATATGTCTTGATATAAAAAAAATCTAAAGTTACAAAAACATCTTTGAATGCCATATTCTGCAGATCTCTAGAGGTTTTTGAAGAGGCCCTATCTATCTCTTATATTAGGGTAAGCAGATGTTGCTTGTCTCTTAGCAGGTTTATTTCTGATTAGCTTAGCAAGTAACTATAACAGGCTGTCATAGTACCTAACAGAATAACTGGCTTGCATACCCATTAGTTTGCATTTCTTAATTATCTTAAACAGTTTATGACAATTAGTAGTAAAAGGCTGAAATATCACATTTCATTTTTTTTCTTTACCTCCTAACCCTTCCATCCCATTTCTCTGGGGTGGGGTGTCCTTATATAACAGTCCCTCATCTCAGTTGAGAGGTTGTATGAGGGCCAAGATCCTCTTCATTCATTGGGGATCTACGAAGCAGTACCATCAGTGAAAAGTGTCTCGTTGCCTGGGAGAGAGAACTACTAAACAAACAAACCAATAAGCATACAATAGCTAAAAAAGACTAAAAAATAGAAAAAAATAACTAATATATGAAAAATAAATAAAGAATAAAAATTAAAAATAAGAAGTCTATGTCCAAGTTCCCTTTGGTGTGTTAATTGTAGTATCAATAACTTCTACTATATAGCTAAAATCCTACTATAAGTGAATAGATGCCATATGTGTCCTTCTGAGTCTGGGTTAGTTCACTCAGGATGAGCTTTTCTAGTTCCATCCATTTGGCTGCAAATTGCATAATTTCATTGTTCCTGATAGCTGAATAATATTCCATTGTATAGATGTACCACAGTTTTTTGACCCATTCTTCGGTTGAGGGACATCTGGGTTGTTTCCAGTTTCTAGCTATTACAAATAAGGCTGCTATAAACATAGATGAGGAAACTTCCTTATGATTCCGTGAAGAGGCATTTGGGTGTATATCCAGAAGTGGTATGGCTGGGTCCTGAGGCAGAGCTATTCCAAGTTTTTTAAGATATCGCCAGACTGACCTCCATAGTGGTTGCACAAGCCTGCATTCCCACCAGCAATGGAGTAGGGTACCCCTTTCTCCACACCCTCGCCAGCATGTGCTGTCATTTGAGTTTTTGATCTTAGTCATTCTGACAGGTGTGAGATGGAATCTCAGAGTCGTCTTGAGTTGCATTTCTCTGATGATTAAGGATGTTGAGCATTTCTTCAAGTGTCTCTCAGCCATTAGGGATTCCTCCTTTGTGAATTCTCTATTTAGCTCTGTCCCCCATTTTTTGATTGGATTATTTGGTTTCTTGGCATTTAATTTCTTGAGTTATTTGTAGATTTTGGATATTAGCCCTCTGTCAGATGTGGGGTTGGTGAAGATTTTCTCCCAGTCTGTAGGCTGCCGTTTTGTTCGAATGACAGTGTCCTTTGCCTTACAGAAGCTTTTCAGTTTCATGAGGTCCTATTTATTGATTGTTGATCTCAAGTCCTGAGCTGTTGGTGTTCTGTTCAGGAAGTTGTCGCCTGTGCCAAATAGTTCAAGGGTTTCTCCCACTTTTTCTTCTAGTAGATTTAGTGTGACTGGCCTTATGTTAAGGTCTTTGATGCACTTGGACTTAAGTTTTGTACAAGGTGATAAGTATGGGTCTAACTTCATTCTTTTACAAATGGACATCCAGTTGGACCAGCACCATTTGTTGAAGATGCTGTCCTTCTTCTATTGTGCCGTTTTGGCTTCTTTGTCAAAAATTAGGTGGCCATAGTGTGTGGGTCTATTTCTGGATCTTCAATTTGATTCCATTGATCTACTGGTCTGTTTCTATACCAATACCATGCTGTTTTTACAACTATTGCTCTGTAGTACAGCTTGAAATCTGGGATGGTAATACCTCCAGATGCTTTTTTATTGTACAGGATTGATTTAGCTATTCTGGGCTTTTGGTTGTTCCATATGAAATTGAGGCTAGCTCTTTCCAAGTCTATAAAAAATCGTGTTGGTATTTTGATAGAAATTGCATTGAATCTATATATTGCTTTTGGTAGGATGGCCATTTTTATTATGTTGATCCTACCTATCCATGAGCATGGGAGATCTTTCCATCTTCTAAAGGCCTCTTCCATTTCTTTCTTCAAGGGCTTGAAGTTCTTGTTGTACAGGTCCTTTACTTGCTTGGTTAGAGTTACCCCCAGGTATTTTATGTTGTTTTCAGCTATTGTGAAGGGGGTTGTTTCCTTATTTCTTTCTCAGCCCATTTGTTTGTTGTGTAAAGAAGGGCTTCTGATTTTTTTGAATTAATTTTGTATCCAGCCACTTTGCTGAAGGTGTTTATCAGCTGTAAGAGTTCTCTGGTGGAATTTTTGGGGTCGCTTATGTATACTATCATATCATCTGCAAATAGGGATAATTTGACTTCTTCGTTTCCAATGTTTATCCCCTTGATGTCCTTTAGTTGTCTTATTGCTCTAGCAAGAACTTCAAGTACTATATTGAAGAGATATGGTGAAAGTAGACATCCTTGTCTTGTCCCTGAGTTTAGAGGAAATGCTTCAAGTTTCTCTCCATTTATTTTGATGTTGGCCACTGGCCTGCTGTATATTGCCTTTATTATTTCTAGGTATGGCCCTTGTATGCCCGTTCTCTCCAGAACTTTTAGCATGAAGGGGTGTTGGATTTTGTCAAATGCTTTTTCTGCATCTAGTGAGATTATCATGTGTTTTTTTTTTTCTTTCATCTTGTTTATATGGTGGTGAATGACGTTGATAGACTTTCGTATGTTGAAGCATCCCTGCATCCCTGGGATGAAGCCTACTTGATCATGGTGTATGATACTTTTGATGTGTTCTTGAATTCGACTTGCTAGTATTTTATTAAGTATTTTTGCATCTATGTTCATGAGGGAGATTTGTCTGAAGTTCTCTTTCTTTGTTGGGGCTTTGTGTGGTTTAGGAATCAGGGTGATTGTGGCCTCGTAGAATGAGTTTGGCAATGTTCTTTCAGATTCTATTTTGTGAAAGAGTTTGAAAAGTATTGGTGTTAGCTCCTCTTTGAAGGTCCGGTAGAATTCTGTGGTAAAGCCATCTGGCCCTGGGCATTTTTTGGTTGGGAGATTTTTAATGACTGTTTCTATTTCCTTATGGGTTATAGGGCTGTTTAATCTATTTATCTGATCTTGATTTAGCCTCGGTAGGTGGAATCTATTAAGAAAATTGTCCATTTCACTTAAGTTTTCAAACTTGGTAGAGTATAGATTTTTAAAGTAGGATCCAAATATTCTCTGGATTTCCTCAATGTCTGTTGTTATTTCTCCCTTTTCATTTCTGATTTTGTTGATTTGTGTTTTCTCCCTCTGTCTTTTAGTTAATTTGGCTAAGGGTCTGTCTATTTTGTTGATTTTCTCGAAGAACCAACTCTTGGTTTCATTGATCCTTTGTATAGTTCTTTTTGTTTCTAAGTTGTTGATTTCAGCCCTAAGTTTGATGATCTCCTGCCTTCTGCTCCTCTTGGGAGTGTTTGCTTCTTTTTTTTCCAATTTATCCAGTTTAGCTGTTAATTCGCTAATATGAGCTGTCACAATTTTCTTTTTGAAGGCACTTAGTGCTATGAACTTTCCTCATAGCACAGCTTTCATTGTGTCCCCTAGGTTTGAGTATGTTGTGTCTTCATTTTCGTTGGATTTTGAGAAGTCTTTGATTTCCTTCTTTATTTCTTCCCTGACCCAGCAGTCCTCTAGTAAAGAGTTGTTCAATTTCCATGTGAGTGTAGACTTTCTGTTGATTCTTTTGCTATTGAAGTCCAGCTTTATTCCATGGTGGTCTGATAAGATACAAGGGGTTATTTCAATTTTCTTTTATCTGTTGAGGCTATCTTTGTGACCAATATATGGTCGATTTTGGAGAAGGTTCCATGAGGTGCTGAGAAGAAGGTGTATTCTTTTGTGTTTGGGTGAAACGTTCTGTAGAGATCTGTTAGGTCCATTTGGTTCATGATCTCTGTTAGACTCATTATTTCTCTGTTTGGCTTCTGTCTTGATGATCTGTCTATAGTTGTGAGTGGGGTGTTGAAGTCTCCCCCTATTAAAGTGTTTGGATCAATTTGCAATTAAATTTTAGAAGCGTTTCTTTTATAAATGTAGGTGCCTTTGTATTTGGGGCATAGATGTTCATTATTGAGATGACCTCTTGGTGGATATTTCCTTTAATGAGTATGTAATGCCCTTCTCTGTCTTTTTTTTATTAACTTCAATTGGAAGTCTATTTTGTTTGATATTAGGGTGGCTACTCCAGCTTGTTTCCTGGGTCCATTTGCTTGGAAGACCTTTTCCTAGCCCTTTACTCTGAGGTAGTGTTTATCTTCATTAGTGAGGTGTGTTTCTTGTATACAACAAAAAGATGGGTCTTGTTTACGAATCCAGTCTGTAAGTCTGTGTCTTTTTATTGGTGAGTTGAGTCCATTGATGTTGATGGATATTAGTGACCAGGGGTTGTTATTTCCCATTATTTTGGTATAGCTGACTGTCTTGTGTTTCTCTTTTGTTTAGTTGCTGTGGAGGTTTCTATTTCCTCTGTTTTCTTGGGTGTAGTTATCTTCTCTGTGTTGGAATTTTCCTTCTAGTATCTTCTGTAGGGCTGGGTTTGTGAGGAGATACTGTTTGAATTTGATTTTGTCATGGAATATCTTGTTTTCTCCTTCTATTTTGATAGAGAGTTTTGCTGGGTATAGTAGTCTGGCTGGGCACCTATGTTCTTTCAGGGCTTGTAGGACATCTGTCCAGGCCCTTCTAGCTTTTAAAGTTTCTGAGGAGAAGTCAGGTGTGATTCTGATGGGTCTGCCATTGTATGTGACTTGGCCTTTTTCTCTTACAGCTTTTAATATCCTTTCTTTGTTCTCTATATTTGAAGTTTCTATTATTGTGTGGCGAGAGGAGTTTCTTTTCTGATCTAATCTGTTTGGTGTTCTGTAAGCCTCTTGGATTTTTACTGGCATCTCTTTCTTTAGGTTTGGGAAGTTTTCTTCTATGATTTTGTTGAAGATATTTCCTGGACCATAGAGTCAGGAGTCTTCTCTTTCCTCTATGCCTATAATTCTTAGGTTCCATATTTTCATTGAGTCCTGATTTCTTGGATGTTGTGGGTGAGAGATTTTTAGCTTTCTCATTTTCTTTGGATGTTGTACTGATTTCTCCCATTAAATCTTCCATGCCTGAGATCCTGTCCTCCATCTCTTGCATCCTATTTTTCATACTCACATCCATAGTTCCTGTTCTCTTCTCTTGATTCTCCATTTCCTCTTTTAACTCTGACTGTGTTTTCTTTATTGTTTCCATTTCTATTTTCATGTCTTGAATGGTATTGTTCGTTTTGTACATTTCCTTCTCCAGTTTGCTTGTTTTTGCCTGGAGATCTTTCATTGCTTTATCCTTTTCCTGTTCAAGCTGGGTCACCTTGGCTTGGAGCTCTTTAATGGTATTATTTATTGTTTTGAGTTGTAAAATTGTGGCTTCTTTGAATTCCTTCATAGTTTTAAGTTCTTCTTGAAGGGACTCTATCACTTTCCATAATGTAGAATTGTCATCGGTTTCATGTGTTTCAGTTGTGGTGAAGTGGTTCGGGCTGGACGGAATAGCGTTGCTTTCTTTTGTTGGAGACATTTTGCTCTGTTTTTTTTTTTTTTTTTTTTGTCTGGGGCCTCTGGCCATGTGGATTTTTTTTTGCTGTCTTCTGGACTTGTGTCCAAAGGGGGCGCTTTGGTGTAGGAGTAGTGTTGTCATACTCCACCCCTATAAGGTGAGTCATTCAGCCCCGCCTCCCAGGTGGAGACCTAACTAATCCAGGTGGTGGAGCTGTGCACAAGTAAGCTCTGGTTCCCTGCCGGAAGGGCCTGTAGTAGTACAAAGGTCCGATATACGACAGTTTCAAATATCTTGCAGTTTGCCCGGAGTTGGTTCTTGTAGGGGGTAAATCTAAAGTTCAGCTCCAGTAGGCTTGGAAGCTGGCCAGTGACATCACAGACTGCGATCTGCAGTCTGAAGGCACTTTGCAGAGGAGCTCTGCTCACTTCCAAGGGTCGCAACCTTCACCAGATAATTGGATCGTCTGTATGAGACCTGGGAGTGCCCAGCAGGGTGGGGATTATCCCTGCATGGGTTCTGAATCTGCCGGCTGGGTATTAGGTTGGAACTTACTGGGGGTCTCTCCTGTTGGGGGATGGGTGATCCCGATTCCCGGGTCCAGCAGTTTCCTAGCGTGTCTGAGAGTGGGAAGGGGTGTCCTGCCCAGGGATCTTCCATGGTCCCCATGTAGCTGGGTGAGATTTAGAAGGGGTCATGCCCTTTGTACAGCGTCCTGCAACAATTGCCGCCTTGTGACTGTTGACCCCGAAATCAAAATACTTCCGAGCCAGCCGCCGCCATCTTCAGCTTTTTCTTTTTAACAATAAACACAATACAAAACAATAAGAATAATTAGGCCATAGTTATTTTATTTAATTTTCATGTCTCTTATGTTTTCACATAAGGACTTGAGCATCTGGTATTGGTTTGACACCCCCTCCCTTTTCCTCAATCACCCTTTTTTTTTTTCAATGTGTTTGCAATGTTCAAGAGGGACTAGTATATAACAGAGTTTGTGTCATTTTCTCTGTTAGTTAGAGCACCAGGCTGTCTCCCATACTCTCTCCTGAAGGTAGAATACTGTGTGCAAAACAATCGCTACCAATGTGTAGACCAATGAACATACAGTAGTAGTCAAACAATCAAAACGTTAATCCCTTAAATGCTGGTTACTTTACAAAACAAACTAACACTAATAGTGCAGTGTGTACTATCATAGTAACTGCTATGGGCGTGATAGGAAAGGAAATAAAAACAAAGCAAGATTAGGGGTTGGTATTGAGTTGATAGTATAAACTAGAGATGGGGCAACAATAAGGGTAAGTGGGTATAAGGAACTTTTGGCTAAAGATAAAATAAAAGGAGAGAGGTAAAGACATTTATTCAGACAACTCAAAGGAGTCTCAGGTCTCAAAAGGCTGAGACATGGGGACCCCATAAATCAGTTAATACAATGTTGTCTGGGAAGGCTTATTTGATTATTATCCAAAGGAAAATGAGGATGGGGAAAAAAAAAGAAAAGAGAAGGGAGGCAAAAGAAGACCAGAACAGAGCTGGCCTCCTAAATTTACACTGGGTATTAAATGAAAGAGGCATAGTGAGAAGGGAGAGAAGTGGACCTGTAGAGACTGGATACGGTTATGCCTACTTTCTGTTTGTAGCTTCAATTCTCTTGGTACCTTTTATCAGGCTCTTAGGTACCTTTCAGTCCCATGAAGTCAGTACATAGGCGCTGGTCTTGTCAGTGGGTGATTGGTGTGGATCAGGGTCACAGATATGGGTAACATCCGTAGGCAGTTCTTTGGGGGTTGGGTTACAAATACCATTCTTGAATATGGGTGCTCCTTTACAAGGTCAAGATTGGGTCCCACATGCTGGTCTTGTCAATGGGTCAATCCAGTCATAGCTCGGGTCCCACATGCTTGTCACATCTCTGTGTGTCACTTCTGAAACATGCTTGTGAATTGTGTGTGATCGTTTCTGATGTCCAGTTTACTGCTTGTAGCCTGAGTTCCTCGGAAGACTACGGCTCTGGCCAAACTTCTACCATACTGAGGACTGCATGCTTCTCAGGCAGAGTGACATTCTCCTAGTGTACATGTATTCTGCTGACCAGTTTGCAGTGTGTGAGTTCTCTAACACTTGCTCTGAGTTTCCCAACACTGTAGTTCACTAAGGATCTGAGCTGTTAAGCTGATTTAGCATGAGTTTCTTTAAGGAAGCACTGCACCACTGTTCCAGTCTTTTATGACACTGGCTCGATGCTGCTCTGGTTCTAGCAAGAGTTTAGTTTTTCCAGCAGCATCTTCTATCTCTGCTGACATTATATGATGTTTTTACCTCCCTTTCTCTCTTTATTTTATTTTCTGGCTCTGGTATGCCTCCTCTCTCCTCCAGTCTCCTCTTCTACCACCACCACCGCTACCTCCTCTTTCTCCTCCTCCTCCTCCTCCTCCTCCTCCTCCTCCTCCTCCTCTTCTCCCCTCCTCCCCTCACTAACAGGGAACTCTTCAGAACTACCAATCCTTTAGGGACAGACTCTGTTTTTCCTTTTCTTCTTTTAAATTTCCTGTTTTACTCTGTGATTAAACTAGAGATGTTTTCAGCTGACACTCACCTCCTATCATAGCTGCTATCCAACTTTTTTTTTTTTTTTAATAAACCAGTTTATTCCCTGGAACATCAGACATACTGGGTCTTTTCTCTTGTTATTTCTTGACTGACCAAAAGGTGGTTTTAATTAAACTGAGGGATTGATCCTAATAATAACAAGGAGGATGATATATACAACTTTTGGTAGATGTTTGATTAAGAGAAGCTTTTGCTTCAAAGCTGGTTAAAAACATACCTGGGTATATAAGCGAACTCCAGTATGTCTCTTTCTAACAAGAAGGCTTCTTAGAAGACTAATGACACCAATGAACTCTGGTGTCATTTTGCAATGGTCTAATTGAAGTTAATTTAAACATTTTCATCCCAAATATTTTAGGACAGAATATGTGAGAAGAGTATATAGAATTATTTACTTGGGACCATAACTCCTTAAAATAATAAGACATTTTGGTCAGATCTGTTCAAAGAACCAGAAACGCAGAACTGAAAAAGAAAAAAGGACAGTAGCATAAAACAAGGACACATCAAAGCATGTAAGAAGACATCTTTAGTGGGTATCCCTGGAGTGTGAAGACACTAATCACTGAGAAATGACATGTGAAATGTTTCACAAAACAATGAAACTAACTTCAAATTTTATGAATAGTTGAAAGTTAGTTATGAGTAAGAACTTGTTTCAACTTCAAAATACTAAAATTGACATCAAATCTATAATTATCCATCACTAGATGCTGGGCTCCTCAAACCACCATCATATTAAATTAAATATCTGTGTTCTGTTTTCATGTTTCTGGTTTTTTAAGTGGAAGAGAAAAGGAATTTTCAAGCTAGTTATGGTAAGGTCTAAATACTTCCCTTGATTGTGTACATTCTTCATTCAGTGAGCAGATCCAACATAAATATTTAAACTGTAAATTCCCTTACAGAGGGGATGAGGTTTTCAAGTGACCCCTTGTTTATAGGGATTCATTTTTCTAAACTGAGAACTCAGACTTTAAATAAGGCAGCAAGAGCAAATTAGAAAAAGAGAACCACAAAGTAAAGGGCAATGCAAATATGTAGGTAGTTGTGAGACTAGGCAGTGTGGCTCATCTGAATTCTCAAAAAAACTATCTCATTTGATGCCTTGCCCTTATGAACTTTTTATAAAGCAAGAGAAAAACATACTCAGAACATATCACCATGCAGTCATACGATATGAAGTTAGTCTCCCCCAATGATGTCATTACTAGTTTCAGACCATTATAGGAAAAGACTATGTGGCTATCTAAATGAAGACTCTGCCTTCTGGTTTTATGGTATTGAGATCCAGACTATATAATTTCTAATTTGTTTATGTCTACTGTTTTGTTAAAATTAGTTGGATTGCCTAGACAATGAGTGGTTTGCTTGAATGAGATTTTTAAAGGTAGCACTTATAATGAATCACACATATACAAATTCCTTTTGTAAAGGAAAAATCCACCGTAATAGTCCGTTACAGATCCGGTGAAGGCAGCTCAAGTGTTTATGAGGTGGGACTCCAGAGCCTGAAAGAGAATACTTAAGCTCTGCATATGTCACTCAGAGTTGTATGATTTGGGGCAAGTTAGATAACATCTTCACATGTCTTTTTTAAATTTTAATAATAATAATAATAATGCTGGGCATGGTGGTGCACATCTTTAATCCCTCAGGAGGCAGGGTTAGAGGCCAGCACTCAGGAGGCAGGGTTAGAGGCCAGCATAGCCTGGAACAGAGCAAGTTCCAGGACAGCCAGGGCTACACAGAAAACCCCATTTTGAAAAACCAAATCATCATCATCATCTACAAACTTAATGAGGATGTGGTGATGCTTATGAATGCTACTGCATCATCCAGTGTCTATCACATACTTGCTCAATGAATACTAGGTATTGTGGGTTTTGTTGCTGGATCAACTTACTGGGCCAGATTCCACAGTACCTAGTATTCTATTCCCAGTAAACATAGGAGAAATGTCTTAAGGGAGGTCTTGCCATCTGTCTCAAAAAACAAAAACAAACACACACACACACACAAAAAAAAACAAGAAAATTTCTTGTTCATGTCATTAATGAAGTCATCATTCTTAAGTTTTCTCAAATTCAAATAAGTACTTATATGTTTATATTTTCTATGTGCAATTGATATACAAACAAATGCTTTCTATGTTCTTAATTGTTTTTTTCAAAACAATTGATTGATTGTTTTTTTCAAAACAGCGTTTTTCTTTGTAGCCCTGGCTGTCCTGGAACTCACTCTATAGACAAAGCTGGCCTCAAACTCAGAGCTCCGTCTGTCTCTGTCTCCCAAATGGTAGGATTATTTATATTTAAGTTTAAAACAACACTTCTGTTATGAATTGCCAAACCACCATGAATTTAAAGGCTATCTACTTGCCCTCAGATTTTATGATTGGAGGCAAGTCTGATTATAGTGTCTATAGTATTCAGAAATTTAAAATACAAATGTAACAAATAAGTAAATTCATGAAAAAAAAAAAAAAAACAAAGCTAGTTAAGCTCTGACTCTGCTTCATGTATTGTAGTAAGCATTTCATTTATTTCATTTCACTGAATCTCCAAACTAGTTCCATGAGGTTATTTAAGGTTATTTTGTTTAACTCTTGCTTTAATGTACATTGATGAAAATTTAAAGCTATTTTGTTTATGTATTGTACATAAACAATTTATTTACATTAGTGTTTAACAAGATATTAGTGTTTAAACTTATGCACCAGTATCGAAAGCTTCCTGTGTTTCATGGTCAGTGTTCCTATGGTAGCCTTTTAACAAGTAGTTTTTATTTGCTTGCTCCTTTGTTTTTGTGGTATAGTTGAGTATCAATATGGACATTAAAGGCTATCTAGGGACTTGGTGGAGGACAGAAGCTATGAATTATGAAGATCTTGGCTCTAATCTAGACTAGCACTGACTTCAGGCTAAGACTCTTAGCTTCTTAGGGCTGTTGTCATTTCATGTGTAAAATTTAGCCAATCTTATCCACATCATAGACTTGTTTGGGCAATTGATTCAACATATTGTGAAGTATTCATAACAGGGTCTAATATATAATAAGCACTTCTTTAATGATATCCTTTGTTTTTAGTAAACATGAGTTACAAATGGGTAACACAAACATGCACTACTAAATGCTTGTGGGAATATCAAGCTAAAAATAAAATAGTGTTCGGATTTGCAATTCTGTGAGGAAACAAGTTTATATGAAAAAAATGCTCTTCAGAGATGCAAATATAAGGGTATTGGATGTGTTACTAAACATCCTAATTTGGGGTATAACTCAAATGAAAAAAGGTGGAGAAAATCATATCCAAACTGGGTTTTCGGAACTACATGCTGCTGCTTAGAGACTGTGGAGAACACAGTACCTGAATTGAGTTACAGGCTACTATATAGAGAAGAGAGAAGTGATGTTCCAGACCCAGGAGAATTATAACTAGAAGCAGGGGGGCTCTTGGCACATGCTGGGCATGCAGCAAGAGATATATTTGCAGATATATCTCTTAAAATACAAGGCTGAAAGGACTGAGAATTGGTTCAGCAGGTAAAGGAACCTGCTACCAAGCCTAATGATCTGAATGTGGTCCTTCAGAGCCATGTGGTCAGAGGAGAGAACTGACTCCTGCAGCATCCAAACTCATACTAAAGCATGAGCACATCGGAATGCAAACTTGAGTTGATGACAACTGTTAAAGCATTGTATTTAGTGGAAGCACTACTCCTTAGCAAGGGCAAAGAAAGGGGTGGGACAGGAATGAATCCTAGAGACAGGGCCCAAAGGCATAACTTAAAGGTTATCATGAGAGTGAGGGCCAGGGAAGCAAAGGGGATAAAAAGCTTTGGCAGGCGGCCAGCAAGACAGTAATAGTATTCACTGGGCTCAAACTTTTGTGAGGGGGGGCTGGGACATAATTGTCTCCCTTCCCCCTCCCTCCCTGTCCCCTTTTGTCTCTCTCTGCATGCACATGCTCTTCCTAAACTTGCCTTGATATTTTCTAATCTGGCTTGGATTGGAGAATGCACCTTAACAGAGTAATTCAATAATGTTTCTGCACATAGCATGTATGAAGTATAGACCTTCAATCAGGTGTCTCAATTACAGATGGAAAGGTAGGCTGGACTTTAAATGAATAATTTGCTATTACACGTAAAAGCAAGTTGTTACAGTTACATACACAACTTACTTTAGACACATTTGGAAACAGCTTTCCAAAGCAGCTTTCTTGTTAGTATGGTTTCTAAAATCTAGTTACAAAAACACATCCATTTCATGTATAATATACAAAGCATTTTAGGCACAACACATGTATTTAACAGCAGGCTTATATTTTCTGCTCCGATGTGGAGAAAGAGCAGAAAATATGAGCCATTTCCTTTCTTCCTTCCCTCCTCCTTTTTAATAAAGAGCAGCGCCTGTGAGAGAGAGTCTCTGGAAGTCACTTCTTCAAGTGCTTTGCCAGAACCTGTTTTATCAGTTCACACAAACCCCCTCTTTGCTTGATTGACAGTTTGGTAATCCTCTTGTAAGAATTAACTGGGCAGCTTTATCTATAAATAACATTCATTTGCAGGTGTGAGGGACAAAGGTATACTCATAGGAAGAAGAGATTGTCTTGCCCACCTGCTTTTTAATCCAAGGTTAGTCCTGGAAGCATTTGGTAAGCTTTCACATTCTTGTCACATTCCTAACATCTTGAGGAAGATGTAGAAAACAACTTTTCTTAGGGGAGTAATGAAGTTGTCTTGGGATTTAATTTAGTGAAACTGTTTTAGTGATTCATTAGGTGACACTTGAGTCATATTTAACAACAATCACAGTTGGAACTGAAACTTGCAAAATTAAAATTTTGTATTTGCTATTTTTTAAACTTTTAAGTTTATTGTCTGAAAATTTCATACATGTGTATACTTGTTTTAGTCAAATCTACCCCCACTCCCTCCCCTCCTATTCCTCTCATTTTCCACACATCACTTTTCCCTCACTATTTCCTTCTTAAAGTCCCCGAGTGCAGTTAGTGCTGACAGTATGTACTTAGATCCATTCACTGTAGCCCTGAGACACCTGCTCCTAGTCTCCCTAGGAGCCATCAGTCTCCAATAGTTCTTCAGTCTGGGGTGCGACTTTATAAGGCCCTTCCCCATCCAAGCTGGGAATTTGATTGGCTTGTTTTTATTCAGGTCTTGCATATGTAGTTCATGTATACAACAGCCTTGTCATGTCTGGAGAATACTATCTTGCTGCAGTCCTCCTTGATTTCTAGATCTTAATGATCTTCCCACTTCCTTTTTTGAGATGATGCCTGGTCCTTGGTGAGAGTGGGCTTGACATAGATGACCCCTGCAATGCTCAGCACTCTTGGTGTCTTTCAGTATGGTAATAGTGCTATTCAAATGTGATTGGCACCTTGGGAGGGAAATCAGTTTAACAGACCATGTTGATAGCCTTATAGTTGTGAAAATGTTGGATTTTCTTTTAAAAATATTTTATGTAACCACGTGATGATGCAAAGTTTAATCTCAATTAAAATGAACTTTTAGTCCTTTTGTGTTGAGGCATTCCTATACTTCCACTACTCAGGAAGTTGAGGTAGGAAGGTGGTGAATTCAGGTTAGTGTGGGTTCCATAGCAAGATTCTAATATGAAACAAAAACAAAGAAACAAATGGAAGTAGATCTTCGGTTCTAATTGTAAACAACCAGTAATCTGGCTTTCTTTACTAGAGAAAGATAATTTTAAGTTACAGAATTTAAATTTTATGTAATTGGAATTGGAAAACTAAGATGAGTGAAAATTGGAACTGAGGAGGGGCAAGACTGAAGAGGCGACATTGTTGTGCACAGCCAGAGCTTGTACTAATTAGCTGGTATGCCATCCTGCCTTTGTGAAAGACGATCATTTGAATATTCTTTTTTTTTTTAACGTTTTTTTGAGACAGGGTTTCTCTGTGTATCCTTGACTGTCCTGGTCTCACTTTGTAGACCAGGCTGGCCTTGAACTCACAGAGATCTGCTTGCCTCTGCCTCCCTAGTGCTGGGATCAAAGGGGTGCGCCACCGCTCCTGGCTATAGTTTGAATATTATTTCTTAAAATTAGAGGGGGAAAAAAAAAAACCTCGATCCTTTCTGTGCCTTCCAGGTGAGGAGAAAGGTGGGGATTGAAAGAGCACTCAGTTTAGGCTGTCCACCTGCCTGGCCTTTATGGGAAAGGGCAGCTGAAGAGCTGGTCATTTCTAACACCATTTCTCCATGTCTGTTAGCTCTCTTGCTCTTCTTTATAGTCTTTTCTGGTTATAACTACAAGTATTTAATCAGGAGGTATCTACAGTGAGCTCTCAGAATGTTTGCTCTTATGTTAAAGAGTAGCATATCCATGGAAATAGGCTGAGGAGGTGATGAGGATTGTTCTCTACTCTCTATTGTTGTTTCCAATTATGCTGCAAATAAACATGCAACCTAAAAAACAGAGTGCCAACTGACAGCTCGTTCTCAGACATATACAGAAGAGACTCATTACCTGGCTGGTTTTCCAGTGCTCAGTTTGCTGAGTGATGAAGTTGGATTTCAAGAATTGAGACATTCCCTTTCCCTGATCTGCAGTGCATACCTTTAGTCTTTTTCTGTGCTTCTTTACTCCATTCTGAACACTTGAAGATAAAATTCAGTGGGATCTTGAAAGACAGAATATACCCCTTTCCTCACTTTGGCCACGAAGAGATGGACCCTCTGTCAAACTGAAAGACCCGGGGGAGGGAAGTTCCTCACCCGACACTCAGGATATCACGGCCGCCCCAAAACTCACAAGAGACCATCTTGATGCAATCGCAAGAGGTTTATTTCGGGGGGGAAAAAGGGGAAAAGGGGAGGGGCTCAGTGCAATGAGGGGCGCCACTCGTATCCCACGCAGGGGTAGGAGCCACGACCCTGATTTGGGGGAGAGTCCAATATTTTATGGGGGAGCACCACAGATTAAGAGGGTGGGGGAAATTACAGTTGGGAAGTACCAGCCCAGCCCATCGTTTACCACAACCCAAGGGGGAGGGGAAATACAGCTGGAATGTACCAGCCCAGCCCATTAGTTAATCAGCGGGAAACATCCTACATCTGTTTGTCTCAGGAATGAATCTAATCTTGTTTTGTTATCTACTTTGTGGTCAGCCAGTTCCTGAAGCCCTGGGGGCCCGTGGCCCAATTGACCTTCATTCTTGGTTTTAACCTGTTTATGGTCAGCTAAGTTCCGGGAATCACCTGGCAGCTGGCCTGGCTCTACTGCTGACTTGGGGGGTCTTTTAATAATTTTCATTCCCTTCATTCCCCACTCCTTTTAGTCCGTTGTTCTATTCTTAGAACCTATACATCTGTTTTATTTTATTTATTATTATCTTGTCCCCGTAACCCTTGATATTGTTTCAGCATTAAAATCTGTATGGCGCTTACTCTTAATTGATGAAAGTACTGAGGGGCCTGCACTAGGGCAGCTGTTTCAGTGTCACATCTGATCCTAAAATTACAGCTAAAGTCAGGGAAATAGGCTCTCTCTTAAATCGCTTAGGGCGGAAATCAAACTCATCCACAAAGGCATCTGTGGGGAGATAGAGTACTCTAGGCATAAGCTGTACTAACATACAATAATCTTTGGTATCATTAAAGATATTAGTGGCAACACAGGGAGTTAATCCTGTGTTGCAGGCCCACCAGCTATCTGGTATCAGAAGTCTTGGGAGACCTCAGGGTCTCATTGCATAAGTGTTTATAGGCAGCAGGTGGGTTTTTTAAACAAGTCTTTTTCCCTGATACTTCAGTTAGGATCAGTTTGTTCTTTTTATGTCATGAGCAGGCGTCATGGTTGGTGGTGTTATTAAAAGTACCCAACACGGCGATGCCCTCATAGTAAGGGGGTCCAGAAGTTAAACAGAGCCAACATCCTCCACACTGCCTAGCCGCACTCCTGTCCCTACCTTTCCTTGGACAGACGTAAAAATCTTGTTGAGCCAGCCCACAGCGTCCCTCTGGTCTCCCACACCCGAACTTTGCTCCTAGCCCTATAGAGTGTCTTTATCGAGGGTCCCTCTCAGGGAGGTTCTGGGGGTCTGCCTCAGAAATATCCCACTGTTCCAGGCCTGTAGCTAGCTGGCAGAAGTCAGGAAAGGGAGGGGACTACCTTAGAAATTGACCAGACGACTTCCCCAGTTTGGGAAGCTACCTGACAAGTACAAGTTTTTGAGGGGCATGGGGGTTGTCATTCCCCATCTGGAGAGCACCTGCGACGCAGGCATAGCTTAAGAGGGTCTACAGTCTTTTTTTAATCTCCACTCATCCTTAGGAGGTTCAGGAGCTTTCTTTACGTGCGAGGCGTGGATCCAAGCAGAGATGTCCTCTACCTTCATTGGGGTGGGGGTAGTCGAGAGCACCAGGTATGGTCCCTTCCAGTGAGGCTCAAGGTTCCCAGCTCCATGGCGCCAGACGAGTACGGTTTCTCCAACCTGGAACTGATGAGACACGCTCTGGTCTCCAGCTTCATAAGCCTCCCAGAGCTGCTCCCAGGCTTCACACTAAAACTACTTCAAGGGCTTTCATGTGGGTGAACAAGGGGTTAGAAAGGACAACATCAGGATGGAACATTCAGCCAGCCTCAGTAAGAGAAGGAGGCCCCCCACAGAGAATCTCATAAGGTGTCAGCTTAAACCGCCCCCGGGGTGTTCCTGACCTGGAATAAGGCAAAAGGAAGGAGGGCTGTCCAGTCTCCCATGCCAGTCTCTAAGGCTAATTTAGTCAAGGTCTCTTTTAGAGTTGTATTTATCCTTTCTACCTGTCCTGAACTTTGGGGACGGTAGGCACAATGTAATTTTTATTTAATCCCCAGTTGAGTGGCCAGTCCCTGACTTATGTGGGCAACGAAAGCGGGTCCATTATCAGACCCAATTACCTTGGGTACTCCAAACCTCGGAAAAATTTTTTTAAGAATCTTTTTGGCCACTGTATTGGCAGTCTCAGTCCTTGTAGGGAAGGCCTCTACCCACCCTGAAAATGTATCTTTAACCACAAAGCTGCTTCCATCAGTGTACCAGTTCAGACTTCCTGGCCAGGGTCGGTCCTTTAGGTCACTCCGGGGACCCGTTTCTTCTGCCAGGATATCAAGGCAGTGGTGGGCAGGAGCAGAGTCATCAGCCTCAGGCAGTAGGGTAGCAGGATTCAGGGTGGCCGGGGGAGGGGGGGTGTGAATATCACTCTCTCAGTCAATAATAGGCTTTGGTAGTGGGTCATTTTAGCATCCACCGGTCAGGGGGCTGCCGGATAATGTTCTCAAGGGCATGGGGTGCCACCACTGTAATGTACTGTCCCAAAGTCAGTTTATCAGCAGCATCTTTGACAAGTAAGGCCACAGTCACAATAGCTTTCAGGCAAGTGGGCCATCTGCTTGCAACAGGATCCAGTTTCTTAGATAAGCAGGCTACCTGTCTCTTTCAAGGTCCTAAAGTCTGAGTAAGAACGCCTCTGGCAACCCCTGTCCTTTCATTCGCATATAGAGTGAAAGGCTTGGTTAAATTCAGGAGGGCTAAAGCTCGTGCCGTTAACAAGGCCTTTTTGATATCTTTAAAGGCCTTCTGATGTTCAGAGGTCCAGGTGAACCCTCCTCCCTCCTTGGTGAGGGGAAATAAGGGGGCTGCCAGCGTAGTGAAACCCGGAATCCATAGTCTACAAAAACCAGCAGTGCCCAGGAATTTTCTTACCTGGCGCGGGGTGGTCGGGACAGGAATCTAGGTGTCTTTTTCCTGGTTTCCGTCAGCCATCGCTTTTCATCTCTCAGGGTGTATCCCAGATAGGTGACCTCAGTTTTACATAACTGAGCCTTCTTAGCAGAAGCCCGATACCCCAACTCACCAAGTTCCGTCAGCAGCCTCTTAGTTCCTTGGAGACATTTAGGTTTAGTTGATGTTGTCAAGAGTAAATTATCAACATACTGTAACAATGTTAGCTGAGGATTTTTAGCTCTGAAGGAGGCCAGATCCCGATGAAGAGCCTCTTCAAAGAGGGTAGGGGAGTTTTTGAATCCTTGTGGCAATCTAGTCCAAGTTAACTGTCCCACCAGTCCAGTGTCAGGATCTCTCCATTCGAAGGCAAAGATGGGTTGGCTGTCAGGATGTAACTTCAAGCAGAAAAAAGCATCCTTTAGATCTAGAACAGTCTTAAATCTTGGACTGGCCTGTAATCATTAGTGCCTGGCTTCTTTACCGGTAACAGGGGGATGTTCCATGGTGACTGGTAGGGAACCAAGATGCCCTGTCTGTGAATGTCGTCTCTGTTCTCTATTTTTATTTGGTCTAGGTCTTCTGTTGCCCAGGTTTCCTGTCTGTCTAGGCCCTGTCTCTCTCTCTCTCTCTCTCTCTCTCTCTCTCTCTCTCTCTCTATCTCTTACAACTGAGGCCAGTATCCTAGTCAAGTTTTTTTGTTTGCAATCCTGCCTGTCCTCTCTCTCTCTTTTCTCTCTCTTTTTTTCCTGTTTCTCTTCCTCAGTCTCTCTCTTATGATACACTTTCTCTGCCTCTCTAACAAAATTTTTATAAAGGCCATAGCCATAGCCACTCATTGTTCCCTCAGAGGTGGGTCAAAGGGAGTGTGCCGCCTGTAGGCCTCCATCAACCTCTCAAGGAATACGCACGGAGGCTCAACAAGACCCTGAAGCACTCCTCTTACCTTGGCCAAATTGGTGGGGTGCCGAGCGCACCTCTGAGACCTGCCACTAGAGTCCGGCGGAAAAACTGTCAGCCGCTCCCTACCTACAGCCGTGTTGAAGTCCCAATCTGGTCGATCAAGGGGGAACTCAGCATCGATCTCATTCGGGAGGGTAGTGGGGGGTCCCATTGTCTCCGGGACATTCTTCTGTGCCTTTAAGAGAATTCTCTCCCTCTCCTATGTAGTAAAGAGAACCTGCAAAAGCTGCTGGCAATCATCCCAGGTGGGTTGGTGAGAAAACATCAGGGATTCCAAACCTGTAAGACTAGCAGGGTTTTCAGAGAAAGACGGGTGGTTAGTTTTTTAATTATATAAATCAGCCGAGGAGAAAGGCCAATGTTGTAAGGGTTGAAAAGCTGGTGGGTCCACAGGTACCCGACCATTCAGAGGGGTAGAGCCACAGTGGAATCGGGTCCCTCTGGACTCAACCCTCTCTGGCTCCGAGTGCCAGTTGCCGGCCCTCCCCCCTCTGCTCCTTGTAGTTCCAGGCTCGGCCAGAGCCCGGGCTGGTGTGGGGACGCCTGGGGTGGCTGGGGGTAGGGGGGTGGCCGCGGAGCGATCACTCGGGTGGCTCCTCCATCTCGGGAGAGATCTTAGGCGGAGCCGAAGGTGTTGTTTCCGAAGCTGGCTTTTGTTTTGATTTAGGCTCTGTGCCACGGAGAGCCAGGGCTCAGGAGCCTGGCTTTCTTTCTCTCACCCAAGGTTTTACCCATGGGGGTGGGTTCTGGACCAGGTCTTGCCAAACAGTAATGTTTGGCTGTTGATCGGGATGAGACCCTGGTCTTTCCTTAAAGACAATAGTTTTTACCTCAAAAATAATGGTCCAGTCAAAAGTCCCTTTGGGTGGCCACCCGACGTCAAAAGTAGGCCACTCCGAAGCACAAAAAGTCTGTCACGGTCTCTTTTTAACCTCAACTGCCAAATTATGAGTCCTAGTTCTAACTTCATTCCAATGATCCAGTGTCAAACTTAGAGGAGTCGTTACAGTCTGTCCCATTGTCACAAGTAACATAAAACATAAACATAAGATACACAGAAAAACACTACGAAAAATCCTTTTTACTCTCAAATGCGGGCACCACTCCAGAAAAACAGACGGCCAGGAGGTCTCTCGCGTCCCCTCTCCCAAGAGGACCACTATCCTCCCTGGCACCCAGATAAACAGACGGCCGGGAGGTCTCTCGCGTCCCCTCTCTCAAGAGGACCACTGTATCCTCCCCGGCACCCAGATGGGACCCTCCCAGGCGTCCCTGGGGTCCCTGTCCTCCTAGGACGTCTCCCAGGGCTACAGCCGCTGATCCCCTAGCACGTCTGCCCGATCACCTATCCATCTCCTCATGAGACAGAAACGGCTGTCAAATCGAAAACAACCTACGCGAAGCCAGAGAAACAGATGGCCGGGAGGTCTCTCGCATCCCCTCTCTCAAGAGGACCACTGTATCCTCCCCGGCACCCAGATAAACAGACGGCCGGGAGGTCTCTTGCGTCCCCTCTCTCAAGAGGACCACTGTATCCTCTCCGGCACCCAGATGGGACCCTCCCAGGCATCCCTGGGGTCCCTGTTCTCCTGGGATGTCTCCCAGGGCTACAGCCGCTGATCCCCTAGCACATCTGCCCGATCACCCATCCATCTCCTCACAAGACAGAAACGGCTGTCAAACCGAAAACAACCTTCGCGAAGCCAACTTTTAACGCAAACCATATAACAGAACCAGACAACACAGACAAACCCAGGACACAGATAGAAATCTCACAAACCAGACAACTTTTAACTGTTGCGCAAACCATATAACAGGACCAGACAACAGAGACAAACCCAGGACACAGAGACAGAAATCTCACAAACCAGACAACAGAAATAGGCCCAAGACACAGAAATCTCACCTCCAAGTAGGTTCTTGTGGAGATTGGGATGGCCGCAAATTCCCGGCCAACGCACCAAATGAAAGACCCGGGGGAGGGAAGTTCCTCACCTGACACTCAGGATATCATGGCCGCCCCAAAACTCGCAAGAGACCATCTTGATGCAATAGCAAGAGGTTTATTTTGGGGGGGAAAAAGGGGAAAAGGGGAGGGGCTCAGTGCAAACAGGGGTGCCACTCGTATCCCACGCAGGGGTAGGAGCCGTGACCCTGATTTGGGGGAGAGTCCAATATTTTATGGGGGAGCACTACAGATTAAGGGGGTGGGGGAAATTACAGGTGGGAAGTACCAGCCCAGCCCATTGTTTACCACAACCCAAGGGGGAGGGGAAATACAGCTGGAATCTACCAGCCCATTAGTTAGTCAGCAGGAAACATCCTACATCTGTTTTTCTCAGGAATGAATCTAATCTTGTTTTGTTATCTACTTTGTGGTCAGCCAGTTCCTGAAGCCCTGGGGGCCCGTGGCCCAACTGACCTTCATTCTTGGTTTCAACCTGTTTATGGTCAGCTAAGTTCCGGGAATCACCTGGCGGCTGGCCTGGCTCTACTGCCGACTTGGGGGGTCTTTTAATAATTTTCATTCCCTTCAAAACAACTAACAGTTTACATTTCAAAACCACTTGATATTTATATCTACATGCAGATGTGAGGCTGTGGAAAAATACTACCGCCCCTCCCTAGGAAGGTCTTCCTTTCTGTTCATGAGGGCCTGACCTTATGACCTTGGGGACATTCCACAGAACTTTGTTCCCGGAACTACTTAATTACAAGGTTGCAGCTGTTATCACAGACAACGGTCCCACCCCGTTGCCAAAGACAATGATTGCTGAAGATTAACTGAAATGTTCCCCTTGTACCCCCACTTGTTTGTGGTTATTGTGTTTAAAAGCTGCCTGTAACTGTTATTCGGCGTTCACTGCTTCTCGAAGGCAGTTGAACCCTGGCTCATCGGCTTAATAAAAATCCTCTTGCATTTGGCAACGAACCTCGGTCTCTGGTGGTCTCTGGGTGTCAGGACCTCAGGGGACTCCCAGGGTCCAACACAAACATTTTGTTTTTTTTTTTTTTTTTGGTTTGGTTTTTCTGCTTGAATGGAGAATTTGTGGTTAAATAATCAATTTTCAAGTTCCCTGAAAACAAATTAGGTGATTCTGACCTTTGCTTTGTTTAATCTGATAAATTTTTTTCTTCTTTTTATTAGATAATTTTTAGATTTTTGACTTTGGCTGGCAGGACCAATGTTACATCAGATTCTGGAGTAGTCCAAGTGTGTGTTTGGCTCTGTCCATTTCCCCTGTTAGCATGTGGTTTCCCTGGTTAGACTGACCTTCCTTTTCCCCACCATAATAGCTCACACCGTTCTCAGCAGTTCCATAGCCTTCAACCATTTCTAGGTCCTCCTGGCCAAAAGATACTACCTGTGGCCTGCCCTGTACTCTTTAGGCCTTATTTACTGTCTCTTGTTGACACTAAGTATTCTTATAAATTAATCTATGCTGAAGAATTCATGACTTATGGAGTCTTATCTTTCCAGATAATGTTTTATTTTGATATTTTAAAGGCACACTACCAGAGACATCATGTTGTAATTATGAGAAAAAAAAATGTATTAATGGCAGTTTGTTTGTTTGGCCAGTAGACTCTGGGCCAAGCCTTTTGGAAGAGAACTTCAAGGAACTGAAAGGCTTTTAGGTGGCCTCAGATTATACAACTTAGATATCTGTTTACATAATTGAGGCATGAGTTTTAATGCTCTTTTTCTAGTTTTGGGGATTTTTGTTTGTTTGTTTTCCTTTCTTTCATTTTTTCCTTTTCTTTTTTATTTTTGAGACAACATCTAACTTGTGTAGCCATGGGCTGTCCTGAAACTCCTCTGTAAACCAGGTTGACGTCATATTCACAAGATCTTCCTACCTCTGCCTCCTGTGCTGACATTAAAGGCGTGCACCATCACACCCAGCCCTGTTTCCATATTCTAACTCCAAGGTAGGTTAAACTATCATGAAGACCTATGGCCAAGAAGGACTTCAGTCATCTTACTTTCTTTGCATGGGGTGTAAATCTGTCTTGGTTTTACTGTATGGCATGTCTTATCTAAGCAACAAAGACTGTTTCTATACTCATAATTATGAATATAGAGCTATATGTTTACCATCACAAACTATTTATTTTCAAGACTCCATAAGAATATTTAATATTAAAAGAATTACTATTAGCATTTAATATTTATCTTTAATATTAAAAATAACAGATAGCTATACATTTAACAAAAGACTGATATCTAGAATATAGGCATGCTTTAAAAACAGAAAATAAGCAAGCAAACAAAACCTAATAAAAAAAAAACTGGGCTATAGATTTGAGCAGTGAATTCTCAAAAAGAGAAACAGTGGGAAACAAAATACTGCTGTTTAGCTAGATTGACACAGCTTCCCATTGCTGTTAAGTATTTATGTGTATGCTCATAGACAAATGCCGATTTCCAGCCTTATTCAGAGAAGCCAGTGAATGGTGATGAAAGCAGAGACTCATGGCTGTGTAGGTGGCTGAGGAAAACTGACCAGTGAGAGCTCAATCCTAAACAAGACATTGGTGGACATGAGGGCAGCAGACAGTGTGGGACTTGGAGGACAAGGAAAAGTGCTGCGAAGCTTCAGATTCTGGGCAAGGTACAGACACTGTAATCCCAGATGCTACACTGGTCTGCACAAGAACAGACCCACCATCAGGCAAGTGCAGAGAGAGCAAGCCTTAAGGAGCCCCACTCCACGCTGTTGAACTGCTTGTTACTGATAGATTCGGGGAGAGGGACAGTTGTCACCATCCTTTGTGTACCCACTAGTGAGCTGGCCAGGCTCCAGTGGCTGCTTGCAATTCTGTACTCACACACATGGCCCTGGCTAAACCAAACCAGTCACAGAACAAAACCAAAGTCATGAGCACTGGGAAAGGTACTGGTAAGTGGTAGGTAAAGGGAAAAGAAGAGATCAGACTGGGTGCAAGGGTGGGAAGAACAGTAAAAATGTATTGTATGCATGAATGAAACTATCAAACAGTAAATTTAACTAATAAAAGAAAGGATGAGGTCATGTAATCAAATAGGTAAATTATCTAGCACCACATCTAATATCAAAGGGATTTGATTGTTCTATGCCTGCAGTTTTGTTGCTTCCAACATCTCTCTCTCTCTCTTCTGGGTTGGTTCCACTTCCTTTGTGGAGGTCTTCTTGGCAGATGTGTCACGGCTCTGGCATTTCCAACATCTTGGGTTCTCCAGTGCAACTCAGGCTTCCCATTTATAGCCTCACATAATGGTATCTCGGAACATTCATGCACGAACTCCCCTGGCCTGCACTGCCTGGCCTCAGTGACTGAAATCATGAAGGAAGAATCTAGAACCCATTTACGTATGCATCCTTACCACATGGATAACACTGTCAAGTTCAGCTGTCAACTTGGGATGGACTCTTACCTCCTAGACTTTTCAGCAGCTTTTGTGGTTGCTTTAGAGGAGCAGAAAATGTGTTATACTGATTTTTCACAAGTTGGATGTTTACCTGGAAGGAGACTTTCCCTGAAAGTTCTTTCTATTCCAGGTCACATTAGGCCTTTCTATATTCTCTTTATGTCTTTCAACACAATCGTTGGCTCTTTTTCTATTTAAAATGTACATTTTGTATGTTTTTCTGTCTCTTTTGCTCCTTTTATTTGTAGGCCTGCAATGAAATGATTATTAATAATCGTGAAACAGAACCAATATTAGGCTGTCTTGAAATCAAATGAATGAGTCTATTACTTTTTTTTCTTTTTTTTAATAATTTATTTTTTATTTCTTCAAGTTACATCTCAATCACAATCCCCTCCCTACTCCCCCCTCCAGTCCCACCCTTCCACCCTCCTCCCCCTCAGCCCCACCATCCTCTTCCCTTCTTTTTTTTTTTTTTTTTTTTTTTTTTAGTTTAAGGTATTTATTTTTCCCCCCAACAGCTCTCCCTTTCAGTCCAAATAATGGTTCTTTTTCTTATAACTATAAATACAATACAAAACAAC
>CAJQZJ010032614.1:1755162-1767289 GCA_907164525.1 Lophiomys imhausi | reverse complement strand
GTGTGTGTGTGTGTGTGTGTGTGTGTGTGTGTGTGTGTGTGTGTGTGCGTGTGTGTCCCTGATATTGAGCAGGTCATGGTAAACATTCCTTAGAATTAAATTAATATAGTTATACACCATAAAAGTAAATATTCTTATCTATAGGTTTGTTTACTCAGAGTCCATTTCTGATTTATGTTGGAAAGGCTATTTGTTTAAGCAGTACTATAAATACCAAAGGAAATGTATTCTAGCCAGGTACCTGTAATAATCAACATGGGCTTTTATTTATATATCTCCTCAGCTAGAATCTAGGTAACCAGACATTTAAAGAAAATAAATGAAAAGTGAAGGCCTACTTTTAAACTATTTATTAATAACTGTATACACCTTCCAACCCACCGATCCGACATACGGCAAAAACAATATTAAGATGAAGGCCTCCTTAGTCACAAGTCCTTGGGGCAACTCAGCAGTTGAGGCAAAACAGCCCACACAGGAACAGGCATAATCAGCAACAGGAACATAGAAGTCAGCAGTCACCAGGAGCATCAAGGACAGTCAAAGAAACTGCGGCTTTCAGGGCCCCAAACAGGGCCGACCTGGGCTCAGCCCAACCTAAACCATGATCTTCAGCAATTCTCAGCAGCAGCAAACTGCAGCAAACCGCTGTTTGGAATCTTTCAAAGCGAAACAGTGCTGAAAAGCTATGAGAAGTGAATGCCAAGCAAAATGCCTGTCTTCATTTCTGGGGCCTCCCTCCAAATACGCACAAGAATGCTCCCCAACTGGCCAACTTCACACCTGCCACACAAGGCACTTCCTGTTGACCAAGATAACATGTTTTCTAAAGCATCAAAAGGATCTAAATATGTCTCCACATGCGACAGTTTCTGACTGGAGAAACATCTTGCACTCTCCATTAGGATGAATTGCCATCATGCCCCTTTCACGAGTCTTTTTTTCAGTGGAGGACAAAGCCTCTCCACATTCCACACTTGAGACCAACACAAAACCAACCAACCAAACAAAAAACCCCACATTCACTCAACAGAACCATATTTCTAAAGAAATCTAAACTTCCATCACAGAGAAGAACAAGATGAACAAGCAGAACTGTAATAGAAAATTTAATTTCTTTAAAAACATAGATATGAGCCAGGCGTGATGGAGCACGTCTTTAATCCCAGCACTCAGGAGACAGAGGCAGGTGAATCTCTGTGAGTTCAAGGCCAGCCTGGTCTACAAAGTGAGTATAGGACAGCCAGGACTTGGTACACAGAGAAACCTGTCTCAAAAAAACAAAAACAAACAAAACAAAACAAAACAAAAACCACGGTTATGTTAAATGAATGTGTTTTTTTTTTTGTGTGTGTGTGTTGGTCCCCAGTGTGAGATATATATGGAAATGTTAGATCCACTGCTAAAAACAAACTTGTGAAAGGCACATGATGTTTTGTTGGCTGGATACTGCCTTGTGCAGGGTACATGCTTTTTGCCAGTTGGAAAACATCCTTTGATAAACAGATCCTTAAAGAGTACATAACCTTAGTCAACAGGAAAATAACTTATGGGGGTGGGGGGCATGATGTTTGCCAATTGGAAAACATCCTTGCACAGACTCGAGGAGGGTATAAAGAGAACCCCAAAAGCAGACAGAGATAACTATTGCTTTGCTTCACTTTGAAATACTCCAGACAATGCTCTGAGACTTGCTGCTGCCGAGACTTACTGAGTGAGGCTTGTTGTTTCAATGTTGCTGCCCGATCAATCAGGACAGGCTGAGAGATCGAATGCCCCAAGCAGGGTTGTGGCAACTGCCAATTCCATCATTGCTGATACCAGAGGTGGGTAGCTGCCGCCACTGCTGCTGATTGGTGTTTGTTCCCATTGCTGTGTTTCCTGTGTGTGCTGTTGCTGATTGATTGGACTACTGAGAGCTATGGCTAGAGAGGTCTATATTTCCTGTCTCTCCTAACCTTCTTTCTCCTGTACCTTGAGTCGGTGGGTTGGAAGGGAGATAGAGCTATTAATATAACAACAAATAAGTAGTTTAAAAGTACGCCTTCACAGAACTGTTTATCCGACAGAAATAAGTAATGCAAAGAACAAAGAAAAAAGTTAAATCTTTAGTTGTACTGGGATAAATTAGACAGTATTCATGAAATAGGAGTTGTTGTAAAGAAAAGAACAATTAGAAAGAAATAGGCTTTAAGATAATGAAAAACGTATAATTGATAAATAAATTAAAACTAGATTATTTATCCAGAATTCAAGCAATATTTCGTAAGAAAGATTAAACTAACACAGGGATGTGGGGCAGTTAAGGAAAAAAAGGGCCACACCTATTATTCCAGCAGTCAGGAAGTTGAAGATCAGGAGGAGCAGAAGGATAAAAGGAAGAAAAGTGAAAACAGAAAAAAGAAAAGGAAAGAGAAAAGAGCTCTCAAGTTTTCATGCCACAGAAGCCAAAGGTGCCTAACAAGGTGAGTGAAGAAAGATCATGCTGCATAGTCAGGCTGACTCAAGGAAGCCCCTGGTTTCCCCTCCAAGTCTGAAGGCGCACCTGTCTCTCCAATATCTCCTCCATGTCCCCCGCTACAGAGGAGATGCACCCTTCAATCCAAAGTTCATTTCGCAAATGTGGCTTGGATATGCAAACCCACCTCTACTCCAGGTGTTTGTTCTTTCAGTTTGCTTCTTTGCCTAGCTGTGTCATTCCTACAATAGCAAACAGCTTTTGGGGTGCCTAACATACAACAACAGCAGAAGCCTGTTACCTTCCATTTTAGTTCCCACTATCTCAACAAACTCCCACCACAAACTCTCCTTTGTTGTAGAATTTATTTATTTATAATTTTGTTGTTTGCTGCTGCTGCTGCTGCTGTTAAGACAGATCCTCACTCTTGAGACTAGGTGGCCTGGAACTCACTAGACAGCTCAGACTTAAAATGTTTTCTTGAGTGAGAAATAATCTTTCCCTGCAATAGGGCATGTTTTAGTTATTTTTTTAAGCACAAAGAATTGTCTACTAGTATTTCTTCCTGTTCCATTCACCCCTTACCTACATCTGTGTGTTTGGGTTTCCAGAAGTCCTTGGTCATGACCTTTGTTCAGGACGCTAGACTCAACAGATTGGTAGTCATCTTACCTCTCAACAGAATTTGCTATGGCTGATCACTCCTTCCTTCTTAGAAACTGACATATTCCTGCCTTGTTTTCACTGCTCCACTATTGTCTTCTCAGTCTCCATTGCTTTCTCCTCCACTTGCAGTAAGGCTGTAATCAATAGATTACATATTGAGTTCTCTCAGATGACACCTTTCTTTTCCTTTAGTTATCTTTTTTTTTTTTTTTAAGAAAAAACTTTTTATTGGTTCTATGTGAACTTCACAGTGTGTTCCACAGTATACCCCTTTATCCACACTTCTTTCCTTGCAAATGTCCAATGTAATGAATCATTGGTCTGGTTTGAGGCCTCTGGCTTCTGCTACACTATTAATACTGGAACCTCACTGGTACTCTTCCTGGATATCCTGGTGTTGCCCTGTGTCATAGAGATCCTGCTGCTTTGTATCTGTAGGACCAGCTCCTTCATAGCTCCAGCAGTTCACCAATGGGGTAGGTTTTGGGGTGGGCCACCTCAAAGCCCTAGATTTGGGTCTTTGAGGTATCTGATCTGGTCAGCCCACCAGGTCTGCACACCACCAGGTTGACCTCCCCGGGAAGCTCATCCAATGCCACAGCCAGCAAGGGGAAAAGCCAGCTCTCCTCTAATGCCCTTAGTGCCATTCACCTGCCCCTATGACATCAGGGACAGTTCTACTGTGCTGTCCAGGTGAGGTGTGTGGCCTACTATTGGAGCAAGTGAGGGACAGGGCCATTTCTCCCACTCTCATAAACCCTGGACCAGATCTCCCCCTGCCATAGGTGTTGAGGGACCAGGTGGGTATGAGGTGATGGGGATGATGACACAGGACATCTCTCCCTTGTCTGTGCCACTGCACAGCAGACAAGTTGTAGGGCCAGCTCTCCCATGCATACTTCCTCAGGTCCAGCTCACCTGCACTCCACCACCAGGGTCAGCTCTATTGTCCTGCCCAGGTGAGATGCGGAACCTGTTCTCCCAAGTGCTGCAGCAGGTGAGGGGTAGGTAGTACCATCTATCCCCACTTTCAAGACCCAGGGGCCAATCCTCTTGTTTGCGGCAGTTGGCCAGGAGTGGGATGGGGGGAGCACTTTCCTGAGTATTGCATCTGATGTGGGGCGGGGTCAGCTCTCCTGCCTTCATGCCCTCAGGACCAGCTTTCTTATGTTCCACAGGAGAAGGGTGAGGCCAGTTCTGCATTTCCCTCAGTCATTAATTTGGCCCCGGGCAACAGCCCAGACCAGGGACATCTTCCTGGCCTTTGGTGGTAACAGACACCCACTGCTGCAAGGCCACGGATCCAGGCATGGGCCTCAGTGGCAGCATATGCCAGGACTTTACCATGGTCTTAGGTGGCATCACTGGCTACTCACATCAGGCTGTTCCTCACTACCCTTGAGTGTCCAGTTCTCCTCTCTTCATTGTGCACACATCCTTCTGCCTCTTTTTCTCTTTCATTTCTCTACCACCTACTTGCTCATCTTAGCAGCACCAGGGATCTCTGGCTGTCTGGAGTCATCTCAGCAGTGGTCTCAGGAGTGCTATACCCTGCCTCTTCATCCTTTATTTATTATTATTATTATTATTATTATTATTATTATTATGTTCATTGTCTATAACTACTACTGCTATTGTATCTATATTTACGGTGCAGACTTTTGTGTGCATGTGTGCGTTATAGACATGTATATGTTGTATACATCTTGTCCCCACACAGTGGCTAGATGAGGGCATTGGATGTCATCCTCTGTCACTTTCCACCTTTTTTCTCTTCCTAAACATGGAAGCAAGCATTTTCCTGCATGGGCTGGTAACCAGCCCCAGCAACACCCTCATCTCCATGCCCTACAGCACCAGAGTTGTAGATATTAAAGAGACCATGCCCCATCCTCATGGTTGACAGCAAGCACTCTTAACCAACGATCCATCTCTCCAGCCCCATGGCTCTTCTTTTCAAGTACACACAATTCAATTTCTTCTCTGCCATGTCAGCTTGCATATTTTATCAAAAATTCAGGAGTAAAATATCCAAAACTTGAAATGAAATCTGTTCCTCACTTGTCTCCAAACCTTCTCCAACCCAAATATGAAATCATCACTCAGCCAGGTATCATAACAAAAGACTGAAGAATCAAAAAATCAAAGTTAGATCAAGATGAACCATGTACTCACTTTTTTTGGATCTGCTCTGTGTAAAGGAGGCACACACACACACACACACACACACATTCACATATTCACACACACACATTCACACAGAATAGGAAACACCAGTAGACAAGTCTTTGTACTTTTTTTAAAAACATATGTCCTATTGCAGGGAAAGATTGTTTCTTATTTAAGAAAACATTCTAAGCTTGAGTTGCATAGTGAATTCCAGACCAGCCTAGACTCAAGGGAGAGAGGTTCTATCTCAACAACAACAACAAAATAATAAGCAAATAAATTCTGCAACCGAGGAAAGTTTGTGGCGGTGGTTGTTGAGACAGTGGGATCTAAAATGGAATGTAATATGTATCTGTTGTTGTATAACAGGCATTCCCTGTTAGTCCAAAAATATGTGTTTACCCTCCCTACCACTCTCAGTGTGATCTATTGTAAATATCAGTTATAGCGACTTGTTCTATTATAGTCTCTTTTAGTAACTGTGATTTATATAAGAATTATCTTGTTTAGTTCTTATATGTATGTACTAAGGCATAACAAGGAAACAGAGTCTTATTTAAAGCAAACAGTTTGATGAGTTTGCACAGTAAGTACTGTGGATAAAATTGCAAGCCTGTATAAACTAGTTTGCAAGAAAATGACAATATTTGATGTTCCCTGTGTTAAACGTTCTCATACTTAATTTAATCCTTGTAACCAGAAAATATACTTGGTCCTGTCACAAATCATGCTCCCAGATAACAAATCAGTTGCTTCAAGTCACAATGTTTTCTTTGTATAGTCTAAACTTCCTTTCTAGTCTTTCCAATATCACTATAGCATTTGTGAAAATAGGATCCTTCTCCTCACCCCTTTTTGCACTGAGAATAAAATCCAGGGCTCTGCATATACTAGTAAGTGCATATACTATATGCACTACAAAATATATGTAATATTTTGACAAGTTAGACACTATTCTGCTTGGGAAATCACAGTTCTCACTATATCATTGTGTTATAGCTCTGAGGGGAAACACTTCTCCAATACAAGTGTTACAGCTCTGAAAAGAAAAGTATCCTGGCAATTAGAAGCCAAAGAATATAAACTTTAAACTCATAGAGATGGTTAGATAGTAGAATGTTAAAGTCAGATGCCAAATACATATGGACTGGACATTGGGAATGTATGCTAAGCCATATAACCCTCATAACTGTGGCCTAATTACCTCTGTTGTTTTGTATTGTATCTATAATTATAAGAGAAAGAGCCATTTGTTGGACTGAAAGGGGGAGCTGTTGGGGGAAATAAGATATACCTTAAACTTAAAAAAAAAAAAGGGAAGAGGATGGGGTTTGAGGGTGGGAGGGTGGGACTGGAGGGGGGAGTAGGGAGGGGATTGCAATTGAGATGTAACTTGAAGAAATAAAAAATAAAGTTAAAAAAAGAAGCCAAAGAATACCATAAAGTCATACAGCACAACAAACATCACACAAAAGATCTATTGGGAAAGGCACAGAGGGTGGTTACCTTCAAGCAAGAAGCAGCAGGGAGCCGAGTAGAAGACAGGCTTATATAGGGCATCTTGGAGAAGTTTTCCAGGGTGGAGATTTAGCGGATAGGGATTGGTTGAATTTCAAGTCCTGAGTTTGGGACAAGTCCAGAGGTTAGTGGGATTTTGAGTTCAGGGACTGGTATGTCTGGGTGGATTTTCAAACCCAGAAGTGAGCTTGGACTCGTTGTTCTGCAAGCATTACTCTTATTAAAATCCTTTCAGAGTTCAGAATTTTCTAAAGAATAAAGTTCTACAAAAAATAATATACAAGCAATGTGAAGGGGGAAATGGGAAAAAAAGGGTTGTGTCTTTAATTGAAGGTGGAAGAAGGACGCTAATACAAGAGAAGGATGGAGGAGGGAAAATAACACTAAGGATATTTGAAAAAGTCATAAGGAATCATATTTTAATTTACGTAAAATAAGTACAGGTGTAAACATATATAGTTAAATGAAGTTAAGCCATTTAGGCTAACAATAGTCCCTTGAAGAGCCATGGACTTCATAATGAAATACCCAGAACCAAGCACAAGAAGTTAGTTCCCTTTTGAGTTGTTACTCTAGAAACTCCCCAAAACAATATTGTTTTTACCCTTGTTTGATTCCCAGAGGTTAACAGAAAGTTCTTATTTCTGAAGACACTATGCATTTGGGACTTAGAACTAGAAGGATCTAAGCTGGATCTGGCCTGAAAGTCTCTGAGAACTAACCTTCATAGTCCTGGAAGCTTCTATAAAACTTGCCAAGGGAAGGAAGCAACCAATCCTATCTAGCTGTGAAGCCTCTGAACCACATAAGCCAATATGGCAAGATATCCTTAAAGGTACAATAGTGGCATTTGTATCTTGGTAGTAACCAGTAGCTGTCTAACTAGACTTAAGGTCCACTTGACAGGAGCGAACTACTGGAAACCTACTCAACAACTTAGGGCCATGGATCTTAGAAGAGAACCTACTACCAACACTTTACTAACAAGCATAATTCTTAACTGCATATAATATTTATTCTTAGACCTACAGATAAGTGTAGCTCCCATCCTTCATCAAAGAAGTTTCTCTTTTCAACAGAGACCATTACAGAAAACCACAACTGTTTAAAATGCAGAGAATAGCTGGTCATGGGGTGCCCAGCCCCAAGGGCTACATTTACCTTACAACTCTTACACCTAAGCCTTAGGGAACATCTCAGAAGAGGGAGCAGGAAGACTATTCTGAGTTAGAGGACCTGGAAGTCTGTTGTGAGATTGTGTCTCCTAGAAATGACAGAGAAGTTTCATCCATGTGCTTTCTAAACAAGACCCAGGCAATGAGGAACTATCACCGGGCACCACACCTAGACAAAGAACTACAGGCAACTAAGGACTACTGAGAGAAGAATAATTAGTCTTCCCCAGGAATGAGCCCCTTAATTGGTTATCCAATACCATGTGGTTGCTCCTGAAATCATATACAATACTCGAAGGACTCAACAGGTTGTAGTCTTATATTTATGCACTTATACATAACAAGACAATTAAAGAAAAAGGGGCTGTGAATTTGCAAGGCTGGATAACAATACCAGTTTTTTTAAGTCCATGAATTTGAGAACTCCTGGGGCTTGTGGGACATGAAAGGGGTTGGAGAGAAGGGATTGGAGAGAGGAAGGAAAGGAGAAAATAATGTTATATTTTAATTTAAAATTAAAATATTAAAAACAATAAAATCCTTATCATGTCTTTAAAATCTGATACCTGCCTCCCTTTCAAACACCATTTGTTCTTGTTACCTACCACATCTTCTGGACTTCAGCCATATCAATCACTTTCAAGGTCAAGTTTGAACAAGATATGTTCTTTGGTTCCCCTTGTATTTTTCCAAGTTATTTCTCCTGCTTTGAATATTCCCTTACAGTGTTGACATGGTTGCCTTGCTACAATCTATATTTATGTTTTCAATAGCTACTCCTATTTTTGTTTAAATAGCCAGTTTCCTGGTCCCCTGCTTTGAACACAGCTCAGCTGTAGCTAATCAATATGACTATATCTCCTGTTTACCGCTCTTGGTTCAGATAACCCAATTAAAGCCAGTCAGATGGAAGTAGGGTTTAAAGGCAGGAAAATCTCTGACTTTTTCTTCCCCTAGAATTGACATTCACTTGTCACTAGTGAGTAGTTAGAGGTTTTCTGATGGGTGAAAGGGAAAATGAGTCTCACACTGAAGCTTGACCTTCAGGAAGGTGATGGAAGGAAGACAGACAGTAGTTCGAAGAAAAGCAGCACTGAATCTCACCCCAGCTCCAAACTTTACAGTTACCTGAACCAATTCTGATAGGTTCTCCCAACCTCAGAATTTCCCAGCAGTATTTTATCAGCTGATTGATTTCTACCAGCAGTAGGTCTTCCTTATTCTTTCAAAGTTACAGATTTTTTTTTCTGTATGATCTTAAAACTCCTTTGATTCAAAATCCATATCACAAAGCTCCAACGTTTAATCTGCTTCCACAGGAATGCAAGCACCTTAAGGATATGAGCCCATGTTAATTTGCTGCCCTGAGGTTTATAAAACTAAATATTTTTGGTAACAACCTACCATTTCTGAAACACTTCACATGAATTTAACGTAGAGGCTCTCAGCCACCATGCACTGGGATTTGGAGCCAGTACTCCTTTCTTGTGGAGTATCCCACACGGTATGTTTAAAGCATCTCTGGCCCCTGTTTACCAGAGATCAATGATACCACCTTCTCCACATTAAGAAATTTAAAAATGTCTCCAGGGTTGAAGATATTCACTGTGGTTAAAAGCATGCACTGTTTTTGTAAAGGACCCCAGTCTACTTCCCAGCTCCAGCATCCTCAGCTCACAACTGCCTCTAACTCAAGCTCCATGGGATCCTATGTCCTTTTTGGCCTCTGTAAGCACTGACTACACACACACACACACACACACACACACACACACACACACACACACACACACACACACACACAAAGACACACTAGCACAAAGGTAATTAAAAATAAAACATAAGGGATTGGAGAGATGGTTCAGCAGTTAAGAGTACTGATTGCTTTTGCAAAGGACCTGGAATGGGTTATCAGCACCCACAATGTATATTAAAAAAGACAAATAAAACTTTAAAAATTTAAAAATAAAAATAAATCCTAAAAGCTATATAAAAATATTTTAAACGTCTCCAGGAATTGACAAATGTCCATTGGGAAGAATAATAATGTACATTTGAGAGCCAATAAGTTACTAAAAGTTCTGATGAGTCTACAAATATCTTCTTTTGAGACTGAACTTTTTTAGAGCTAATTCTTAGAGGATAATATTATGTCCAGACTGATTATAAGCTGAAAAAGCTCAATATCTTAGTTAGGGTTACTATAGCTGTGATGAAAGACCATGACCAAAGAAACTTGGGGAAGAAAGGGTTTATTCAGCTTATACTTCCACATCACTGTTCAGCATTAAAGGAAGTCAGAGCAGGAACTCAAACAGAACAGGATCCTGGAGGCAGGAACTGATGCAGAGGCCATGGAGGGATGCTGCTTACTGGCTTGCTTTCATGGATTTGCTCAGCCTGCTTGCTTATAGAACCCAGAACACCAGCCCAGAGATAGCATTACCCACATGGCCTGGACTCTCCCACATCCATCACTATTTAAGAAAATGCCCTACAGCTGTATCATTTTTTTATGTTTATGTATTACTTCAGGATACATCTCCATCATAGTACCCCCTTTCCACCCCTCTCTTGGCCTACAGCTGTATCTTATGGAGGCTTTTTCTCAATTGAGTTCATCAGAGAAGAACTCTACCTTCTGTCAAGTTAACATAAGACTTGCCAGCACACTGAAGATTCCACAAAAGGTAAATTATACCTGCTTCATTTGAAACTGTTGGCTTGGTATGTGATGAAGGTGTGCTCAGGTGAACTCCACCCTTCCTAGGCAGAGGATATGATCTCACACATCAAACCTGCTTTCCTCAGTAGCCTGTCCCTTTCCAGTAGTTCTCCATCCAATATTTTCATCATTACAAAAGGAAAGATCAAAAAGGCAAGAGCATGCAATCTTTAGTTGGAATGTGTCTAGAGGCTTGTAATGTAAAAACTTGGCCTCCAATGTCATTTTATACCCCCCCCCCTGCAATTTCAAACACATCCACATCTCATCCCCAGATGGTTTGTGCCCCCTTATAGTGAGATCTTTCAAACCGTTGCTAGTTATAAACTTCTTCAGAGGAGAGCTTTTCTCATTCAGTGAACATGCAGCTACTTGTGCCCACACAATCCCGGTGGCCTCAGGGCAAGCACTTGGGCCTGAAATGCTTCTCTAACAGACAGGATGATGGAAACGGATGTTTGGAACAGAGAGAACCAAGCCAAAAGACTTGTTTGGATAATTACGTTTTCTGTGATCATGAAGAATTCAAAGAAACAGTGCAAAAATTCAAAGAAACACTGCACCTTACTATGATTGAAATACGGTGGTGTTTTCTGTTTGGGTCCAAACCATATTTGTATTTATGCCAAACCACATACAGAATACATGAACTTGGTAAATGGGGAAAATACAAATTATAAACTTTTTTAGTGGCAGTGGGAGGGCTGTAGAAAAGTTCGCAAATGTAGCCCAGGCTGGTCTCAGAACTCTCTTACTTCATTCTCCTTTTTACCTATTCTCCTCTCTTTCAGGCTAAAGGTAATACAGGATTTGTCTTTGAATCAATATATATGTTCTTTAAATTAATTTTATTTTATATTTATGAGTGTCTTAACTTCATGTATGCCTGTGCAGCACAGGTATGCCTGGTGCCTACAGTGCCATAACAGAGTGGGAGACACATTGGGAATTAATGTCATGAGCTGCCATGTAGGTGCTGGGACTTGAACCCTGATTCTCTGGAAGAGCAGACAGGACTCTTAACTTCTGAGACATCTCACCGGACCCTAGATATAGCTTAAAACATTAGTTTTCATATATTTGTTAAAGTGTTCATAAGACCTCAATTAAAAGCTTGATTTTGATTGTAAGGAAATCAGTGTGGTCCACACCATTACATGATGTAGTAATTAATATTATTAATATAACTTCCAATGACAATGGAATTTCCTCAGAAGCTTTAGGAACAAATGTGATTTGCTGGCAACTAATAGATCTATCTATAGGTGGAACTTCTATATATCTGTATAGGAAAAAAAAGACTCATTTAAAAATTAAGTTATGGTTGTATTTCTCTCACACCCATGATAGAAGATTTTTCTTTTTTCTTTTTCTTTCTTTCTTTCTTTCTTTCTTTCTTTCTTTCTTTCTTTCTTT
>CAJQZJ010032614.1:1740023-1755152 GCA_907164525.1 Lophiomys imhausi | reverse complement strand
TTTCTTTCTTTCTTTCTTTCTTTCTTTCTTTCTTTCTTTCTTTCTTTCTTTCTTTCTTTCTTTTTCTTTATGGAAGTCAATAATCTTCATAATTGCCTTGGTAGTCAGTGTAAGAAGAACAAAGAGCTACAATATTCTCAGCACTATTTCCCTAACAGTGGGGGGTGGGGGAAGGAGGGTCACACTGGCTAATTCTCTGGCACCAGATGGATAGCCTGTTTAATTCAGTTCTGATATTCTACAGAAAAAAGGCTCAGCCCCATCAGAAAGTCACTCTCTTCAGACCCTAGACACTCCTTCAGGGCTGTTTTGTCCACATATCAATCAAATGTCCTCTTAGCTTTTGATTTACTAGAACAGAGTCCAGAGAAACATTTCTCTTTTTTCTTCTTCTTATATTTATTTATCTAACTTGTGTGTATGAGAGGAGGAGGGGATGTGTGTGCCAAAGGACATGAGGGGGTCAGAGCACAATTTATGGGAGTCGGTTCTCTCCTTCCGCCATGTGTTGAACTCAAGATTATCAGGCTTGGCAGCAAGGCCTTTACCTGCTGAGTCATCTCGCCTGACCCTTTTGTTAAGTGTTTGTACTTATTACAAAAGTATACAAATTAAGAGCTAGTTGGAAGAATTGCATTCGACAAACTGTGAGGGCAGGAGCACGCATCTTTCAGGCACCTCCAAGGTGTTTGACATTTCAGAAGCTCTCCGAGGCCAGTCTTCCAGGAAGTTTATGTCATTCTCATTATGGAGGCATTATTGGCTGAATCACTGGCCACTGATGAGCGGTGCAAGGTTCAGTCTCTCCTCTCCCCAGAGGCTAGCTAGCTGGGCCAAGGGTTCCAACTTTCTAATCATAGATTTGGTTGAACAGCAGCTAGGTCTCATCCAGCAAGCTCCTGCTGCCAGTCATCTTCCTAGTATAGAAGTTTCCAGAGACTCTAAGAGTTACAGACAGGAGGTGAGGATAAAGTTACAGTTACAGTGTTGGGGGGGTGAGGACAAAGAACAAATATGCATTATAAGTCATAATACTGCTGAGATAGATACCTACTTTACAATTGGTCGTCTTAGTTTTTTGTGCTATCTTTAAAAAAAATAGCAGAGACAAAATATTAAGATATAAACTAGTCTTGGTGGCATACGCCTTTAATCTCAGCACTCAGAAGGTAGAGGCAGACAGAACTCTGTGAGTTCAATGCCAGCCTGATCTACACATCAAGTTCCAGGACAGCAAGGGTTACACAGTAAGACAATCTCTCATTAACCAAATGTGATTCCATATCTAATTATTGTGGAGCTACTCTTCTCTACTTTTTTATACTACCAATAACCATATATGTGGCTTTTGTAACATTCTAAGTATGTTTATATTGTGTATCTAGGTTAATCTCCCTCTACCAAAAGAAAAAGAAAAGTTTCTTTTTTTAATGTTTATTATTTTATTACTTCAAGTTACATCTCTATCACAGTGCCCTCTTTCCACCCCTCCCAGTCCCACTTTCCCACCCTCTACACCCTCTCCCTTCTATCCTACACCTCTGGAGTGGAGTGTCCCTACATAACAGTCCCCCGCCCCAGTTCAGCAGTCATATGAAGGCTAAGAGCCTCCTCATACGCTGGGAGTCTACAAGGCAGCACCACTAGGTCAAAGTGTCTCATTAACAGGTAACAAAGTCTATGTGCCTGTTCCTTAAGGTGCATTGGTTGTAATATAGTTATCCTGTACTCTATGGCTAAAATCTGATTATAAGTGAATAGATGTCATGTACCTCTTTCTGAGTCTGAGTTAGCTCACTCAGGATGAGCTTCTCTACTTCCATCCATTTGGCTGCAAATTGCATGATTTCGTTGGTTCTGATAGCTGAGTAGTATTCCATTGTACAGATGTACCACAGTGTTTTTTTTTTTTTATTCATTCTTCAGTGGAGGGACATCTGGGTTGTTTCCAGTTTCTAGCTATTACAAATAAGGCTGCTATGAACATATATGAGGAAATGTCCTTGTGATTTAGTGAGGAATCATTTGGATGTATACCCAGAAGTGGTATGGCTGGGTCTTGAGGTAGAGCTATTCTGAGTTTTCTAAGACATCACCAGACTGATTTCCATAGTGGTTGCACAAGCCTGCACTCCCACCAGCAATGGAGGAGGGTTCCCCTTTCTCCACACCCTCGCCAGCATGCTGCCATTTGAGTTTTTGATCTTAGCCATTCTGACAGCTGTGAGATGCCATGCTTGACAGTAACAACTCATTCTCTCATGAATTAATCCAGCCATGTAAGACTTGACTCACTTCTGCGAGACAGCATTCATTCACTAGTAAAGGCAGAACCTTCATGACTGAGCTACCTCTGATGAGGCCTTACCCTTCAGAGTTTTATTACTCTAATATCAGCACACCAGGGACCAAGTCTTCCACACATAAACTTCTGGAGAACAAAGCATATCCAAATCATAGCATCTGTTTATATAAAATAGTAATAACAGAATACCTAAATGCAGAGTCTGTCTCAAAGTCATTAAAAGAGCTCATCAAATACATAATTTTTTTATAAGGCCACATATACATCAACCAAAAAGCCCTGGTAGAAAGCTAATGTACTCACATGCGACATATATAATGAAGTGTAGTATAAAGATAGAAATAGGAAGGAAATAGGAGCATCTGAGATGCCTGACTCTGAGAATACTCACATATTCTCTGACCTACTCCACCCCCTATCCCACCCCTGCTTCAGATAGTGTCTAATGTATCCCAGGCTGGCCTGGAACTTCTGCTCATCCTGATTCCACCTCCCAAGTGCTGGAGTTACAGGAGTACCGCCACACTCAGTTTTCTTTTTTCTTTTCTTTTCCTTTCTTTTTTTTTCTTTATTTCTTTCTTTCTTTTGTTTGTTTGTTTGGGAGGTTTTGGTACAGGGTTTCTCTCTGTATAGATCTCGCAGTGCTGGAACTCACTTTGTAGACCAGGCTGACCTTGATTTGTAGAGATCCACCTGCCTCTGCCTCCCAAGTACTAGAATTGCAGGTGTGTGGCACCATCGACTGGCTGTGAACTGGCTTTTTAAAACAACATTTGTGCCTGCTTCATCTCCAAGTCTCACCTTCCAACTTGCCTGAGGAATACAATCAGAAGCAAAATGAAAGGACTGGGGAAGTACTAAACTGTGAGAGAGAAAAATGCAAACTGTGTACTTAGGAAAGTATTTTTAAAGCAATATACTAGTTGTATTGTTGAGGTCTATCTGCATACTGAAAAGATGAAAGAAGGGAAGGAGAAAAATCAAATACAGGAAGAACAGGAAACATAATCAAATACAGAGCTACAGATGTGAGTGAGATACTAAAACAGTATTAGTAATTATTAGGTATTTGTAGGTTCAAAAAAATACCAAGGTTGTCAAAATGGCCTTTTGTTGCTATGGTTCAAGACCATGAAAAATGTTTATTCTTTAGCTCAATGAAGCGGATCCTAATAATCTTTCCTGAAGAAATACATATATCCGCAGTAGGTAAATGGCTTTCTAAATGATGTCATGACAAGAGACTATCACAAATGATGATGAAAGAACTCAATAACCTGAGACTCAGAGAGAAAGCACCACTCTCAGTGTGTTCTCCGTTTTGGCACAAATCTCCCACTTGTGCCCAGCCTGATGCACCTCCATTTACTCGTCTGCCATGTCTGACCCAGGAAGAAGGCTGCACACCGAGGAAGAATGAGAGTCCTGTGTACTCTGGAGTACATAGACAGAGGAATCAAAGCAGGATCTGAAGCTGGAGTGGTGAGTACGTGCCCCAGGATGGCAGCCAGTCCTTCTGTGACTGGGTGGTCCTGTTTTCCCCCACCCTAGCACTCATCAGTCCAGTGCTCCAAATTTTATTAGATTCTGACATTATCTAGAGACATGATCAGATGCCATACATCAAAGATCATTTACCCTGCTCAGTATTTCACTTTAGATGCCAATGGCAGCTCTTAGGTTGTAACTTTACCTTCTGCCAACTGGGGTTCAAAAAAACCTCTTCCTTAGGCTCAATCAATTTGTTTGAGCAGCTCACATAGTTCTTTTAGACTTTTAATATAAAGTTTATTACAAAGAATCCAGATGAAGAGGCAGATAAGTAGGACACAGAGTTTGAGGCATGAAGCTTCCACACCCTCTTTGTAGATATGATACCCAGGCTCCAGGCCCCAGGCTCCTCTGTGTTTAGCTGTCCAGACATGCCCCAAACCCAATCTTGTGGTTCTTCATTGGGCAGATATAACTGACTCAATCATCAGCCTCTGGTGATCACCCCAACTTTCATTCGGCTCCCTTCACTAGAGGTCAAAAGATGGTAAGCGGGAGTTCAATAAAGACTGTTAACTCTGAAAACTATGCTGCTCAGTGCACACCCTTCCAGGATATGCAGGAATCCTAACTACTGCATCTCATCAGTACATTAAACACACTTACTACTTAAGAGGTGAGAGGGCTTTCAGAATTGTATATAGGAAATGTGATGCAGACCAAATATGAATTCACCAACACCATGGTACTAAATGTAGTTTTAGTCCTTGTAAGCCTTAAGTCAATGGTACATGAAGGAAGCTTAAACATGAAAACAATATGTTGGAAATTTAAAAAATACTTTTCTGCATATACCATGGAAAGTGGGCTGCAGAAAGTACTTAGAAAACTAAATTAAAAAGTATCAATCTAACTCTGTCAGGTTTTAGAAGAAAATCATAATGATTTAAATTTGGTGCAGAGTTGGTTCTATCTGATTAAATAAGGCATTATGACTTACCGCTTTTCTTTTTAGATTTAATGAATCTATTTTGTTTATTTTTGAGGCTGGATCTCACTATACAGATCTGGCTGATCTAGAACTTGCTATTTAGAACAGGCTGGCCTTCAACTCACAGAAAGCTGCCTGCCTGTGCCTCTCAACTGCTGGATTAAAGGCATGCACCACCAAACCCAGTGACTCCAGCTTTTTTAAAAATAATTTAATTTAGTCACATCTTGAAAAGAATATTCTAACATCAAAGGGAAAATAATCTTTTGTAAAAAGAGGAAAACCAAGTGATAAAACCTAAGTGATAAAAATTTCTCACAGGGTACAGAAAAGTCTGTCTCTGGACCATTGTTTAATATCCTTGTATTATTCAAATAAGCTTAAACAGACATCCTAAGAGGTCACACCTCACTTAGAATGACCCACTGGGTCGATTTCCTGTTAGACTTCCCCTCTCCCTGTTGTTCTGCTCTATAGATCTGTTTGAATTCATTTCAGCAATGACTCATCTCATCTGCCTGCCAACAGTTCTTTCCTATTGAGAAAGTGGCATGTACTTCACGTACTGCAGCTGGAAACACAATCGAAAACTTTGCTCAGGTTGCCCCCCAATTATCTTGTTCGCTTCTCAAAAGTGTCACACTTCCTTTTAAAGTCAGTAAGAGGCCAGAGACTACATGCCATGACAAAGAGAGAAAGTTAATTGCAAACATCAAAGGGACATTATTGAGGGATTATCTTGACCCGTATTTGGGGGACTTGGGCTACTTTAGTGATGAGGCCCACTGCCTGAGATCTGTGTATGCCTGCCTGTAGTACTCAGGCTGAGTCACAATCAACCAGGCCCAGCAAGCTTCAGTAGATACGGTGCATACCTGACTGAACAACGCACTCTCGCTTTGTGGTTCTTGAGCCTTAACATATCAGCAAGGTTTTAGTCAACATCTTTATTTCACTATTATAGTCTCACCTTACCCCATGCCTTGCCCATCTCCTCTTCACAGGACAGATATGAAGCCTATGAAGATCTGAGCTAAGACAATAATAATAACTGGTTGTACTGGTCATTATGTATAATTTATATTTATATAATCCTTATAAGAACCCAGTTAGATATGTAAGGAAGTTATCTTTTGCACAGATAAAGTAACAAGGTCATATCATAATGAAGTTATAAGTTGTGACTGGAGCTAGTCAATGGAGAAGTTCAAATCTGAGCCTTTGTCATTGACCATCACACAATAGTTCTGAAGTCCATACTTAAAACCATTGTGCTACAAACATTCTTGGCTTCATATTTTTTGTGCAATTTAAGGCTTTGTTGGGTGGACTTTTTTCTAGATTTCTAGTCTGCCATGAAAATCAGCTCCTGATGAACATTGTGTGGCCCACGATAGAAGCAGTAGCCCCAACATAAGCTAAAGCTAATGCCCATGTTTCCAAACTCCTGGCAACAGCAACTTCAGAGTCCTTCCTTGTTCTTGCTTCATTTTATGCAGTCAGACTCAGTACTTGACTCTGATTTTCCTATCTAATACCTGTGTTGTAGAGAGCATTTTCTTCAGCTGAGAATAAAAGACAACAAAGAACAAGTAAGGAAGTATCTCTCTCCATTGACTGGATAACAATATTATGAACGGACTCTAGACTGAAAGCCAGGATCGTGCACTAGTAAGATCCAAATTTCCCAGGCACAATTCAAGATCTGTTTCCCTCTGTGAACAGTTTACTAGGCCTAAATCACAGAGTCTTCTCTTGAACTGTCCTCTGTAACTCTCTCAGTTCTGTACAGGCCACACGGCTTCTGGAAAGTATTGAGTATGCCCATTTGGTACCACACTCATCCTCTACAGTCTTGTAAGACACAATATCATCTCTTACTTGAATCAGCAAAATATATCCCACCTGGTTTCCCAGATACTCAACCTCCATCTTTGCATTTCAGTCATTACATTCTTACCCCCAAACAATCTGCAAAATGCAGATCTAGCCCAGTTAAACCCATACATACATATATATACACATATATACATATATGCGTATATATATGTAACCCTTCAATGACTCTCCACTGATCTTAAGTACAACTTTCAACATCCTACCAGTTCTCTAGCCCTGATAATTTTCAAAATTCATCTTTTATAATCTTTCCCAAAAAGTGGTCTGTGGTGGTTTGAATAAGATTAGCCCCCATAGGCTCATATATTTAAATACTCGGTCCCTCATTGGTAAAACTGTTTAAGAAGGATTAAGAGGTACGGCCTTGTTGGGGGAGATGGGTCACTGGGTCTGGGCTTTGAGGTTTCTCTTTTTGCCTCATGGTTTCTGTCTCAACACTTAGACTCTCAGCCATGCCTCCAGTGCCATGCCTCCCTGCCTGCTGCCATGTTCCCTGCCATAATGGCCTTGGACTCATCCTCTGAACTGGAAGCAAGCCCCCAGTTAAATGTTTCCTTTTACAAGTTGCCTTTGTCATGGTGTCTCTTCACATGGTGTGCCTACTTTTATGGTAGTAACTAAGCCCTTCCATCCAAACACTCAGAAACTCTTCGTTTCACTAAGTTAATATTTTTTCCTTCTTACTGGTGTTTTTACCTCTTTTCTCTCACATACCTCACTGCTCTTCTCCTTTTGCAGGGTGCTTCCTCTGTATTTTGTATGCTTCCATTTAACTCAGCCCTTCTCCATTGTTTTCACAGATGGTTGGGTTGTAATTAGTATCGCTTATCTAGTTTGTAATTTGTATCTCTGGCTAAACTGTAAACTGCTTAGGAACAGAAACTGCTTTATTTTGATTACTATTGTATCCCTAGCATTCATTATAATGCCTGGAAAATAATAGGCACTTAGTAACCATTTGTTGAATGAGTGAGCACATTAAATTTGATACATGATGAGTTGAATAAGTTCCCACGGGTCTATTTGAAAGAAAAACGTTCTTTATTCTTTTTTTATGACATTTATTTATTACTTCAAGTTACATCTCCATCACTGCCCCCTCTCTCCACCCTTTTCGCTCCCACTCTCCCACCTTCTACCCTCTCTCCCACCTATCCTACTCCTCTGGTGTGGGGTGCCTCCACATCTCAGCACACCTCTGTTAATCAGTCATGTGAGGGCTAAGAGCTTCCTCTTGCACTGGGGGCCGAATGGTAGCTCCACTATGGCAAAGTGTTGCACTAATAGGTAACAAAGTCTATGCTCCTGTTCCTTTGGGTCTGTTGATTGTAGAATAGTTACATGGTACTATATGACTAAAATCAAGTTATAAGTGAATACATGCTATGAGCATCTAAGAAAAACTTTCAAATTAAGTTCTTGAATAGTTTGTTAATAATTTAAGAATTTAGTCTAATTTGATTATTTATTTATTCAGACGTGAAATGCATTTTTCACACAATCTTTTTCTTCTACAATGACTGTTTCTTCTACTCTATATCCAACCAAGCAGGAATAAAAAATAAAAATATGGTATCAGGTAGATAAATGAGAAATGTGCATTGGAAAAATTACCAGAGGAAGGGAGGTGGGGTGGGAAGGTGTAATGTTACTTTATGTTGACAAAAGACTGTGCTTATTCAATGCTTAAATACCACAGTGCCTCAAACTTTGCTGGACTCCTAAAATCTGGACTGATTTTCCTTATGAATGCAAAATATCTTCAAAGTAAGTTGAGCTCACTGTCCGTGAAAGAGGATATTGATACTAGTGTAGATACTTACCATCTGTAGAATTGAGTTTTAACGTTTGCTTGAATTTTACAATTTCTAGTATGCTGGTAGCATAAATTTTTGTCCAATCTTTCACTAATAGATTTTAAACACATAGAGTAGTCTATGAAGAAGTGGTAGGCTTACAAATGGTTTGGAAATTATACTACTTTCTTTCTGAGTGAACTCTGGATAGGGTTAACTGTGCAGAGTTGGGAGCTAGAAGCAGTAAGCAAACCAGAGGAGTTGAGTATACCTGAGACAAACATTGTCAAGACAGTGGGGGATATTGAGCTTGAGGATAGTACTGAAATCTCAAGCTGGGCATTAACTTTCAGCTGAAGTGGGTTAGGGTGAAACATCTAGACAAGAAAACAGAAATTAAAACTTAGTTAAGCTAAGTAACAAATATAACTAAAGATAAGATTAATGGACATGTATCTTGAGATTTTTTTCTTATTTTATTGAAAAAAATTTATTTTGTGAATTTCACTTCATGCACCCTGTCCCCTCCCATCTCCCACCTCCCCCCAGACCCTCCACCCTTAAAATCTGTTCCAGCATAAAAAAATAACAGCTCATTGTGGAAGCTGCCATGTACCTCAGTATGTCCCACAATATTCCTCTTTGTCCACACATTCTGCTTGCAAATGTTCATTATAATGACTCCTTGGTCTGTTATGAGGACCCTGGTTTCCACTACTCCATCACTACTGGAACCTCACTGGAACTCCTCTCAGATATGCTGTAACTGTCCTGTGTCATGGAGATCCTGCAGTCCTGGGTTGTGGAACTGGCCTCTTCTTACACTCCAGCAGTTCATCCAGGGGATAGATGTTGGAGTCAGTTAACTCAAAGCCCTGGATCTGGACCTGTAACCCCACTTGCATGGCCTTCTACTATGGAAAGATGCAGGGCCTTCTCTCCTGAGTGCTGTAGCATGTGAAGGACAGGGACAGCTCTCCTGCTCTTGTGACCCCTGTAACCGAACTTTTAAATTATTATTTATCACTTATTTATTTATTACTAAATTCACTTATAACAAACACCAACAATTTCTTAACTATTACTCCTATAAATTCCTACAACCCCTTTAACCTATCCACTAAACCTATTGATAATTATTTTTCTAACCTTTTAGAATGATACAGTCTCTGGGGCAGGTCCTCAGTCGTCAGGAACACAGCCTTTGTTGTAGAGTCTTTAACGCACTTAGCAGTCCTTTTTCTGGATCTCTCAGATGCAGGTTCGTCAGGGTAAGTTGGTTATTGCAGTCTCACCTTAAATAAGGCTTCATGCTTTCTTCTCTGTGGGAGACCCCAGCCGTCTGCAGGCCAACTTACTTCTTTTGAATCAGGAACTCAGCTGCTCTGCCTCAGTCCTTAAAGCCAGGCACAATTTCTTTTAGGCCACTGTTTGGACAGATCAAACCCCTCTAGGCAAAAGCTGAGCCACAGGGTCCAGTCCTTGGCCTTTTGGTGACTTGCTCAGGCTTTCTTTGCTCACCAGCTTCTTTCTGCTTCAGGGAAATCTGGCCATCAAATGATGGCCAGCCCTTTTTTCAGCAGGACTCTTGGAGCTCTCTAGCATCAGGGGCCTCTTCTCCTTCTGGGCTCCATGCACTGTCCTTAAATAGGAGGAACTCTGTTTCAGCTTAATTTGGGCTCCGCCCACTTAGCAGCTGAAAACAATGTCAGGCCAGATACTTTGTTTCTTCAAGTCCATTAAGTCTTTCCTGTTTTCCTGACTTCAACCTTGTTTTTCAGTCTATTAAGTCTCCTGTTTGTTTCCTGTTTTTAGTCCACATGCTGATAATGCTCTTCATGCCCCAAATTAAGAGACAGTATCAGAAACCCCTATATATTTTCTAAATCTAATTTATCTAACCCCTACAGACCCCTTCTGGGCCAGATCTCCTGTAGGCCAATGAATAGTTGTGAGGGCAAAATGCAGGGGAGGGCATTTCTCCCTAGCCAACACCACTACATAGCAGAAAAAAGGCAGGGCTGGCTCTCCCTCAGGGCTGGGTCACCCACAACCCCCATGTCTAGTACCAGCTGTAGTGTGCTACCCAGGTAAGGTGCAGGACCTACTCTCCCAAGTGCTGCAGCATGTGAGGGGCAGGGACAGTTCTCCTGCTCTTGTTTCCCCATGTGGGCCAGATCTCCTGTCGGCCAATGGTGGTAAGGGCGAAAAGGAGGGAGGGTATCTCTCCCTAGCCAACACCACCACATAGCAGACAGAAGGCAGAGCTGGCTCTCCCACACTCACGCCCTCAGGGCTGGCTCACCCACAACCCCCACATCTAGGGCCAGGCAGCATTCTTCTAGTTTCTAGTTTGTTTCCTGTCCTGGGAGTCCATCTGGTGTTTACCTAGTACTGTTCTGGTAGTCATCTCAGGCTACCCCATGGTGCCGAAATGGTGTTGGCTTGCTTTTTTTCCCCCAGGAATGTTAGGCTACTATTCATTCAGATGTTCATAGGTCAGAACACTGAATGTAGATATAGCCTCTCTCCTCTCTGCCACCTACTGATGCACATGTGACATAGCAGTCACATCTGCAATGCCTCTAGGGGCACAGGTATCTTGAGATTTTTAAGAATTATATAGACTCTATAACAAAAAGCCAAAGATGTAAAAACAAAAAAATTATTAAAAGTTTAGAGGAAAAGACCAACAAATGAACAGACTTAGTCAGGGTTCCAGAAAAAGAGAATAAATTAAAATGATGTGATTATATGATTTTAAAATGGCTGTAGTAATTTGTATGACTAATCCGTCCATGTTGTATGCAGATGGATGCACCCATGCGTGATCATATGGAGGTCAGAGATTAACTTGGGTATCTTCCTGTATCTCTCTCCACTGTATTTGTTAGACAAGATCTCTTACTGAACCTAGAGCTTACTGTTGGATACTGTTACTATCCAGCCAGTCCACCTGTCTCTGTCCATGTCACTCTTCTAGTATAGGGATTACAGACAAGTACTGCAGTACCCACTTTTACATGTGTGCCAGGGTTCCAAACATAGATCCTCATGCTTTCACAGCAAGCACTTTACTTGCAAAACCATCCTCCCAGACCAAACACTACAATGTTTGAAACTTAAAATGCATGAAAGTGCACAGATTTAGGAGTCATGGTGTATTCTAATTATGCTAAATTGGAGACACAGACCAACCCTGGAAACATGAAGTTACACACAAAAGAAAACCAGAATGATAGCAACAGCTACAAGATAAGTTGAGAGAGAGTGATATAATCTCTTTAAATAGTTGAAAGGAAAAGAATGTGCGGAGTGAAGATGTCTTGACAATCAAACTAAGATGCTTCATTATCAAGCAATCTATACTATGAGAACAGACTGACAGATAGGCAGACAGAAAGATAGAATATTAGCACAGAAATAATCTGAGATGCAAGAAGAATGATAAACAAGTAAACCTAGCAGATATGTGTAAATCAAGCAAACCTGATATATAACAATATGAAAATAATAATGTTGACATTGGGCCTAAAGAAAGAATATGATTAAAAAACAAACCAAAGTAGAATATATATTTATTGAGTATTATAAATAAAGTATTGTAGAATTTTTATTTTTTCTAAGAAAGGATAAAAATATAATTCTAATTTCTGGTAATGGTTTGCTATGTTGTTCAGGACACATTTTACTAGAAAGAAAGAAAAAAAATGTAACAAAAATTATAAATAACATTATCTGTGTAGGTGGTTGTGGATGTGTATATGTATGGTGTGTGTGCATGCATGCACATGCATTTTCATGTGTGTGTTACATGCATGTGAGTGTGGTACATCCCCATAGGTGAATATGCAGAGCTCAGAAAGACACCTCAGGTGTCTTCTATTACTCCACATTATTGCCTTGAGGCAGGGTCTCTTACTAAACTGGAAGGACTTTGTTTTGAACAGACATTCCAGCCAGTAAGCTCTGAGATCTGCCTTTCTCTGCCCCCAGTGCTGAAGTTACAGAGATTTTCAGCCATGCCCATCTCTTTTCATGGGTGATGCGGGAGTTGAATTCATGTCTTTGGCCCTTCAAGCTTTCAGAGCAAGCCTTCACACCCACACACACTAAGCTGTCTCTAATAAAACTGGTTTTGAAATACTGAATGTCTTTTAAAATGCTTGGAAATTCACAAAAAGTTTTAGAAAAAAGTTTCAAACCAGAAAGATGTCTTCATCTTAAGCATAGCACCAAATCACCAGAGTAGAAGAAGCATGAAGTAAAAAATGAACTAAGAAACAAAGACAAGAAAACCCATGGAGGCAACAAGGAAAGGATTGTGTTTACTCACTCAATAAGTGTTTACTATAAAGCTACTATAGAGAGACACACTTTAGAAGTACTACACTACTTAAGAGTTGTAGAAACAAAACAAAACAGACATTATGACAATAAATCAATCACAGGCCCTAAAACTCTATTTAAGTTGTTTAAGGAAAGAACTGATAAGTGTTCATGGAAACAGAAACTCCTTAAAGTGGAGCATAGATGTGAGGAAAAATCAAGCAGACCATTTATGAGAGAAAATTCAGTAAAAAAAAAATTTAAGCTTAATGGCTAGAGAAGGCACTGATAGACACAGTAAGAGAAAACATCTGGAGAGCTAAAAGAGACAGTAGAACAACTTATTCATAATACCACACAGAGGGACAATGTGCAAAATAGGCCCACAAGACAGATGTGAAGGAGGCAGTGGGAAAACCTGTGGACTGGATGGAGGGCCATCAAAGAGGAAAGCAAAGGAGTGGTGACCCAATATTGGAACAGATACAGGCCGGGACCATCACAGACTGAGAAGAGGCAATACAACATGAGTTCCAGAGATTGAATACATCCTAGGAGACAGACTGTCCATCTGACTCAGATATGTCACACTGAAATACTAAAAGCCAAAGTCCATGAAATTTCAACTCTAGTAAGAACCTGTTGTTCAAGGAGCAATGATTACCCTGAAGCTGATTTCTCTTCAGTCGCAACAGAGGGGAGACATATCTTACCTTCCCAGTGATGAAAGAAGTCATCACCAGGACTTTTAGAAGAAAAGTGAAGGTGAGAGTCCTCAGCAATAGTTTGCAAAGGAGAAGGTGGTAATGGATGCAGTTTCACCAGAGGGCACTTTTCCCAAAAGTGAAGCATGAGAAGCAGCAAGAAATAAAAAAGCATGGAAACCGGCAGATACATGAGTTAATGTAGATATCCACTGTATAAAAGATGGTGGTGTCTTATTGTTGAAAATAAGTACATTAAAATACCAGAGAGTAACCCACAAAGAGGAGGGCACAGCTGCTAAATGCCATGTCATTGTTAACATGCCAGATGTTAACTAAGAGTCTCAACTTCCATAGTAGTAATTTCTACACTAATGGAGAAAACATAAAATTATAAAAATCAATTTGAAAAATTAAAAACATATATAAGAAAAAGGAATCCAAACAGTTGGCACAAAGAAAAAGTACAGCATAGAGTGGCAAAAAATAAATAATGCCAATCCCATGCAAAGCTCATAAATAAAATGCCTTAGTTGATTAACAAACAGAAATATAAATATATATGCTTTACATTCTAGCTACTTTTAATGTACATATATACTTTTAATATAGACACACACACACAGGTTGAAAGCTACAAATTAAAAAAAAATTTATCAAAGAAAACCAAACTGACTAAAGCTATGCTTCATAATTTTGCAAGTAAATAATATTTTGAGTCTCAAAATAGATGACCTATAAATAAAAAAATACTTGTTTATCTTTTCTAATCATTATGTTCTTTGTCTTGGTTTCATGTCTTTTATATACTAGAATATCCAATAGAGTATTTTATGAAAGAGGCAATCATAAGCCTTGCATTCGACTTAGTCTAGTCAAAAACAAGCTCTGGAAATGTCATCATGATGATGGTGGAGTACCATACCATACTTGGGTATTAGTATTATCTGACAGCAAGAGATGGTTAGCGTATCCCTCCTTCCTTAACTGCATATATAAAGCTGCTAGCACACATGAGTTCCAGTGATAAGCTACATAAATCATGTACTTACATTTCTAGTGTTTCAATTTGATGGTTTAGATAATTTTCTTAGAATTACACAAATACCTAAAAATGTGCATAAATGGTTAAATCAAACTTTAAAACCAGATTTTTGCCAACCAAAAAAAAAAACAAAGGAAGCTTTTAAACATCTTATTGATGATGGTCATTTAGTTCTATTCATGGTGATGGCCTTCATTGCCAAATAGCTGCTCATTTCACACTAACAGAAAGACTGGTCCTTGACACCAGAAACGAAACTCTTTACTCATCTTCAGGGTGGAAGACCTAGCAGTGCTTGTAGGGTTCTCAGGAGCAGAATGTGATTTAATAGTCATCTAGTATGATTTCATCCTACCGCTGCTGTGGCCACAATGTCCTTATCTTTGGTTTTATGAACTAGGACAGAGCATCCACGTACATGAGTGTGTGCAAGCTTATGTGCATGTGGTCAAGAGTCAGTGATGCTATCAAACCACTTGAGGTCTCATTAAAAAGTGGGTTTGCCAATGGAAACACTACCAAGTGCTGATACGATGGCAATAGGAACACTACCATGTGCTGATACGATG
>CAJQZJ010032614.1:1706898-1740013 GCA_907164525.1 Lophiomys imhausi | reverse complement strand
AGGAACACTACCATGTGCTGATACGATGGCAATAGGAACACTACCATCTCCAGTGCTTCATTAGAATGAAAGTGAATGATAACTAAAATAATCTTTGGATACAAAATTTCCTGAGATTTGTTATTAGACAAAACAAAAATCTTTTCCTCAACCTTGAACGTAGTCTGTAGTCAAAAGCTCTTTGTTTGCTTTGGAACCTGAAGACTCTCGATGTCTTGTTTCTTTTTTTTTAAATAATTTATTTTTTATTTCTTCAAGTTACATCTCAATCACAATCCCCTCCCTACTCCTCCCTCCAGTACCACCCTCCCACCCTCTTCCCTCTCAACCCCCCATCTTCTCTCCCCTTTTTTTTGTTTAGTTTAAGGTATATCTTTTCCCCCCAACAGCTCCCCCTTTCAGTCCAACAAATGGTTCTTTCTCTTATAACAATAAATACAATACAAAACAGAAATAAATAGGCCACAATTATGAGAGTTATATGGCTTAGCATACAATCCCATTGTGCAGTCCATATGTATTTGGCACCTGACTTTAACATTCTACTATCTAACCATCTCCATGAGTTTAAAGTTCTATATATAACTCAGTTTTCATACTAACTTGCCTCACAATTTTAAAGACATCTTCTTAGATCCAGAACACCCTCTTGGTTCCTAAACAACTCAAAATTTAACTATGAGACTCTAGCTATCTAGCTTCAACCATCTCAGAGATCTGAGGAACCTAGCATATCTATCCTAGGAAAAATTTTACCCACCAGTGAGTCATGGAATCGGCTGCAGGTTAGTGGAACACCACACCCTAGATGGTATGCCTTATCAAGCTCCAGTACAAGTGGAAGCTCTTGGCCCTCACATGACGCCAGATGTCTTGTTTCTTAAATCTGTGAAAACAAGTTTCTTGGGAGGGAAAAGCATGACAGTTATAAACGCTCTGTGGAATTGCTTTCATTGTGTTGTTACAGTTGCTTTGTCCTAATGTATTATTCAAAATATATTGATTTCACCTCAGAAACATTTGTAAGCCATGAGGTAATAGTTTCAAAGTATCTTATGTCTTTATTACAATATGAAGTTCATTAAACACCCATGCTCTGTAAAGGAACAAATGCCAGTGTGGAGTTATCTTACACACTTTTATACAGGCTGTTTATTAAGTTAGATCACTTCTCATCTATTTCCAGTTTAAATTTTATTTTAATCCCAACTGGATGCTGAATTCTGTCAAATGTTCTTTACCTGTGTATATTGGGAGGGTCATATATTTTTCTGTTAATCTGTTACTGCTGTAAACTAAAGAAACTTATTTCCTAATATTGCATTTCTGATAGTTGGTAATGACATGTGATCTTTTTCATTTGTTGCTTATTTTTTCTTACTAGCATTTTGTATAAAATTCTTATCTCCATATTTATGAGCAGAATTAGCCTGTAATTTTCCCTTCTAGTCTCATGTGTTTCTGGCAGTAGTTAAATTCAGTGTTACATGAGCCTCTGATCCAGATGACCTTAACATTCTGTTCTTCCCAGTTTGGCAAAACTATAGACAGACCTCTGACCTCCTTTCCATAGATCACTGTGCCTTTTCATTTTCACTTTTTTTTTTAAAAAAAGTTACAATTGCAAATTATTTCTCTGTGCTTTCGAGATACAAATCTAATATACAAGAATATCCCCCCCCCTTTTTAGAACCTGGGAGTCATGCCTTTGAAATTTAATAATCAAGAAAAATAGTATCCCCATCTCCCATTATGGAGATAGGAGCCTGATTCTTACCAGCAGCAATTAAGCAAACATAGATGATCCATTCACACTGATTGCCCCCAACCAATGCTCTTGAGTACTTTTTCATTCTCTAACCTCATTTTTTAAAATTATTATTCTTTGTGAATTTAACATATGAGTATTACGTTTTGTTTTGTTTTGTTGGTTTTTTTCAAGACAGAGTTTCTCTATGTATCCCTGGCTGTCCTGGACCAGACTAGCCTTGAACTCACAAAGATCTGCCTGCCTCTGCCTCCTGAGTGCTGAGATTAAAGGCAGGTGCCACCTTGCCCAGCAAGTGCTATATTTATATTATTCTTTTCCTGTCTGTCTGTCCAATTCCTCCTAAGTCCCTCCCACTCTTCCTCAAATTTATGTTCTCTTATTGTTTAATTATAAATGTTACACATGTATGTATATGTGCATATAAACAAAATCTGCAGAAATCATTTGGTGTTGCTCATTTGTGTTTTAGTGCTAACATCTTAGAACTGACTAGCCTATCAGAGGGCTCATTCCTGATGAAGACCGCCTTTTTCTCAGCAGCCATTAATGGCTTGCGGCTCTTTTTCCGTAATTTCTCATTCACATTGGCATGTCAGTTGGTGTTGTCATTTTTCAGGTCTTGTTTAGGTAGCCATGTTGTTGAAATTTAGTAGGTACAGCTTCCCTGCTTTCTATTGGAAACACTATTTTGCAGCAGACATTCTGGTCCTTTCTGCCTAATCTTCTGAAATGTTCCCTGAGCTTTAGGTCATGTGGTAGATGGGCACCCCACTGCTGGTGACTTTCTTTTTTTTGGACCAGCTTTGGCTTTCTGAAATGGTCATCATCTTCTACAAAGAGTTTCTCAGGAAGCCTTACAAACCCTTCTTCCTTAATAGATTCATGCCCTCCCATTTAGTATATCTTACTGTTTCTTTGTAAATAACGGAGATTCTAAAATACACATGTAGAGTAATCAAAGCATGGTAATAAATACTATAAATATGGAACTAAAACATTTCCTGATTTTAAAAATAAATCTAAAATTTGTAGTAGTCTCCCTTGACTGTTTAATCAGCCCAGTGCAGCAAAGTTAGAGAGCAGATCCATTTATTTTCTGGTTTGTGAAAAATTTGTGTGAGACTGGTACTGTTTCTTTTTCAGATATTTAGTAGAAATAGAAATCAGATAACATAGCTGGAAATGAAATAGCTGTGCCAAGGATATTGACTGATGACTAGTTCTTCAAAATGCTGCTCATTATCTGAAGGACAATATCTGCAGTTCTGCTGTCTTTCTCATTTCTGTGAATTTGTTTTTGTGTTTTTAAATATTTTTTATAAAATCCATCCTAAGAAGTGTTTGCCAGTTTCATTGGCATTTCAGGGAACTAACTATTGTTTGGTTAATAACAATCGCACATTTGTTTTCTAGGGTTTTTTTTTTTCCTTGATATCTATTTTTCCTTCATTCTTCTACCTTAGAACTTAATTGGCTACTATCTTACTAAGTACTGTTATGACAAGTCTAAAGAATCATGAAGATGATCTGTGAATGGGTTTTAAAATCTATTATTGAGATAATTCGGTAATTCAGTGCTTACCTGGCACGTGTGAAACCCTGGGTTTGATCCTGAGAATGACAAGATAGACAGATAGATGATAGACAGATAGATAGATGATAGACAGATAGATAGATAGATGGATAGATAGATAGATAGATAGATAGATGATAGACAGATAGATAGATGATAGACAGACAGACAGACAGACAGATAGATAGATAGATAGATAGATGATAGACAGATAGATAGATATATGGACAGATAGATAGATAGATAGATAGATGATAGACAGATAGATAGATAGATGGATAGATAGATAGATAGATAGATAGATGATAGACAGATAGATAGATAGATGGACAGATAGATTTATTCTTGTGATCCACAACAATGATAACTGCTTATAGCATTCCTATTCCAACAAACTACTACAAGTCATAATAAGCACGGTGGACATGAAAATGAAAGGAAATATGTAAGGACTGGGAAGGAGAAATTAATAGGGTGCTCACATAGAAAATATAAAAGAATTCATGGAAAACACGTGAGACCTATTAATAGAATCTAGCAATGTTACTGAATGAAAAGAAAATCTATGCCGGGCGGTGGTGGCGCACGCCTTTAATCCCAGCACTTGGGAGGCAGAGGCAGGCGGATCTTTGTGAGTTCGAGGCCAGCCTCGTCTACAAAGTGAGTCCAGGACAGCCAGAGATATTCAGAGAAACCCTGTCTCGAAAAACCAAAAAAAGAAAATCTATATTTGAGAAATCTATTGAATATTGTGTGACATAAGTCAACTACTAGAATATTTAAATTTTAAAAAGATTATGCCACCATAAAGCATTTTTGCCATTAAGAACTTAAATTTTAAAATGTATATAAACCAACTCCTACTGATTAAAGAGAAAAATAAACAACCCAGTAGTGAAGTCAAAGAACAGAACAATCACTTAACTAAACAGAAAATTCTAGAGGCAAACAAATATTTGCAAATGTGCTTTTAATAGCACTCAGGGGAAGGTACTTTAAAATTACAGTAAATTTCTACTCCAAAATGCCCACATTGGCCAAAATTTCAAAGTACTAATAATCCTCTGAACATGTAGGGTCACAAGAATTCTTGTCCATACTAGGCAAGCATAAATTGAATCAAGTAATTTGATCTTATTTTTGGCATTATCCTTTATAACTGAAGTGCACCTGCCTTTGGGCACGCTAATATCATTCTTTGACAAAAAGTAAACAAACAGTGCATTGATGTCTACCAGCATCGATGTTCATAGCAGCATCATTCAGTCTTTGTACCAGAAGCAGTTTGACTCTCTGGTGGTAGAGGTACAGATAAACGAAGTATGGTATTGTTGTTCAATGAAATACTGTATAGGAACGGGAATGAATCAATGGAGCTAAACATTAAATGCAGAATAATTTTAGCAATGGAGTTAGGGCATCAAAGGATGAAATTACATCTTAGCTTAAATAAAGCCAATCACTATTGTCAGTGCTGAGGGCTGAACTCAGACCTTACACACACTGGATAAATGTTTTACCACCAAACCATTCCCTGGCCTAGAAAGCATTTTGTTAGTATAATTAAAGGGCATCAACTTTAGGACTCTGAATAAAGTAGAAACAACAACAACAAAAAAATGGATTCATTATTTCAGTTACTTTCCTTGTAAGAGGAGGATAGGGAGACAGAACAACAGAAAAAAATATCCAATTATTTAGTTAAAGGCATCTTCCTTAACCTATTTGGCACTCTTACTTTTAATTTGTCTGCAGGTTCTGAGTTAATATGTATAGAATGCCTGACACACATCCTGCACTAACTAAACATTGGCACTCATGCCCTGTGTATTAGTCATGGTTCTCCAGAGAAACAGAACCAATAGGACATGCACACAGAAAGTGATCTCTGTGCCTGTGCAGTAAGGAAGATAGGGTTTTACTTTAAAGCCCAGGCTGGACTCAAACTTACAGTCCTGCTAACCCAACCAACTGAGTACTGAGATTACAGGGAGTATGCCAGCACATTTGCCTCAAAACCGACATATTTTAAAGGAATTTGAACTACCTCACATGGTAATGGAAGCTAGAAAGTCCCAAAACTTTAGGGTGGATAATCAGGCTGAAAAAACAGAGAACAGTCAATGTTGTAGTTTAAGTTCAAGGTAACCAACCTGAAGAACACATCTTATAGTTTAAATGCAAGGACACCTAAGGTCAGACTTTTATTCTATTTAGTCCATTAACTGATTGGATGAGACCCTCCAATATTATGGGACAATCATCCTTGATCAAAGTCCACCAACTTAAATGTAAATATCACCCCAAACACTCATATCTAAACACTGAGCTCAGACACGTCTCACCTTAACAGGTGTTACCATTAAGGAAAATAACCTTTTGTATGACTTTAGTAAAACACTTCTTGTGTCTATTAAAGCCAGTTGGGGAACAGGTATCTGAGATTGGGCTTCTTCAGGGGACAAAGTATCAAGTGTGAGGCATAAAACAGCAGGTGCCAGAGGGCCTAAGTTTTAGAAAGGTTCATGGCCTAAGAGTTCTCTGTTACAAGAACCCCAGAGAAAAGGGTAATGCTGCCAACAGCTGCTCTTACCAATGAGTCTAAATCTGGCCAAACACAAGCTGATGGTCTTCAAGCTTGCAATGGTCCATTCCTAGAACATGCTCAACTAATCCCATAGGACACTGATGTCCAGAATGTTCACTGCTGGGGTTCAAATGCATGAAGGAAAGACAAGAACTCTTCAAGGACTTTTCAAAAGCCATATTTAATCCAAGAACAATGGCCCTGTGCAATATGTCATATATTGAGAAGCACCTGAGTGTTCACAAACAGGAGTCTTATAAAAGAGACTCCAGTTCCAGCTTACTGTCGCAGGTCAGTGTTGACACTGGTGCTGTGAGGAGCCCTGGAGATATCAAAGGAAATAAATCCCCTGTTATTTGAGCTATACTAAATTACTCATCAACTGTAGGTGAACCTCCACAAAACTAAGTCTTTATGTGGAGAAAAAAATATATATATAGGTGGTGGTGTGGTGTGTGTGTGTGTGTGTGTGTGTGTGTGGTGTGTATGTGTGTATGTGGCATTGTGTGTGTGGTGTGTGTGTGATATGTGTGTCTGTGAGTGTGTGTTTGTGTGTGTGCAGCATGTGGTGTGTGTGAGTGTGTGTGGCATGTGGTGTGTGTGAGTGTGTGGTATGTGGTATGTGTGGGGTTTATGAGCATGTATATGTTGTAGTAATATTTTCCAGTCATGATGTGCACAGGATTACATTATGCCTCACCACTTTATTACTAGCTGTCTGGGTGCTAACATAACCACGTGTGTATGTGGTCATTTTTCCCAGTTGTCCTTTAAATAAGGGTCCAAAGAAAAGAAGGCTATGCCCCATCACCTCATTGCCACAGGTCTAGGTATGTGTCAAGCTTTCCCACAGGTGGAAAGGCATTTGCATCACTAGCTTTCTCCCTTATAGATGGGAAATCGACTCAGATGAGCCAAGCCCATTTTCCTCCTTCTATCTTCGTGCCAGTTACTCATTCCCTAGTCTCCTTTCCAGAAGTATGGGAGTAGGCAACCTCTCATGTCCTGCTCAGGTTTCAATCAGCCAGAGTTTTTCTCAACTCTGTCTTAGTCACTTCTCTTTCTGAAAGCTAGGATCCTATTTCCTCTTGGTTCCTGGAGCTGGTGTCAAGCTTCATCAAGCAGCTTTTAGGTTGCCTCAGTGGTATATATAAGAAGACTTGATGATGTAGAACTTCTACTTAACCAATTAGAGAAAATAATAATTAACTCTCCAGAGTCTAAGGAAGTGTCTCTCAACCTTCCTGATGCTGTGACCCTTTAATACTTTCTCATGTTATGGTGACCCCCAACCATAAAATTATTTTTGTTGCTACTTCATAACTGTAATTTTGCTATGGTTATCAATCATAATGTAAATACCTGATATACAGATGGTCTTATGTGACCCTGCGAAAGGATTGTTCAATATTCCCCCAAGGGGGTCACAGCCCATAGTTGGAGAAAAATTGGTCTAAAGGATTGAATCTCAGGAATTCTTTACAATGGCATTGTATTTCCCCAAAGCACTTATTACCTAGGGCTTTTACTGCACAAACATCTTTTCAGTTGTGCAAGTATCTCTCAAAAGCCAAAAGTCCAAAACTGAGAAATAAGAGGGTGCCTAAAATCTGAGAAAATATTTTCTTTTTTTTTTTTTTTTTTTTTTTTGGTTTTTCGAGACAGGGTTTCTCTGTGTATCCTTGGCTGTCCTGGACTCACTTTGTAGACCAGGCTGGCCTCGAACTCACAAAGATCCGCCTGCCTCTGCCTCCCAAGTGCTGGGATTAAAGGCGTGCGCCACCACCGCCCGGCTGAGAAAATATTTTCAATCTTGATAACACCACAATATTCTAAAAGGTTCAGAGACAAATAACTAATGTTACATGTGGAGAGTGAGGCTCAGCCACATAGGTCCCTTTCAATTCACACAAATGGGGAATGGGCTGCAGAAATGAATTTTAACTTGTTCAAGGGCCAAAAACTTAAAAGATGCAAACTTTTACTTAATCAAATTACTTTTATTTAATTAAAGAGCTTCGTAGTACTTAGCAACTATATCTCACTATGGGAAAGAGATTTTTTTTTTAATAAGAAAGTAAAGCTTTAAGTAGTTCAAAATGCTTGTGGGAAGTGGAAATTCCAATTTTGGTAGCGAGTCTACAAAGCTTGGTTCACAAAGTTCCACCAAAGCTAGACATTCCAGCACACTTGAATCATGGATTTTGAGACTGCTTTAAAAATACCTATGCCAAGAATATGAACACACCTCCAAAAGTAACAACGGAAGCAGCCATCAAAGAAGCCTTGTAGACCCCTGCAAGTCCTGTACATACTGGGGAAAAAATAAAAGCCCATCTTACCTTCAGGAAGGACAAAAATGAGTGTTCTCAGAAACAGTATAGCTCAACAAGCAGGCATTCCACCTTGCTCTCACAGCTCTCCCTTCCTGTGGGCATCATGACTACGCATCCTAAATTACTGAGCCAATTCTGCCTCCCAGAACTCAGTCGTCTTTGCCATAACGAACCTAACAGTCACCGATTCTACTACTTTCAAGTTTCAGAAAATGATGAATCATTTGGTATATCTTTTCCTTATAACTTCACAGCACTTACTTCTTCTACTCAAATGGCAGCACAGTGTTGGACATTTGACACTGGATGAATAGAAACAGAAATAGCCTGCTCCTCCCTCAAAGGTTTTCCATAGAGCCAGCCATGGTAGCATTGCCTACAATTTTAGCCTTTGGGGGACTAAGAAGCATAACAAGCCTGAGTGTAGCACACCCTACCCAGAGATCCAGCCTCACATACATATACACTTAAAAAAAATCAAAGAAACAGCAATCATAAAAAGTTCTCCCTAAATAAGTAAAAACAAATGAAATTAAAGATTTGTCTTGCATTCTTGGGGAGCCTATACACAAAGAAGAAATGCACGTATAAAATAACTCAGAGGTGATTAGAAGGATAAAAAATAGAACATTTTATTGAAAAAATGCCCTGTACAAAAGAAGAGGAAAGAGCAGTCAAATGCTGTGAGAAGGCTTCCCAAAGAAAGAGAAGTGTGTTAGGATACATAGGATGGCTTTAGGCAATGTTAGTGTTCATGTTTAGGTATGTAGCCATTTTAGAGCAGACAAATTGTGGACATTTATTTACATTCCCTTTTTCAAAAACATTTATTTATTATTTTGTTATGTCTCCATTGCCACCCCCTCCCACCACTCCCTCCCAGCCCCTCTCTCCCACCCTCTACCCTCTCCCACCCATCCCATTCCTCTGGTGTGGGGTGACTCCGTGCATCAGCCCCCCTCAGTTCATTAGTCACATGAGGTCTCAGAGCTTCCTCTTGCACAGGAGGCATACATGGCAGTTCCACTAGAGTGGAGGTAACCAAGTCCCTGTCCCTGCTCTTTTGGGCCTATTGATTGTAGGTCATTCACTTTTATTTAATGAAGGAAGATAGGAAGAATACACATACAGACAAGAATTATGGTTCTTGATGGTAGCTGTGGATATGAAGTCTAGATTGTGAATGAGATCTCTTTGTGATGTGCAGTTCTGAACCCACACTAATGATGTCCAGCATCAGGACAAACTTCATTTTGGAGGAATGTTTGGAATCTTCCTTTTTTACTTTACAGTAGGATTTCATTGATTCCCCCTCCTTTTTAACTTTTACCTTAAAAAAAAGCTGTGACATACACCTCTGGGCTTTTAGCTAAGATTGAGTATAAAAATCTAGTAAATATGTATATACTGTAGTAAAAACTAAATGATCTGATACACAAATTTCTTCTTTTTTAATAAATAAATGTATTTATTTGTTGCTTCAGGTTACATCTCCATCATATTGTTCTCTTTCCCCCCTTCCCAGTCCCGCCCTCCCACCTTCTACCCCCATCCCTTCCATCCCACTCCTCTGGAGTGGAGTGTCCCTATATAACAGTCCCTCACCCCAGTTCAGAAGTCATATGCGGGACAAGAGCCTCCTCATCAACTGGGGCCCTACAAGGCAGTACCACCAGTGAAAAGTGTCTCATTGCCAGGGAGAGAAAACTAAAAAACAAACAAACAAAAAGTCTATGTCCATGTTCCCTTTGGTGCGTTGGTTGTAGTATAGATATCCTGTATTATATAGCTAAAATCCTACTATAAGTGAATAGATGCACAAATTTCTTCTTAATATATGTGTGAGCACTGTAACGATTAGGTAAAACCAAATTAGATAACCACAGGAGTCAATGAATCCCCATTGTGGAAATATTTAAAAATGATCAACTCAACAATATCGAAAGGTGATTTCCCTTTCTAAGGTCTCTTTTAACTTTGATTTCATGGCTTCACCATGCTAGCTATGTGTTTTCTACATGAGTTCCCTCTATTTATGTAGTCTTAAGTAGAGGGAAAGATGGTGGGTAATGGAGTGAGACCTATGAACAAGGTACTTTAGGTACCTGTATGAAAATGCCAAAATGAAATTCAAATTCCACTTTCTCCCAGCAGAGGTATATAACTGTGACCATCCCCAGATCTCTATTAAGTACTTTATCACTTACATGAACTTTCACAAAATGTGGCTTTCCTAGCATCTATACCACTAACTCTGGAAAACTCTAAACAGATGCCTGGGTCCCACCTCAGACCTGCTAAGGAAGAATTTTTTATAGGAACCTGTATATTTAACAAGCTGTCCAAGTGACAGACACACACACAGAAATCTGTGAATTGCTGCTCTGATCCTTGAAGGCATGCCTGCTAAAAGACAGTCTAGAAGTACTAGGTGGAGTTATGACTGCCATTACATAGTCATCTGTTCCTTGAGAAGTGAGTTCAGCCTACAGGCATCTCAAACACTCTTCAGCCATCCTCTGTCTACCTTTGAAGAGTAAACATTCTGGCATGTAAAACTTTTCTTGATCTTTTTTCTTACAAGAGATGATTTTCCATTTTCATCAGCATTACAATTATGAACAGTAATCTTGCTAAGACTTATGTGTCTCAAGGAATATCAAATAAGCAAAGCCTCAGTTATCAGCAGTGTGTGGTCAAGATGCAAGTTCCAAAATAGCTGTTTTCCTCTTTATCAGATGTTAGGAAGGAACATCGTATTCAGATCATATTTGTAACAAACCCACATAGCATGGAGTAAGAAATCCAAGAGCATCATTTGTTATCTCCACTGTGCTGTACAAATTATAACTAGCCAGTAGCATTACCAAACCATAACCATAACTGCTGTACCCTTTGTCCTAGGGTTCCCACTTACATAAATAAAAGGAAGGTTTGAAAATTTCAGCTCAGTCTTTCCATTAAATTTTTCCTTTAAAGTACCTGGAAGGATGGAGTGAGAACACATTAGACATGCAGATTTAATAGTAAAAGTCAGGTTAAATTAAGCTATTGGAGGAATAGATAGTTAAAGTTGGTTTTTGATCAATTAAGTTGTTCGGGGGCTGGAGAGATTGCTCAGTGGCTAAGGGCGCCTGATGTTTTTGCAGAAAACCAGAGTTCCAATTCCTCCTATCCATACCAAAGAGCTCACAACTGTGTATAACTCCAGCTCCAGAGGATCTAACAGCCCCTTCTGCCTTCACACCAAACCACATACATAAACAGGTGTTTTATGTCTTCCTATAATTTATTAATTTATCTTCTAAAGACAATTTTATTTAGTCAAGAACAAAAATACTCTGTATGCAAAAAAAAAAGTACCTTCACAGGGTTACAGGATGTGCTCAGTCTGTAATGTTCTTGATGTGCAAACATGAGAATCTGAGTTTGAATCCCCCAGAATCCACATAAGAGCTGTGGTGGATGCTGTGGGGGGAATTTATAACCCTCAGTGCTGAGATAGGTGGATTGTTCAGTCAGCATTGTAGAATGGATGACCACCAGGTTCAGTGAGACACATTAGCAATTTGAGAAGACAACCAACATTGACCTCTGGATTCTAAACACATTTACACATATGTGCACACACCCACACAAACATGTGTGTATCCAAAAGCACACACATGTGCATATGCATGCACACACACACACAGTACTTTCATTCTTAAAGTAATTTCCATAAAATGCCAACTAAATATAAGTACAATGTTAAATTTAAACCCAATATGATGGCCTATCATCGTAATCAGGAGGTTGAAGCAGGAGGATCTTAAGTTCAAGACAAACATGAGATACAGAATGAGTTTAAGGCCATTCTTAGCTACAGAGCAAGATCCCATTTCAAAACAACAAATAATTTCAGTTAATTTTAGAGGATTTTCTGATCAGAAAATCTTTCATGAGGTATATTTAAAAGGGTCAGTTCCATTTATAAAAGTACATTTGACCAAAATTTTCCATTTGATCCTCTTAAAAGATATAAACTCTACATTTTAATTGGTTGGCACTCTTCACTAAATCTAAAAAGAATGTTTGAGTTTGTGAGACCAAACAAAATAAGAACAGAAAATATGTATTTGTAGAAAATGTCCAGTTAGAGTCCCTTTTTATCAGGCTGGGCACAGTGGTGCATGCCTATAGCTCCAATTTCAAGGGAGATTGAATCAGGAGAATCACTTCGACTCATAAGTTTGAAAAGAGCCTTGATAACATAGACACCACTGTAAAAAATAAAGATAATAAGGAATCCCCTTCTAAACAATGCATAGAAGTAGAATTTTCTGAAAACCGTGTGTTTTATGGACAGTATTATGATTTCCCCTAAGTAAATAGCTAGTGTCTCTTTAGTTATAAAACTTGATTCAGCTGGGGTTGTAAGTTGAGTGCTCACTTAGCATATGTAAAGCCCTAGGCTGGACCCTGGGCATCAAAAAACCAAAGCAAGCAGGGGGAAAAAATTGATTCAACTACCCTGATAACCACAGCACTGGGAGAATAAAGAGTTAATGAGGTGGTAGAGACAGTCACTGAGGACAAGATACATATCCTAAGGCAGACAGTTCCTGTTTGTCATGTTACTCTGGCAACTCTATCTCCTTGAACACGTTGCACAACCTTTTAAAGCCTCAAGTCCTCCTGTGTAAATGAAAATAAATAGTATCTGCTTTCTAGACTTATTATAGAGGCTCAATGAAATAACAGCTGCAGTGCCTTTAGCAATATAACTCTGAATATAAAGATATGAAGTTTTCCAACCGTGGTATCCTTCAACATATGTGCTGGCTAGTTTTATATCAATTTGACACAAGCTAGAGTCATTTTAGAAGAAAGAACCTCAGTTGAGAAATGCCCCAATCAGATTGGCCGATGGGAAAAGCAGTAAGCAGCACACGTTTTTTGGTTGATGATTGAGTCAGAGGGCTCAGCTCAAGGTAGGAGGTGCCAACCTCTAGGCTGGTGATACTGGGTGCTATAAGAAGACAGGTTGAGCAAGTCAGTAAGCAGCAACCCACCATAGCCTCTACATTAGTTCTCCCTTTGAGTTCCTGCCCTTACTTCTCCTCATAAAGGTCTATAGGCTCTAAGATAAAATAAACCTTTCCCCTTGATTTACTTTTAGCCATGGTATTTTATCATAACAAGAGAAAAGTAACTAAGACAACATATATGTATATGTACAAATGTATTATCTCTAAGTTACTATTCATGAAAATTTAAGAAAAAAGGCTATACAATATGAAAGAGTACATGATAAATTAGTAATAAATTTTAATAGCTTAATAAGGGGTTCTAAGTTATGTAATAGAATGTTAAATAGTTCTCAGAAATCATTAGAAAATGGTGAAATAGAAGTAGAAATAGTAATGATTTAACGTTAAATAAATGGAGGGCATAAAAGCATGAATTCTGGAGCTTAGTTGTTAGAAGAACTTACTGTTTTTGCAGAGGACCCGTATTTGGTTCCTAGCACTCACATTGGGAAGCTCACAACCACCTGTAACTCTAGCTCAGGAGATCCAATGCCCTCTTCTGGACTCTTTGGGCACCTGCACACATGAGGTTGGCATACAGGCAAGCAGATATGCACATCTCTACATAGATCATTTTTTTAAAACATAGATTCTGTGAAAAGATATATGTATAGAAAAGAATGCTGGAGAGAAAGTCCTCCCAATGTACATAGCAGTGTTTCTGTGTGGAGTCTTGCAGTTGGTGTTAAATAAACATAGTGTGACATCAACTGCCATTCTCACTCTCCTTTGAAGAAGCACCAGCTATCCACATCCTTGTAAAAGCTTGGAGACAGCAGGACTGGGGATCCACACAGTCTCCCAACACTCTGGAGTCTAAGCCAGAAGGTTCTGAGTGTGTGGCCTGGGCTATATCTTGACACTCTGCTTTTAAAAGGCTGAATGAGGAAGAAAAGCAAAAAGAGCTGTTGTTCAGAGCTCCTGGTTGAACAGAGAAATGTGTAAGCTTTCTAAAATAATAAGATGGTTGCATACCGTGATCTAAGTGTTCTTTTATATGACCAAAGATACATGTATTTACTGAGGATTTATTGAACACTTCTTCCGTGTCAAGTACTAAGAGGACAGAAAGGTAAGAGAGTGAAGGACGTAGGAAATGTAAACAAGAGACAAAGCATGTCAATATCCCCTGATAAACAGTTTAAAAAGTAATGCAGGGCACAAAGAGAGCTGTCAGTTTTCTTTATAGGTCCAGGTTCACCAGCTCAATCTTCCTCTCTTTGTTCATCCAGGTGTTCTTATTTTTATTTTTAAATACTTATTTATGTGTTTTATGTATATGAGTACTCTGTCTACATGTATGTCTGCACACCAGAAGAGGACATCAGATCCCATTATAGATGGTTGTGAGCCTTGATGGGGTTGCTGGGAATTGAACTCAAGACCTCTAAAAGAGTAGCCATTGCTCTTGACTGATGAGTCACTTCTCCAGCCCCCAGCTCAATCTTAGTGTATAGTAGAATGGTTTTTAATGTCCATCTATTAAGTGTCATGCATTTTCTCAAGAATTATCTAGTTATACATGGGATACATGAGAACAGAAATCAGGAAAGTGGAGTGCTGGAGAGATGGCTCAGCTGTTAAGAACAACAGTTGCCCTTCCTAAGGACCCAGGTTCAATTCCCAGCATGCAAATGTCAGCTCACTGTTGTCTGTAATCTAGTCCTACATGCTCCAACACCCTCTTCTGGTCTCCAGAGGCACCAAGAATGCACAAGGTGCACACTTACATGAAGACCAAATGCCAAATAGATCAATAATACCAAAATAAATAAAAATTTCAAAGAAACAAATGAAACAAACTAAAATTTGAAGAAAAATAAATCAAGGAAGAATTCTGAGGTAGGAGAATTTGAGAGCCACAAACACAGAGGTAGCAGTTGAAGCCAGGAGAATAAATCTAATCCTTATGAATTTACTTAACAAATTAAGCAGGTAAAGTGAGCAAGGAGAAGAAATCAGAAAAGACATGTCCCTCAAAAGCACCACTGTTTATGGCACACTGATATTAGTGTCCTTGTAAGTAAAGGCTGAGAAGAGATATCCAGAGACACACAAGAACCAAAATAAAGCAGGTTAAGCAAACACTGGGTGGCAGGGTTAAAAGGTGGAGGTAGGTGGATAGCATTAGATGTCTAATAGGAAACATGAAACAAGGGCCTTTAATTTAGAACATAGGTTCTTTTCATTGACATTGGGCAAAGCAAATGTGTTTATCTGTCTTATAATTCTGGAACAGTTACAGAGAAGGGAAGATGGGGCTAACGGAACTAAACTTAAAAATTACTGAGGAACAAAAGGCAAATATGCACAACTTTTACAAAGTAAATGCAAATGAAAAGATTCTTTAAAAATTGACCTTTCTAAGATTCAAATGCAAACTGAAACTAAACACTGAATTTACAGGCTATTTTAACTAGTGGCCCTCCATGCTGGCTATGGTGCAAAGAGAAGCACACCAACAGGAATACAGTATAATTCACCACGTCTATTCTCTACCTGACTTCACTGATCCCCCTTTCCTTTGTGGTATCTGTAACATTTAATACCACGCAAGTATTTCATGTATAATTCTCACTTTATTTGGCTGATAGTGTTGAGTATAGGAACTCAGACTGGCTGGATGCTTCTCATTAGTCTAGCTTCTGCAGCATCACCTGGTAATTCTGCAGACATATATTTGTTAAGTAAATTCATAAGGATTAGATTTATTCTAATTAAAATTGGCTAAACTCATCCATTTATAACCCAAAGATATTAAGCCATAAGAAACTGTTTTCTTCATGAAATTAAGATCTTGTCCATGAGTCCAATATAATAGTAAGTACATATGTTAAGCATAGTATGTGTATATATATATATATATATATGTATATATATATATATATATATATATAAGTGTTTATGCTGGTCTGAGTCTTATTTTTTCCTTTTATATTTAGTTTTCATAAGGTGAATGTTTTCAATGGTTCAAGTCTCTATCATCGTTCATTCTTTGAATACAAATTTTAAAACTACTCAAAGCTGCCTAGTCAACCTTAGAGAGTCATACCCACTGCTGTTTAGCCCAGAAGATGACTAAAACTAAGTCTAGCAAGTTTACAGAAATCAGTGCAAGTGGAAAAAGTATAAATTCACTTGGTATTTGAAGTGGAAAAGTGAAGAATGCATGAGTTGACTTTAAACTGTATTTTTAATATGCTTCTTATTTCCTAAACTGTAATTTTAGTGACTCATCACAAATTATTGTGTCTGTGTTATTCAGGGAATTTCAGAAAAATGTGCAGTCACCACTGAGCCCTCAGTACAACGGGCATGGGGTTTTATGATATCTGTCCTACAGTAGTCAAAGCATTATCTGGGCTTATTTCTCCAGGACTAGTCAACATCACTTGGAGAATGAATCAAACTCTCTCCTTGAAAGAACTTGGCAACTTCCTTTATGCCAGGATCGCAACACTATGGCTTGCCTAGTGAAGACACTGAAACTAAGACAGTTCCTCTAATTATATCTCATTACCCCTTCACGTGCCAAGTCAGCGGTGTTCAACCAGGGGCAGTTGATGGGTCTTACATTAAAGACATTAACAATATTTAGAGACATTTTTGGTTGTTAAACTGAGATGGTAACAGGGTTCCTATAGATATCTGGTGGATCCAGTTCAGAAATGTTGAGAATTGTCTCACATGACCAGGGCAGTCCCCTACAACAAGGAATCACCCAGTCCAAAAACATCAGTAGCATCAAAGTTGAAAACTTACGTAACGGACATAGGTTCTCAGCTTTCAAAGGACCCTGAGCATCTTTCCAGGCCAGCTAAATCTATTATCCTGGCATGCAGTTTTTCCTAAATAAATTTATGATGTTATCTTCACAGATTTGATTTGATTTGATGTTGACTCATCTTAGCAAACTATAGAGAAATCAAAAGTTCATATTTACTATTGACACTCATCATTCCCTGTTTGTAATTTGAGTTCTATTATAAAACTCTTTGACAGATTTACATTTCAAGGAATTTGCTATACACAAATTTTTTCTTTCTATCCTGCCTTTTTATACTGCAAATTTCATCTCCTATAATGGTGGTGTTACAGATAATGTGTTGCAAAGTGTGAAGGAGCAGCTGAGAATTCTATTCCTTTCCTAGCTAAAAGATTTGGATAGTGTTTCTAATATCTCATATTACCAGTGTCAATTCCTGAGTCATTTTTGTGAGAATAAAAACAAATTAAATAGCTATATTTTTGTCTTCTGGTCAATTAGCTAACACTCTCCCTTGAAACAGAATTGAAAACTTTGGTCTAGTTTTCCACACACTTGAAGCCAGTAATCACAGCAATGGGAGTTATGAAAAGAAAAAAAAAGAAAAGCCCTGAGTTAAAGTAGAGTTCATTAGCAATAGTCTCATTCAAGTGGTTGTTCTGGGTGAAGGGAGGGAGGGCTTTTATTAAGAAGATATCACTATATTGGTTGATATTTATTTCCCCAGCTCTAGGCAATCTTTTAATATATATGTCAAGTCCAAACATTCTCCAAATAGACATGGAAGAGTTCATTAAGGACATGAATTGTATGAAGTGGTATTAAGGCTCAGGGTAAGTATCCTCATGTGACTTGTTGCTATGGCTCAAAGACAGCTGTCTTCTCCAAAACTTCTACCTGGAAATTCATGCTGAAATTTAGTTTTAAGAGGGTGGAAACTTTATTCAACTTTATCCTATCATAGTGTTGATAAGTGAGGCCTTTGGAAAGTGACTAGGTTTAGATTAAGGTCATGCGGTAGAGTTCCCATGATTGAACACTAGTGACTTTATAAAAACAAATGAAACCAGAACACACACACATAAAGAGAGAAAGAGACAGACAGACAGAGAGATGTTTTCCTATCTCTCACCAAATGCCTTCCTGTATCACATTATTGCCCTGCCAGGAAGAAAGCCCTTACTAGACCGTGGACCAGAACCATGAGAAAAAGTAAACAAATCTCTTTTCTTTATGCTGTCTCAGGTGGTGTGGTTATTAGCAACAGAAAATGAGAGCTGGCCACAAGCTCAAGCTTCTCTTGATTGTAGCTCAGAGCCTGTTTTCAGTGAATTGTTAGCCTTAATTGAGTCTCACTCTGTGATATTCTTTTTTTCTCCTCCTGTCTCTAATACTAGCCCAACCATGAAACATAATTGCTTGTTCTGTACTTTCATAAAGCTATGGGCTTTGTCAAAGTCTACTATAGCTTTAGAACAACAGAAGATGATTACACTGAAAGAATGCATCCAACTTAAATTACACAGCAGCCATCATTGTAAAATTATGTAGTAGATATTCTTGTTCCTAAAATCTTCTACGCATACTGTTTGGTCCTCTGCCTCCTTAACCACTCATATATTTTCTTAGTTCTAGTACCAACATGACATTCTTTACCTTGAATGTAGCCTATTTTTCCTTACCTCCTTTGTTGACAAGCTCTGGTTTCAAATACTAGTGTTATTAGTGGTACCAGCATTGCACTGAAATCCCTTCAGTATATTCAGGACTTCCCTTCTTTGCTGGAAAATATGTTCTTTTCTTACTTTAAACAACTAGTATATATGTCCCTACTCCCTCCATTTCTACATGGCCGGATTTCTTTTGCAACAGACATGGCTTTTGTTCTCTCTCTTCTCCCTTCCCTCTTTGAGACAGAATTTCATGTAATCCAGACTGGCCTTGGCGATAGCAAAACAAGAAAGACTTTGAACTTCTGATCTTCCTGCCTCCTGAGTGCTAGGATTACAAGTATATGCCACCCTTGCCTGCTTTATGTGGTGCTGGGGTTTGAACCTATGGCCTCTTTCTTATATGTTAAACAAACACTCTTCCAATTGAGTTACAACCTCAGACCCAGTTTTTGTTTTCAGGCTCTAACAGAATCCTTCACACCACTTCCAGATTCAGTTCTAGAAAGGACATTTGCAGTTCCATCTCTGTTCCAAACTTCTGACTCCACCCTACTGGGCTAGGTCCTACCTTTTCCAGAACACTGTCACTTAAGCTTGCTTGTTGAAAGAGCAAGACATTCTTTAACACCAAACCACTATTGTTTTGTTTTTTTAATTTTAGGATTATTTATTTTATTGAATTATATGGGTATTTGCCTGCATAGGTGTATGTGCACCATGGACCCAGGGAAGTCAGAAGAGGGTGTGAAATCCCCAATATTGCATGGGTGCTAGAAACCTAACCTGGATCCTCTCCAAGAGCAACAGTACTCTTAACAGCTCATCTATGTCTCCAGCTCCAAACCATTGTTTTCTTACTAGCCCTCTACTAAGGATATGAATATTGCTGGACCACAACTTTGCGCACAACTTCCCCCTACATTAATAAACTGTCATAACAAAGCACCACAAATCCTACAACTTAGACAGTAGAAATTTATTCTCTCAAAACACTGGAGTCCAGGAGACTGAGATTGGTGTGTTGGCATCATTGGATTGTTTCCAGGTCTCTTTTGTTGGCCTAGAGATGGCTTTCTTATACCTCTGTCTTTACATAGTCTTTCATTTGTCTGTGTCTATAATCAGTACTTCAGTCCGTGAATTTTATAATGGTGCCCATAACACCTACCTACATTTTTAAAAAATTCATCCTATTCCTCTCCAATTCCTAGTCAGCATTTATGACCACATTCAAAACCTATATCCACCCAATCCTTTGTAATTATTCTAGCTTGACTTTACACTTTCTTCCTGGGTTCTATTTCATTACTGTATCAATTATGTAATTTCCCTTTCCTTGCTAAAGATCTATCCTTGGAAAGCCTAAGCCCCTTTTAAGGTTCCCTAGGGTTTTAACTAAGTGATCACTATGTATGGGTTGAAAATTCAACACAATTCAATTTCCTTGATCAAACGTACCATTTTCAGGTCCACCAAATAAGACGCACGAAGACACTGCTCTCTACTAGTAACAGAAAGGCTGAGCGAACTGAGAGGTGTTGTGTTTCCTGAGTCTAATTGCCTCTCCCTGTTTTCAGGATCTTATTCAATATGATATTGTTTTCATAGAAAACAAATTCGTTCCTAGGAAGGAATCATGAGTCTATTACCAAATATAGAGAATGAAACCGTTCAAGTCTTTGAGAAGCAGCTTTCTTCTGTCTCAGCCCATGTAGGATCATTGTGCTTCACGCTAGGTCTTAATCTTCATGCATTTCTCCTCCTCTTAAACAGTTCCCTGAAATGTATTATGTCAGGAATCATTATGATCTAGTAAAATCAAATACAGTCTAAGTGTCTCTTTCAAACTCTTTTTTCACCTGTTGAACTCTGATTCTTCATCATATCTTTAAGTTCTCAGCCTTTGGAAGATGGAAGCAAGATCAGATGTTCAAGTCCAGTTTCAGCTCCATTGGAAGGTTAAGGCCAAGCTGGGCTATCTGAGATCTCCTCCCAAAATGAACAAAAGGAAAAAAAAGGTTAGCATTTAATGAATATAGTACAAATTAATGATTAATATGAAGAGCATAGCAAATTCATCTACCGACATTATCTGGTTTAATCCTTACCAGTCTTATGAAAGCATAGCATGATTACTCCTACACTATAGGTAAGGCATAGCCATGCTAAGTAACCGGCCCAAAATGTCATGTTGGGCCAGAACACGTCGTCTGACACTAGTGCTCAAAGGTTATGTAAGGTCCTACCCATCAACAGCAAAAATCTTTCTCTATAATTCTTGAACTCTTTTGGTTTTTTTAACCCTTAAATTTTAAAAATGCCTATTTATTTGATGTGTATATGTACAACACACACACACACACACCACACCACTGTATGTGGAGGAGACCAGAGAACAATTTGTGGGAATCAGTTCTCTCCTTCCATCATATAGGCTCCAGGGAATGGTCTTAGGTCATCAGACAACAAATGCCTTTGACCACTGAACCATCTTGCCCATTCCTATACCCTTAATTCCTAATTGTGAGCTCTTTTTCTAATACAAATCACATATCCTTTTAATAACTTCTTCAACTTGAAAAATATTTTATTAGTGTATTTTTTTTATATTTTCATCTTAGTTTCATTTCTGAGCAATATATTGTGTAATTTCCTTTAGAATCAGGTCTATGACTTAAGAGCAAGGCAGACATCAGGTCGTTGTGTGGTTGTACTGCCCTCAAGCGGCAGACACTGTGAACAGCATGTACAGTAGTATCCTAGCAAAACCCACCAAATCCAATTTGGAAGCTAAAGATAGCTACCCTCTCCAACTGCTCACCAACTAAATTCAAGCTACTTTTAGGATTGGTGAAAATACACATATATACATAATTTCAAATAGAAATATATTGCATCCTCAAATAAAATGCATTTTTTCATGTGTCCTTAATTTCACTGAGGAAATATACAAAGTAGGAAACTAATCAGTTAATACAGCTTTTTGCAATTATATTCTTAAGGATATTAAAAGAGCTTACAATTTAATAGAATCAGAAAATCTCTTTCTACTGTGTATTAATCAGGGTCCTCTAAAGGAAGAGAACTAGTAAAGTGAATATATACATATATAATTTACTTAATTACTCTTGTTTTTTTTTTAACTGTGAAAACTTCAATATTAAACCTTGAATCTCTGCTAAATGGGCTTTGTATATTATATTATTATATTATATATAAATGGGACTTATATCACTAAACCCAGCTTGATCAGTTTTATGTTCCTCCACCATTATTCCACATGTTTAAAATCCATTCCTACATATTCTCCAGCTGTCTTCTTCAATGAATTTTAAAATGCATTATTTGTGGATGTATTGACTCTTTCTGGACCACACATTCTATCTCTCATTTATGAATCTGCCTTGAGTCTAATTGTAGGTCTAGAGGCAATTATAGGTGGTCCTTGAGAGACATCAACATTGTCTTGTCTGGTATCTCCTTTAAAAAAAAAAAAAAAACAAAAAAAACAAAAAAAACACTGCCTGCCACAAAGACAGACAGGTGGGATTAATTCTCCCAAGCAATGGAAGAAAGAGCTGTAGGGGCACAGGGCGGGGATGAATCCTCTGCTAAGAGTGGGGAGACTACTTCCTCATATTTAGTGAGCCCATTAGATTCTTAGCAGTCAATGGCCTCAACCTCTTTAGGGGTTCCCACAAGTCACCATCCCAAGTTACAGGATTTATGCATATGATGGTTTGGACAAGAATGTCCCCAATAGGCTCATATGTTTGGATAATTGGTCCCCAATTAGTAGCACTGCTTGAGTACAGTCTTTCTAAAAGTAGTATGTAACTAAAAGCAAGCTTTGAAGTTTCAAAGCCTCATGCCATTCCAACTGCACTTTCAGCTTCCTGCTTAAGGTCAAGATGTGAGGTCTCAGCCGTTTCTGCCACCATGTCTGCTGCCTGGTGTCATGATTACCTGCCATTATAGACTCTTATCTTCTGAAACCATAATCCCAAATAAGCCTTTCTTTTATAAGTTGCCTTAGTCATGTGTATTAACACAGCAATATAAAACCAACTAATACAGAAGATATTTTGCCAAAGAATGTGGCTGTTTTCTGTCTGTTACCTAAGAGCTTTCCTGAGCTAAATTTAAAAGTAATAGACTCTTTGAATGCCATATTCTGCAGATCTCTTGAGGTTTTTGAAGAGGCCCTATCTATCTCTTATATTTAGATAAGCAAATATTGCTTGTCTCTTAGCAACTTGATTTCTGAGTAGCTTAGAAAATAACTGTGATAGACTGTCATAGTAACTAACAAAATGACATGTTTTCATGACTATTAGCTTCCGTTTCTTAATTATCCTAGACAGTTTATCTCGGTTGGTAGCGAGCGGTCAAAACTTGACATTTCATTTTTAAGTATTACTACAAACAATACCTTTAAGAAGCATTACCCTTAATTTTGTATCAATATACAAAGATCAATACCAATGTGGCCAAATATAATCTTAATTTTGTATCAATATACAAAGATCAGTACCGATGTAGCCCAATACAATCTTAATTTTACATTAATATACTAGGGTCAATACCATTGTGGCCAAATATAATCTTAATTTTGTATCAATATACAAAGATCAATACCGATGTAGCCCTATACAATCTTAAATTTGCATTAATATACAATGATCAATACCAATTTAGCCAAATATAATATTAATTTTGTATCAGTATACAAAGGTATAAAGCTATATTCAATAATCTGTCCTTTTTTCTTGTTCTTTCCTATACTATGTCTATGTCCCATTTTTCTCAAGTCTGTTCACTCCTATATAGGAGAGAAAGGAGGAAACAGAAAAGCAAAAGAGAGAAATCCCTGGGTCTAGCCTCCAAAACCCATTTAACAAGACCATTTAACAGCTTGTAGTCTTTTCCCCTAAATAACAAAATTTTCTATTATCTATCAAATAACCAAAGGGGGAGAACACCCTCCCCACCTTCTGGGGATGGGACGTTGTTCTCTTAAAATGACTTCCTGCTGATTTGGGACGTAGTAAACCTGTTTGGGGCCCAAATAAGAATGGAAAAATGGTTAAAAATGTTAATAGAATCATTTGATGTTCAGTCCCTTTGTGCTCAGCTATTTAAATGTCCTACGAAGTTCATAGACAGAAGCTGATCTTCAGAACTTTACTGAAGATCTGGCTGGAGTAGTCTGTGGAGCTGAACGATCTTAGCGATTTTGAGTTGTTGTGGTTATAGACTTTTGAGGAAACTGCTATTGAAGAAGTCTGCAAGGCTGGGTCATCTGGGCCACTCATCTTCTTTGGTGTCTGATCTGTTTTCTGCTGAGGTTTCCGTTGTCCAGTTGTCCCTGGATTCCTTGAATGGATGCTTTAAATCTCCTGGAAAGATAAGAACAGAGCCCTGCCCTAATCCTAACTCTGGGACAATTCAATTTATTTATTTTTATTTAATGCACACTACTGGAGTTTCAAACAGTCGTGAGCTGCCATGTGGGTGCTGAGAATTGAACCCATGTCCTCCAGAAAAGCAATCAGTGCTCTTAACTGCTGAGCCATCTCTTCATCCCTTCCTCCCTTTTTTGTTTTGCTTTGTTTTGTTTTGTTTCGTTTTGTTTTCAAGACAAGGTTTCTCTGTATATCCATGGCTGTTCTAGACTCACTTTGTAGACCAGGCTAGCCTTGAACTCACAGAGATTTGTCTGCTTCTGCCTCACGAGTGCTGGTATTAAAGGTGTGCGCTATCATGCCTGTCAATTATAGACAGCTGTAAACTGCCATGTGGGTGCTGAGATTTAAACATGGTTACTTTGGAAGAGCAGCCAGTGCTCTTAACCACTGAGCCATCTCTCCAGCCCCACAATTTCTTGATAGACATCACTTGAAGATTTATTTTATTCAGCTTTTTATTTATGTGTATATGCTCTGTGTGGGGCGGGGCGGGGGAGCCAAAGAGGGTATCAAATCCCCTAGAGTTCCAGTCACTACCCTCCTGATATGAGTGCTGGCAACCAAATTAGGGTCCTCTAGAAAAGTCAGCAAGTGCTCTTAGCCACTGAGCCATCTCTCCAGTTCCTCATACAACAACCTGCAGGGGAGGCATCACAGGAAAGACAGCTGGTACTCCTACAATCCACGGCTACTAAATAAAAAAGGCCTTTCAGCATTTCCTGCAATCCAACTAGCTTTCATCGAGTGTCTTAGATAAGGTTTCTATTGCTGTGAAGGGACACCATGACCATGACAACTCTTTGAAAGGAAAACACTTAATTGAGGCTGGCTTACAGTTCAGAGACTTAATCCATTATTATCATGGCAGGAAGCATGGCGGCATGCAAGCAGACACGATACTGGAGTGGTAGCTGAGAGTTCTACAGATGGATCAGTAGGCAGCAGGAAAAGACAGTGAGGCAGTAGCTCTGGTTGAGCATCTCAGACCACAAAGCTCACCTGCAGTGACATACTTCCTCCAACAAAGCCGCACCTACTCCAACAAGGTCACACCTCCTAATAGTACCACTCCCTATGGACATATGGGGGCTGTTTTCATTCAAACAAATACACCAAGGAACTTACTTTCCCTTCTTTTTCAAACTTTTGTCTTCTCAAACTTCTGTCTTTGCCTGTTTTCTTTCTCTTCTTCTCTTCAGATGTCTTCCCTCCAACTTAACTTAATAGAGAAAGTAGAGGCCAGCAGAGAAGAATGGCCAGAAGTTCATCCTGCTGTTGTGTAAATTATAGTCTCCACTCTCCTTCCAGCACAGTATGCCTGAATGACCATTCTGTTTCTCTGCTTCTCTCTTTTCTGATAATGGTGGAGGGGTGCTACTGATTCAGTTCAGGGCTCTGTACATGGTTTTGCACACCCTACCACTGAGCTGCACATCCAGCTCCTCCTCTGTCCTTGGACTCAACTGGATTCCTACTCTTTGGGCTCGATATTATAAACTGTTTCTTCTTTCCTGGTGTCTACCTCTTCCTCTCTAGTTCTCATTATCACTTAAATGTGTATGTCCAGTTCCGAGGAAAGTCCCTTTAATCTTACCTTTCACCTTCATTTATCATTTTTCCTCCCCTTTCTCTAATCCACCATAAAGTATCATTTGAATGTACGCCCCAAACATGTGTAGGGAATTACTAAATGCAAATGTTTGGAGGTGGAGCCCAAGGGAGGTGACTAGCTAATGAGTCCTTTTACAGCCCTTTCCTCCTTTCTGAAACAAATTCGAGCTAATGAAACTTGGGAAGCTCAAGGAAGTCACAAGATGCATGAGGCCTCTTCCCAAGGTTATAAAAATCAGTAATCAGTTTCTGGGGAGAATGACCTTGCTGAACAGACTAGGTAACCCCAATAAATTCATAATTTGACTAAACTAGGCTACTTGGGAAAAACCATTTCTTGGTCTGCTATCAATGCCCTATCTGGGATGAATAGACATTTGTTCATGTCTTTCCAATAAGAGTATATAACACAAAGGGAATATCCTCACAAACAGATCAGTGCATATTATTAAAGGGCTCAGGCTATAAGTTCAATTTTGTGTTTTCTTACATCCTCCCCTTTCCTGTTTCCTACAGGAAGGATGTAGGGAGAGTATCCTTGCTACACAATGACCCCTGGTCATCTACACTAAGATCCTTGATTTTAGAGTCTCCAGAACAATACCTGCATTCATCTGTGTTCATTATCAAATATCTCCTCTGCTCTTTGGTGTTTGTCGTAGCAGTAAAATAGTCTAGGACAGCATGAAATGACAGAGCCCTCCAGGGACACAGCTAACAAAGGTGAGCTGCATGCTGCCTGCAACCCCCCACCCCATTCCATAACCTCCTTGACTGAGGAGGCCTGCCAGTCACAGGAACATCCAGGCTTATTGGCACCCCCAGGACCAGATAGGTTAGACCCTGCCCACTCTTTCTCCAGCTAGCTGGGCTCACCTGGACCACAGCTAGCAGAACCCCAAGTCTTCGGATCCCCAGGAACAGCAAGGTCAGACCCCACCCAGCCTTTCTCCAGCTGCTGAGCACATGTGGGACACATCCAAAAGAGGAATAGCCAGGCCCAAGGTTCTTCCTGCCTCCTTGAGGAGTCCAGACAGCAGGAATATATCCACTCAACAGCAGGGACAACCAGATGGTTAAAGGCCAACAATGTAAAAAAAAAAAAAAACAAACAAACAAAAAACAACAACAACAAGAGCCAGGGCAATGTGGCATCACCAGAACCTAGCAATCCTACTACAGCACTGGACATCCTGACAAGAAATAAACCCACATACCTATGGACACTTGATTTTTGACAAAGAAGCCAAAACTATGGGTTTTTTTTTTTCCAAACCATGGGGAAAAAAAAGCATCTTCAATAAATAGTGCTGGTCTAACTGAGTGTCTACATGTAGAAAAATGCAAATAGAGCCATATTTATTGCTCTGCACAAAACTCAAGAAGACCCTTCACAATAGCCACAAACAACATAAAATACTGGGGGGTAACTCTAACCAAGCAAGTGAAAGACCTGTATGACAAGAACTTCAAGACCCTGAAGAAAGGAATTTAAGAGAACATCAGAAGATGGAAATATCTCCCATGCTCATGGGTAGGTAGGATCAACATAATAAAAATGGCCATCCTACCAAAAGCAATATAAAGATTCAATGCAATTCCCATCAAAATACCAACACAATTCTTTACAGACCTGGAAAAATTTCTCAACTCCATGTGGAATAACAAAAAAACCCAGAATAGCTAAATCAATCTTGTACAAAAAAAAAAAAAAAAAAAATCAGGAGGTATAACCATCCCAGATTTCAAGCTATACTACAGAGTAATAGTAATAAAAACAGCATGGTACTGGTATAGAAACAGACCAGTAGTTGATCAATGGAATTGAATTGAAGACCCAGAAATGAACCCACACACCTTGGTCACCTAATTTTTGACAAAGGAGCCAAAACCATAAAGTGGAAAAAAGACAGCATCTTCAACAAATGGTGCTGGTCTAAATGGATGTAGACATGTAAAAGAATGCAAATAGACCCATACTTACTATCATGCATAAAACTTAAGTCCAAGTAGATCAAACACCTTAACATAAAGCCCAACACACTAAATCTGATAGAAGAGAAAGAGCACAGGTGACAACTTCCTGAACAGTACACCAACAGCTCAGGCTCTAAGACCAATGATTAATAAATGGGACTGCATGAAACTGAAAATCTTCTGTAAGGCAAAAGACATGGTCATTTGAACAAAACAGCAACCTACAGACTGGGAAAAGATATTTATCAACCCCACATCTGACAGAGGGCTAATATCCATAATTTACAAAGAACTCAAAAAATTAAATGCCAAGAAACCAAATATTCTAATTTTTTAAAATGGTGAACAGAGCTAAACAGAGAATTCATGAAGGAGGAATCCCTAATGGCTGAGAGACACTTGAAGAAATGCTCAGCATCCTTAATCATCAGAGAAATGCAACTCAAGACAACTCTGAGATTCCATCTCACACCTGTCACAATGGCTAAGATCAAAAGCTCAAATGACAGCACATGTTGGCAAGGTTTTGGAGAAAGGGGAACACTCCTCCATTGATGGTGGGAGTGAAAATTTGTACAACCACTATGAAAACAGTCTGGCAATATCCTAGAAAATTTGGAATAGCTCTACCTCAAGACCCAGCCATACCACTTCTGGGTATACATACAAAGGATTCCTCACCAAACCACAAGGACGTTTCCTCATCTATGTTCATAGCAGCCTTATTTGTAATAGCTAGAAACTGGAAACAACCCAGATGTCCCTTAACCGACAAATGGATAAAAAAAAAAAAAAACCTCTGGTACATCTCACAATGGAATACTACTCAGCCACCAGAAACAACAAAATCATGCCAATTTGCAGCCAAATGGATGGAACTAGAAAAGCTCATCCTGAGTGAGCTAACCCAGACTCAGAAAGATGCACATGGCATCTACTCACTTATAATTGGATTTTAGCCATATAATACAGTATAATTATACTACAACCAATGCATCAAAAGGAACAGGAACATTTTGCCTGTCCATGAGACACTTTGCCCAAGTGGTGCTGTGATGTAGGCCCCCAGTATATGAGGCAGCTCTTAACCCTCATATGACTGCTGAACTGGGGCCGGGGACTGATATGTAGGGACACTCCACTCCAGAGGAGTAGGATAGAAAGCAGAGGGGATAGAGGGTGGGAGGGCAGGACTGGGAGGGGTGGAAAGAGGGCGCTGTGATGGAGATGTAACCTGAAGTAATAAATAAACATTAAAAAAAAACCCTTCAGGTCCAGGTGGATCAAAGACCTCAACATAAAAGCAGATTCATGAAATCTATTAGAAGAGAAAGCAGGGAACAGCTTTGAACTCACTGGTACAGGAGACAACTTCCTGAACAGAACACCAATAGCTTAGGCTCTAAGATCAACAATCAATAAATGGATAAGGCAATGAACACTGGAAGAGAAAAACATGGCAGTCTACAGATTGGGAAAAAAATCTTCACGAACCCTACATGTGATAGAGGGCTAATATCCAAAATATATAGAGGACTCAAAAAAGTAAACACCAAGAAACCAAATAATGTAATTAAAAAATGGGATACAGAACTAAACAGAGAATTCTCAATGGAAGAATCTCAAATGGCTGAGAAGCACTTAAAGAAATGCTCAATGTCCTTAGTCATCAGGGAGATGCAACTCAAAACAACTCTGAGATTCCATCTCACTCCCATCAGAATGGCTAAGATAAAAAACTCAGGGGACAGCACATGCTGTCAAAGATATGGAGAAAGAAGAACACTACTCCATTGTTGATGGGAGTGCAAAGATGTACAACCACTTTGGAAATAAATCTGACAGTTCCTTAGAAAATTGGAAATAATCCTTCTTCAAGAAGGGCATATATCCAAAAGATGCCCCACCATACCCCAAGGACATTTGCTCAACTATGTTCATAGCAGCTTTGTTCATAATATCCAGAAACTGGAAACTACCTAGATGTCCTTCAACTGAAGGATGGATAAAGAAAATATGGTACATTTGCACAATGGAACACTACTCAGCTATTAAAAATAAGGAAATCACGAATTTTGCAAGCAAATGGATGGAACTAGAAAACATCATCCTGAGTGAGGTAACCCAGACCCAGAAAGATACATGTGGTATACACTCATAAGTGGATACCAGCCATTTAATCCAGGATATCCATACTACAATCCAGAGACCCAAAGAAGCTAAGCAACTAAGAAGATACATGAATCACACTCAGAAGGGGCAACAGAACAAAGAGTAGAAATGGATGAAGAGAGGGAACTGGGTAGGAGATGGAGACAGGAAGGAAAGGGAGGGGAATCAGTTGTGGGGAGAGCAGGTGTGGGTGGGAGGTGAGAGGCCTGGAAGAATGATAGGAAAATGAGGTGGAGCATCTCTGAGACAAACTGGAGACCAGCAACAGGGTAGGTCCCTTGGAGGATATGGAAGTGACTCCATCTGAGATGCCTAGCAGCAGGGGATATGGAGACTGAAGAACCCTCCTTCTAGCTAGGTAGGACTTCTAGGGGAGGAAGGGGATCACCAACATACCTACAAAACTTCAACACAAATGTTACCCTGTATACAGAAGTGCAGGAATAAAGATATACTAGAAATTGAAGGAATGTCCATCCAATGATGGATTCAACCTGAGACCTACCCCAAGGGAAAAGCCAACCCCTATCGAAGGATACTCTGCCATGCTTACAAACAGGAATATAGCATAACTGTCATCTGAGAGCCTCCGTGCTGCGGAGGATCCAAACAGAGGCTGAGACTCACTACCAAACATTAGGAGGAGCACAAGATGTCTAGTGGAAGAATGGGGGAAGGATAGAAAGACCCAGAGGGGACAATATCTCCACCAGAAGATCAACAGAGACAACTAACTTAGGCTCATGGGGGCTCACAGAGATTGAAGCATCAATCAATGACCATGCATGAACTGGACCTAGGACCCCTACATATATGTAACTGGTGGGCAGCTTGATCATCATGTGGGTTCCCTAGCAAGTAGATCATAGACTCTGATGCCTGCTTTTTAACCACTTCACCCTAACGGGGCTGTGGTGCATGGCCTCAATGGAAGAGGATGTGCTCAGTCCGGACGCACTCTATGTGTTGGGGTGGAAAGATACGTGGGGTCCTCCCTCTCTGAGGAGAAGGGGAAAGAGAATGAGACCCAGAGGAGGTGAGGGAAGGGGCTATGGTAGGTATGTAAAATGAATAAATACACTTTGTAAACTTAAAAAAAATCACAAATCTGTTTACTATAATGACGTAACTTACATCCCTTCCCTTCATGGCTGTCCACTCGCGCAGTCCTCCCTAACCTATGTCTCTTTTAGTAAAAGACTATACTTTTAACTGCAGAGGTTAGCCTATATCCCTCATTTGAACCATTTGTTTTGATTCTCTGGTCTTGATAATTAATTGTTAGTTCTGATGCCTACGTAACAAACGGATTGATTCAGGAAACTTCATGGTAATATTGGAAGGCTGAAAGAACAGAAATTCATTTCCCTCTGCCGCTTGAGAAACAAAGGCAAAAGGAGGAGAGCCAGACTGGAGAGCCCAGTGGATGCAGTCCTTAGACCATCTCCCCATCATCAAGGCATGAATCACAGATGAGATGTAGATGTACAGTTGCCTGAGCAGCCTAAGGCGTTCAGCCTTGTCGATTGATTCATGCAACAAAATTCTAACCACACAGCGGGACAAAGGCTGCCAACTCATGGGTCCTCTTAACTGACACAGTATAAAAGGATGCAGAGGGATGTGTTAAAAAAATAAATAGATAGATAGATAGATAGATAGATAGATAGATAGATAGATAATAAAAAACTGGGAGCTGAAGGCACATCACACATTTCTTCATTCCTGCTACTGAAGTGATGAGTGAAATGGGTACTAAACCAACAAGAGGCAAATACTTTTGTCCTTTCTTGTCTCTCTAATCCTCCTCTGGCTTTCTGGTGAATTTAGCAAGAAATTAGATGGCAAAGCAGTCTGAGAAAAGGAGTTGAATGAGTCTCAGACTCTGAGATACAGAGAAAAGTAAAGAAGCTGAGACACAACTGTGCCAATAAGTAAAAACTCGGTGTAGTACCCTAGCTGGTTTTAGCTTGGAAACATGTACCAATAGAAACCTCTTTTTCCTATCAACTCATAATGCAATAAGAATGCAACTTTAGGATGGTATGGCAGAGAGAATGCTCACTCTCCTTTTCTGAGGAGAAGGGAAAGAATATGGGGGAAGGGGACAGGAAGGTAGGACTCAGAGGAGGGCAAAGAGAGGGCTATGATTGGGATGTAAAATGAAAAACAAGAGAGAGAGAGAGAGAGAGAGAGAGAGAGAGAGAATTGCTCTTGGGTCCTGGCAACCATTTCCCAGATACACGAAAAGGCCCAAAACAACTAAAATACATCAAGAAGAATCATCAGAATTCTAGAATCAGCACTGCCCAACTTCCAAGTCTCTAAAGTTCCAGGAGAAAATAAATGAGGTCTCCAATCTTATCAACTGAGCAATAGATTGTCCTAAGACTAAATTTTAGACTTAAAAAGTTCCCTTTTAGAATATAGGGTATCTTACAACCTAGACTGGCCTTGAACTCTCTGTGGAGCCAAGATTAGTGGTCCTCCTTCCATTTTGATTATGTCAGTAAGTGTGTTTATTTAATGTAAACTACTCAGGTATTGTTAAAGATTGGGGAAGGAAAAAGCCAGAGAGACAGGCATATTTGCTCTTGCCAGGAGAAAAGAAATATCAAAATGACTTCCCAGAAATTCAAGGCCCAGCAGGCTTCAAGAGTGAGCAGTAGCCAGGTGGTGGTGACACATGCCTTTGATCCTAATACTTGGGAGGCAGAGGCAGGTGGATCTCAGAGTTTGAGGGCAGCCTGGTTCACAGAGGGAGTTCCAGGGAAGCTAGGACTACATAGTGCAACCCTGTCTCAAAGAAAAAAAAGTGGGAAGTAATACTCAACATCATATGAATTACGTGGTATAAATGACTATTAACCATCAGGGCAATGCTTTGTAGTCATCAGTCACATGTTAAACTTTCATAATTGATAAGCCATTTACAAATACCCCAATGGCAAAATGTTCATACCAGTAAATTTCTTCTAGATACTTGATTGAAATTGATCAGAGGAGCTTGGATGAGCAGTTTTTAGACTCTATATTATTTCTTTCTTTCTTTCCCTTCCTTCCTTCCTTCCTTCCTTCCTTCCTTCCTTCCTTCCTTCCTTCCTTCCTT
>CAJQZJ010032614.1:1677120-1691720 GCA_907164525.1 Lophiomys imhausi | reverse complement strand
ATGGGGGGGTTGAGGGGGAGGAGGGTGGAAGGGTGGGAGTGGAGGGGGGAGTAGGGAGGGGATTGTGATTGAGATGTAACTTGAAGAAATAAAAAATAAATTATTAAAAAAATAAAATAAAAATAAATTATAAAAAAAGAAATTGTACAAAAAGTGTGATGAAAATGTGAAGGAAAGTTTAAGAGTTGAGTAAATTGATAGTTTCTTTTAGATTTTTTCAATAAATAAGATGAAAATGGGGAGTTAGGAGGCTTACGGTTTTAGAAAGAAAATGTTTGAGGACAAGAACATCATGTTTACTTTGAAAGGAAAACAAAAGACCAAAGAATGTTAAGGAATGGAGAGAGCGGAACTTTTGACTGTCGGGAGGGTGATGTTTGACTTAGCAATATGATGACTATAGGTGTGGGCAACTGAGGTATAATGGTGCTATGGTTTGAAAGTAATCTGTCTCCATTAAAACATCCTGATGTATCCCCAATGTAAAGGTGCTGAGGAGTGTGGCCTTTAAGAGGTGATCAAAGCTTGACATGGTGGCTTATACCTGGAATCCCAGTATTTAAGAAAGCAAGGCAGGAGAATTGCTGTGTAGACGAGGTCAACCTGGTCTACATATCAAGCACTAGGCTAGTCTTAGCTATGGAGTAAGACTCTAGCCTGCGGTGATGACACATGCTTGCAATCCCAGCACTTAAGAGATGGACACAGGAGGATTGGAAGCTGAAGCTCATTCCCCATTACATAGTGAGTTTGGAGGCATCCTGGTTTTGTCTTGAAACAAATCATACCAAACAGAACAACACAACACATCCTTCTGAATTTCTTTTTTTGTCTTATTTCCATATTTAGATTTGTAAAAATCAGTCACAAAGTGGTCATTTCCAAGTACAGAGCACATGATCAGAGGGGCGTGGTCCTGATGCAGCAGTGACTGGCTAACGCATGGTAACTTGTGGGAAAAGGAAGGTTATCTGATACCTATGACATCATCTTTCCTGTTTCAGAACATCAGGAAAGGTGATGTTCTGCTTATTTACACACCATTTCCCCATCGCCCTTCTTCCTTTCTGTTATGTAAAAAACATCTTAACTGGAGCATCCTTGCCTCATGCCCAACATCTCTGGCTCTCTCTCCTCACAGACACCCAAACACCCAAAACTTAACTACATTTAGGATTAAGGCAGGGACCCAGCTTGACCTGACTATAAATATCTTGGCCACTATGTACCTCAGGCATCCTAAGCCCTCTAGGACAGACCACTGATAAAACAGTCACCCGAGGAGCTGGGTGTGCAGCTCAGTGGGAAAGTCTGCTCCAAGCTGTGTGAAACCCTGGATTCAGTCCCTAGCTCCCTTCCCCCACCACCAAAAAAAGAAACTGCCAAACAAAAACCTGGCCATTAGGGCATGTTGCATTGGCTATTGATGCTTGGGATGTTGTTTTCTCTGACACCAGACATGTTAATGGTTTTTTGTTTTGTTTTGTTTTAGAAACAACAAATATAAAAGAAGGAAGAAGAGGAAGAAAGAGGAGTTAGATTTTAGCTGCATACAGCCCCACTTCCTTTTTTTTCTGTCGTGGTATATTAACCCTTGTTTTGTATTTTGGGGTGCAAAGATCCTCCTATATGCTATGCTCAAGACACATTTCTTTCGTAAGTTCCTCACAAGTTACAATTTGTGCAGTCTTGGCCCTGTCTGCATCTTTCTTCGACCACTTAGCCCCTCATGCCTTTGGCACCTGGTTCTCATCCACCATAACTGCTTTTTCCCAAGTGTGCACACCACAGTGCTTGTGGGGAGGGCCAGAGTACAACTCGCAGGAGTTGGTTCTCTCTTTCTACCATGTGGATCACTAGGAATCAAACTCAAGACCAGGCTTGACAGCAAGTGCCTTTACCCTGAGAACCATCTTACCAACACCCAGGCATTATTTTAATCTGAAGGCGGTTGAGAAGAATTGAATAGAAGCTTTCTGCCATCCTTCTAATGACCAACCAAAATAGGGCATAAATCTATAAAGGTTCTTTCTCCCAGCTCTACCAGGATAATCAGTGAAGTAGTTAGCATGACACATGACAGACAAATTTGCGTGCACCCTAGCAATTGCAGGAGTTTGCTATGGGCATCTTAGGTCTTCCCGATGCCTTGAGTCAAGGCCCAGTAAGTATTTATCTTTGCAGAAAGTTATGGTTTTGATTTGGTTGGCTTTTTTTACTATTGTTGTTTTTGTTTTAGTGGATTTTTTTTTTGAGCAATTTCAGCTTTTGGAAAAATTGGGGAGAAAGTACAGAGATATGCTTGTCTCCTCAAGATTTTTTTTTTAATTGAAAGTTTTAGTGTCATTAGTTTTTAAAAATAACTGGGGACAGGACAGCCAGGGCTGTTACACAGAGAAACCCTGTCTTGAAAAAACAAAAAAAAAAATAATAGTAATAACTGGGGAAAACTTAAAAGGTCTGTAGTTGAATTAGCAGCATCGCCCTATCTAGGTTTTGATAATGTAATATATTTACATAAGAGGCCACTGTTACAAGGAGAAAGACAGGATTCACGGGGACCCATATACTGTTTTGCAATCTTCTGTGAATCCCTGACAATTTAACATAAAAATATTCTTTAAACTAATTTGAGAATAATTAAGATTATGCCTACCATAATGTCATTCTCACTGATTTTCAGTCTCCCATCCAAACACTAACCTACTTAGTTCTGAGATCAGACCTGAGAAGGTTATTCAAGTTGATTTGGCTGTAGCCTTTGCATATTTGCATTCAGCTGCAGGAGTAGATAATGGTGAGGAAAGCTGTCCACAGGCTTTGCATATTTGCTTCCTGGTGCAGGGGTAGACAACGGTGGGTCAGCTGTCCCCAGAACAGGGTTTATCAGACACCAGTGATTGGCTCTCAGTAAACCGCTGAGTCTGCCTTGCTCTTGCTTCTGCTCTGACCCTACTAGACTGATTTTATTTTGACTAGTTTTTACCTCTGCAGAATTTCTATTCGGGAATTCCCATCTGTCAGTTATGAGTCATGACGAAGCTTGCGCTGACCACCAGTCTGCCTGGATCTCAGGTGACTTCAATGTTGCTCCATCTCTAGCAGGCTAGGTAAAAAAACGGTCTTGGTCTGACCTCTCCTTCTGACTGTGCTATTTGCATACTGCTCCCATCCTAGGTGATACTTCCTTGCAGAGGCCTTGCCTACTACTCAGAATTCACTCCTTCTTCCTTTGTTTCCCTTCAGATCTCAGACATTTTCTACCATAACTGTACTTCATAGTTACTCATGGATGTTTACTCATGAAATGCTAAGCTTCTCTCTTGTCTACCGACTCAACTGGGGCAGAGACTGCACTGTTTCCATCCTTGAGTGGGGAGCAAGCCATGAGCACGTGTGAGAGAAGCAGTGGGAAAAACAAGGATGAAGAATCAAATTTTGAGGAGTAATAAAGCCCGTGTGCTGGGAGCTGGGAGCGGGAGGGAAACCAGGGCAAAGCAAGGATGGCGAAGGGCGATGCGGGGCACTAGGTAAGGCGATGTCGGAGCAGAGCAGACGGAGAATGACTTTGTTTTTCTTGGATGTGGGACCGAAAACCTCTGCACCATTTTGAGCATACAAACATGATCTGACTGGTTTAAAAGGTATTTCAGTTTTCTTGATTCTCTCCATATAAACAAAGCGAAGAAAGAAAAGGAGGCTGCTATCCATCAACTCCCTAAAATCTCACCCTAGCCTCCTCTGTCACATGTTTTACTTGTATTTTTCCTTTGGATTCATTAGTTATCCTATTTGGGAAACTAAGAGGAAAGCCTAGCGAGCTTTAAAACTAATGAGCCACGTTTATACAAACCTACATCTCGGAACCTCAAATGGCTGTGCTCCGTACTGCCCCCACTCTACCTTCGGAGTATAAACTCTAAATTCGAGTAGAATATGCACTATATGTGGTGGTGAACATAATCCCAGTAATTGGGAGCTAAAGCAAGAGGATAGGAAGTTCCAGGCTAGACTGGGCTAGAGAGCCATACCATGTCTCCAAAAACCAACTAACCGACAAACAGGAGAGTGGAATAAAAAAGGCTTAAAAACATATAACATTATACAGACCAAGCAGGTTGTACTTATGTATTGAGAAATTGAGGAATCTCTCTCTCTCTCTCTCTCTCTCTCTCTCTCTCTCTCCATATATATATATATATATATATATATATGCCATGAATATGAAAGAAAGCAAGGGGAGCTGTAAGGGCAGGTTTGGAGTGAGGAAAGGGTAAGGGAAGATGATTTCCTTATATCACAAAAAATAAAAGCAATAATTTTTAAAAAGTTAAGAAGAGGGGGTGGAGAGATGGCTCAGAGGTTAAGAACAGTGACTGGTCCTTCAAAGGACCAGGGTTCAAATCCCAGCACCCACATGGCAGTTCACAGCTGTCTGTAATTGCCAGGTGATATGGCACATGCCTTTAATGCCAGCACTCAGGAGGCAGAGGCAGGTAGTTCTCTGCGAGTTCAAGGCTATCCTGGTCTACAAAGTAAGTCCAGGACAGCCATGGATACACAGAGAAACAGTGTCTAGAGAAGTGTTTCTTCTCTAGAAAACCTCCTCCTCCATAAAAAAAAAAAAAAGAGTAAGAAGAAAAGGATGTCAAAGAAGGTGGGCACAGCACGTTCACCTCAGGGCTGGGATGGGCGTTGGAACCTGGCTTGTCAGGGTGACTCACCCATTCCTATAGTTTCAGCAATGGAACCAACATGAGCATATGACCCCTGGAAGGCACACCAGAGCTTTCCTTTTGGATTTATTATTGAAACCAGAGCAGTGCATTCTTTTTTGGTCCTGGAGATACAAGCATGTAATCAGGAAATGCCATCAATTATATTTTCTTCCACAAGAGAAAATCAGTCCACAATGGAGGAAAATTAATAATTTGGGCATAACAGTCTTCCTTAGTCATGTCAGGAATGCTTTGTAATATAACCCGTAGCAGGGGCGGAAAGAGGAAATGCGTGCTCGTTTTGCATAAGCCCATCTGTATATTGCTGTTAGCCCTAAGGTAGGTAAGGGAGTAGAATTTTTCTGTCAGCAATAAAGCTTGCTAAATAAAATTGTCCTTTAACCCAAGGCATATTTGTGCATTGACAAAGAGTGGGCCACATTCCAGTCAGAAGATTTCCTCTTTCTTTTCTCCAAACATCCATGTAACATCCACAGACCTTAAGATCTCTTCACTATGTTCCTGTTCCTTTTGGTGTGTTGGTTGTAGGATAGTTATCCTGGACTACATGGAAAGGAACAGGAACCTGTTCCTGTTACCTGTTAGTGGGACACGTTTGCCCTAGTGGAGCTGCCATGTAGGCCCCTAGTGCAAGAGGAAGCTCTTAACACTCATATGACTGTTGATCGGAGGGGGGTTGATGTGTATGGGTAACCCACTCCGGAGCAGTAGGATAGGTGGGAGAGGGTGGGAGGGGTGGAGAGAGGGGACTGTGATGGAGATGTAACTTGAAGTAATAAATAAACAACAACAACAACAACAACAAAAAGATCTCTTCACTAACACAACACAGTGCTGAGAGCACAATATGCAGGCCTGTAATCCCAGCACTCAGGAGATGGAAACAATAGGATCCATCTCAGGGCAGCCTGAAATAAACACAATGAAAAAACGACAAAACAACCTGAGGAAAACAGGATGGTAGAGACACCAGACTATGAATTGTAAGACTCAAAATGGAAAACGGATCCATGCATGGTTACTCTTTGCCATACCTCTATCCAAAGTCTCTGGAGAATTCCCATGACTTTTAGGAAGAATCCCTTCATCCACAAGTCCTGTGATGCTTTGGATGACTCAGCATATAACTAGCTTCCTCCACTAGCTCATCTTAGCTAGTTTGGTCTTGCTCACTCACTCACTCTTAACTAACTGGGCTCCTTGCTGATGCTCAAACTCTCTAAATATTTCTGAGGCAGGGAAGTAGGGTGGAGAGTGAGGGCCACTAGGCTTACCCAAAGGGTACAGAACAGGAGCTGAGGCACTTGGGAGTATATGAAGGTGACGCATAATTCATTTCCACACTAGAACACATACCATGGGTGGAGATTTAAGATGGTAATAGTATTCCTTTCATGAAATTATATGTAAAACTACCTGTAATAACAGATAGTGTAAATCTACAGCATTTCCACTAGCCTGACTTCAGGGGTCTTTCAGGGTCCTAAGTGCTTATATCATCACCTTTGACAGGTATGCCAGGTGTGGCCAGATAAAAGCCTCCACCCCACCTCTCTCAGTCTCCTCAGTTTCTCCTCTCTCAGTCTCTCTCTCTCTCTCTCTCTCTCTCTCTCTCTCTCTCTCTCTCTCTGTCTGTCTCAATAAATTCTTAATATCAGACCTGTTTTGAGACATGGCATGATTCTTCAGGGAATATGCCTTGGCACGTCCCACCATGGTGTACTACCCTGATACCCTATTATATAACAGGTAGAGCATTAATGAGAAAGTCTGTTGTGGTTTGGATGTCAAATGCCCACCCCTCTTAGGCTCCTTTGAGCATGTGGTCCTCAGCTGGTGGCACTGTGGAACCTTTAGTAGGTAGAGCTCCACACGAGGATGACCCTTGGGGTTTTATAGCCCAGCTCTACTTCTAACTCAGGTTCTGCTTCTTGACTTCATATGCAATGTATCCAAACACCTCTTTTTCCAATCCCCAAGATTTTTCCGCCTCATAGTCTGTATCACTGTGAACCAGAAGCCAAAATGGATCCTTCCTCCCTTGCATTGTATCTTGTCAGAAATTTCCTTAGAGTTATTAGCAAAGTAAATGATATTCCTGTTTTAAAAATAATGGTGCATTCTGCACTGGCGAAATGTCCAATCCAGGCCAAATTAAGTTACATAAAGACAGGTGTATTGGATATGAGAAGAGAAACAACATGTGCATGGGGGGAGGGAGAACAGAAACAGAGAGAGAGAGAGGAAAGGAACAGAAATAGAGACAGAGAGATAGGGAGAGGCAGGAAGAAAGGCAGAGAGAAGGACCCCCCAAAATGTTCCAATTATATAGGAAAGGATTTCTGGGGGCAAGGCATCCCCTGTAACAGGTAGAAACAGATGCACGCTGGGAGAAACTGGAGAACTGGAGAGCAAGTCCAGACCTAACAATACCCATATTATATAAGTGACCCCCAAATCTTACACAATGTGACATAAAAGCCCCAATCACTTGTACAGTGAGGCCAACTGAGCTATTAAATTCTCGACTCCAGTCTGCTCTGCTCCCCACCCCCAGAAATATACTATCTTTTTCCTTTCTTTTGGTTTGTATAAGTCTATATGTATCTGTGTGTTCATGTGTGGTGGTACAAGTCTCCTCATTGGACATGGTTACATGTGCACATGTGTGGAGGCCAGAGGTCAATCTCAAGTACCATTACTTGGGAATTGTCCATCTTGTTTTTCAAGACACGGTCTCTCATCTGGCCTAGAACTCACCAATTAGACGAAGCTGACTGGGCCAAAAAACCTTTGTGCTCTGCATGTGTCCACCTTCCCAGAACTAGGATTACAAGCATGGACTACCATGATCTGCTTTTTCATGTGGAATCTAGAGATAGAACTCAGATCCTCATTACTGTACCACAGTACTTACTGACTGTGATGTCATCCAGCACAGAGGTGTACATTCTTTTAACAAATTGCCCCTACTTCTGCTACTGTCCATGGGTCTCTGTTCAATTCCTTGTTCTGAGATGCAAAAACCTGGAATTGCTGCAAGGCTTCATTCAATCCTTATGTCCCTTAATATGACTTCTATTTCATGATTTTACTCTTTTTCTTCTTTCTTTTCTCTCACCTACCCCTCTCTCTTAATATCTTCCTCATTTACTTTCTACTCTTTCTCCATCCTTCTCCTTTTTACTTTCTCTTTTTCTTTTTCTCTCACTTTATCTCTTCCTTCTCTCCTTCCTTTCTCTCTTCTTTCTTTCCTTCTGTTCTTTCTCCCTCTCTCCATCCCTACCCCACCTCTCTCTTTTCTTTTGACACGATATCATCCATCTGAAATTGGCCTTGAATGCTTAATGTAGTCAAGGTTCAATCTTCTGTGGGAGATTAGTGGGATTAGAGTCATTTGCAGAGATATTGGGTTTATGTGGTACTGTGGATCCAACCTAGGACCACCTGAATGTTTGGCAAGCCCTCTGACAATTAAACTACATCCTCAGCTCCATTTTGCTCCATATTGATACACATTAATTTTAGCTATTCACATTCAGGTCTCTGCTCTTCAACTTGTCTGTTATCAACCCTTCAGGACTACATTGCTGTCTGTAAAGAAAATTACCTACACAAATATCTATGGTGTTTTCTGTAAAGCACTTAGAAACATGTATTATTCATTTAGGCACTGTCTGTCTCTCCCCACTGAAGTGTAAGCTATCTAAAAACATATACTCTTGCTTGAGATACCTAGCAGAGTCCCTAGCAACCTTGACAAATAGCAATTAGTTCTAATAAATTACTGCTTGATTTGGGTGAATAAATGTGATCATAATGCTGTGCTAAAAATTGATTGTAATTATTCCCAAATTGCGTAGAGTTCTTCTTAATATTTTAATCTTTCCATTTTATGTATATGGGTGTTTTCCTACTTACATATATGTATGTGTACCCTGTGTATGTCAGGTGTCTGCAAAGTTCAGAGAAGAGCATCAGGTTTTCTGGAACTGGAGTTACAGACAGTTGTGAGCTACCAAGGAGGTGTGATGGGAATTAAACTCAGGTCCTCTGGAAGAGCATCAAGTGCTCTAAACTACTGAGCTATTTCCCCAGCCCCATTTGAATTCTTTAATATTTATATTAGTGTCACCCAATATATCCATGTTCTAAAGTCAGTTATGTATATACACATATGTACAAGGTACTAGAACGACTGAATGGTAGAGAAGTAAATGTAATAAGATCTCTTTAGTGATCAAGTGAAGGACATAATTCAGAGTAACAAAGTCTAGAAAAAGTATTAAGAGGATTTTTTATTGTTTTACTTCTTGTTTGTGATACAAAGTCTCTTAAGTCAATGTTGTCCTTAAACTTGTTATATATACTAGATGATCTTGAACTACAATCTTCTTGCTTCCACCTCTAGGGTCAGGGACAAATGCCATGTCTGTCTGTAATTCAGACTCTTAATGATACAAGACTGACTAAGCAAGTGGAAATGAATGAATGGATATATCGAGAAATATCTAGGTATCACTATCAATAGAGCCCAGAAAAGGTTGGGAATTAGTAAAAAAGGGACAGGCAAAGGTGTTTCTAGTTTGGGATGAATAATTGATAATGATACCATCAATTTGCAGATAATAACAGAAACATAATCACTATTTAGGTGGGAATGTCTATGTACACAACTGGCTGAATGGGGCTGAAGACATGATCCTCAGAGTCATTCTTTCCCATTTATGACCCAAATCTGTAAACATGACTGCAAATGAAACTTTCCCTATCCCTGAAAAAGCAGCTCCTGTGTCCTCAGCCTTCCTTTGGTATCATCTCTCTGCTGGTATCATCAGGTTTCTCCATCCTTTGGGTAGAAAGATGCGTGGAGTTAAAGTTTCAAAGTCTAATAGGAAGTTTCTGAAAATTGCCCAAAGTTGGATTGTCCAATATGTGTGTGTGTGTGTGTGTGTGTGTGTGTGTGTGTGTGTGTGTGTGTGTGAGAGAGAGAGAGAGAGGAGAAAGTAGGGATAAAATACAGGACTTTGTATATGCGAAGCACACACTGTATCTTCCCCATACTATCAAATAGATTCTGTGGTGAAAAAGCCGTCCCCTATAGCAGAAGTCACTCCGGAAAATTCCTTAAGCCTTTAATGTTTTCATCTCTTGTTAGTTTTATATTCCTACATGTTATACTTATGCTGTACCTGCCCTCATCCTACCTTGATCAGGGCCTTTGGTTTAACATAGGACTTACATTACCATTTCATAAATACGTGAATTAAGTAACGTAGAAAGAATAAATAGCTTTTGTGTTTGACCCAACTTTCTCCTTCAACTAAAATTATTTATTTCATTTGTTTAGTATTTTATAACTACAATTCCTTACAAACATTCTAGTGTGCTTAATAAATTATTATTATTAAAACGTGATTACTAATAAACATAACATTGATATTATCTTTCAAAATCTCAGAAGTATCATATACCAATTCCTCAGTTACACACACACACACACACACACACACACACACACACACACACACACAAACACACACAGATACACACACAACCAGCCCTTGCAAGTCTGCTGAGTTACTCTCTTTGGGGCCTTCATCCTTATCTTCAATGTGAACTTCCTTTACTGTGCTCTGTGAAATAAATGGTTTCTTTGGTTTTAGGTCATTATGTTACTACAGAAATTTTCTTAAGGGTTTTGCTAGATTTCTTTCAGTTTTTAGTACTTGTGCAATCTGAAAAGGTTGTTCCAGGCTTACACTTGAGAACTGAATGACCTCTAGACTTCCATGTTGAAAAAAATTGCCTTCTCAGAGTCTAGATGACGATTCCCTGAATTCAGTGTTCCCGAGAGCAGTTTTTCCTTCTTTTAATAACTTGTTCTTCATTTGCTCTGAAAACTGTTGAGTCCTTGTCTTTATCCCAAAATTCTGCAGCAGTATGGTTTGTGTCTGTTTTGAGTTTCTTAGTTTGAAATGTGTTAACTTTTTCCACTATGTGATGCTTAGCAATTAAACAAAATTTAAATTCAACAAAATTTTCTTATGTCTTTGTTGTTTTGTTTTTCTATATCTTCTCTCTATTAAAGAGTGTATTCTTGAATTTCTTCTTTTTTTTTTTTTAATGTTTTTGTCCCTCCCCTCTATCTCAAGTTTCAAGTGTCCTTTTCTATAACTCTCTATCTATTCCTTTGAGGCCAGGTCTCTCCCTGAACAGCTCCATTTTCTTATTAAGCTGACTTCCTTAATAATTCTGTGTCTTAAGTTGGACACACAAACTAATTGGACCAATGAATTCAAGGTGAAAGAAGAGGACGTTGTGGGGAGAGCCTCTGTGATATGACAAGTCACCTTTTAATTCTAAGAAAGTTTGAACATTCTCCTACTGAATTACAGGAGAAGGTTTACAATTATTTAAACACAACCCATTGTCGTATCTACCTCAGGTCTTGCTGACACATTTCCTGGTTTGATAAAGTTTGCTTGGAGGGCAAGAAAGCACCGGCAGGATTAGTCAGATTCATTTAGAGGGAGTTACTTAAGAACTCATTTTATTTATGATCCTTTATAAACATTTTCACTCCTACTCTTTACCTTAATCTTTTACACTCCCTCCACCTCCTAAAAGACAGTTACTGTATAAACACACTTACTCTTGGCTCTCCTTGGGTGGCTTGGATTGTGATCAGTGTCAAGTACTGGCGATTCCAGGACAGGGTTTCGTTTCCTTTCATAACTGAAGGAAAAGTTAAAAAAAAAAAAAAGTTCCCTCCAGTTCTGAAATTCAGTTATTTTCCTGATCCCACAGCGTTCTTATATTCAAACTTTTTATTTTTATTTTTTTACTTAAATTTTTTGTTCGTTTTTTAAATGAGTCCAAGTTTTTATTTATTCATTTCTTGCCTTTGAAGTACTCCTCAATGACATCCTTGGCCTGAGATTCTTTGTCATAGTTCTTAAACACTACACAACTACAACCAACCACTTTACGGGGCTTCCCTTTTTGATGGATTTTACAGAGGCCTACGCACACTCCCCTAGCTTCTTATTGTCATCAGCCTTAATTAGGTTGATTTGGTGCTCAGCACAAAGTGCCTCCACGAGCATGACATCCATAGGCTCATCACAGTTGGATGCAAGCACACAGACATGGGCCTGGCGCTTGTCTAAGGCTTTGGCAGCTTCGCGTATGCCACGTGCTAGGCCATCATGGATGAGGACGGTCTTTAGCACCTCTCGTAGAGCAGCTGAGGTCCATTACACCTCCAGCAGCAACGCCTTCCGCGGCCATGGCGGTGGATTAGGAGTGAGGCAAAATCTTGAACACATCCGGTCCTCCGCCTCCGCACAACTCGGCGTTGGCAGGGGAAAAACTATTTTTTAACCTTTATATGTCTATATACCATGTTTGTGCCTGGTAACTGAGGAGGCCAGAAGGGGGTGTTAGATCCTTTGGGACGAGAGTTAGACTTTTGTGAGCCACTATATGGATGTTGGGAATTGAACTCAGATCCTCTGGAAGGAAGAGCAGCAAGTGCTCTTGACTACTGAGCCATCTCTCCAGTCCTCACTCAAGCTTTTACAGACACTACCTTCTCTGATGGGATCTACGGATCCATATGGTTTAAATGGCTTAGATTAACTGTGTGAAGCCAGGGGACACATTTGTTAACAGAAATCTTTCAGTCCTGCTGACTTCTTGTGCCATAAGTGAAAGGAAGATGGAGTTTGTTTTTCATGTGAGTAATACACACACACACACACACACACACACACACACACAGAGACATTCTTCTGTGACACAGGGTCTCAACAGGATGCCCAGGCTGACCTTGAACTCATGATCCCTTTGCTTCTACTACCCAGTGTGGAGTTACAGGGAAGTACCACCAGATCCAAATATACATTTATTTCAATAGCAGATTTAAGCTCCTACTTATGTTTCCAGGCAACAACAAGAAAAACCGTTCTGCATTTGCTGGTTGTGAAGGCACAAAAGAGCTGGATGTGCAAACCTGAAATCCTGTCACTTGGTAGGTATAGGCACAAATTATCAAGAATTCAGGGTCATCCTTATCGACATAGTGGGTCCGAGGCAAGCCTCTGCTCCTGTTACTGCTGATTCCCTTTCAGGGCTGGATAATCTATGCCGTGAAATAAATATATTTTCACAGTTAAAATACACAATTGTTGTTGACTTGGCACTTTTTACTTATCAAAATAGCCAGAATCCTGGAAAGCTGATATTATTTCATGGTATTGTGTTAAAGTGAATGCATTCCATTCAAAATTTGCAAGTAAACTTGTGTATGCATCCATAATTAACATTTTGTTCATTCCTCCACTAAACTAGGAGTTGATAACAGTTGTACAACCAGACAGAATTTGTGGCAGTCCTGCTTCAGTGGAGGTAAGCCTAGAATGGTAGGCCTACAAGAATATACTGTCCTGGGCATTGGTGGCACATGCCTTAAATCCCAGCACTTGCAAGGCAGAGGCAGGTGAATCTCTGTGAGTTGAAGGCCAGCGTAGTCTATAGACTGAGTTCCAGGAAAACCCAGGCTGTTTATTGAGAAACTCTCTCAATAAGCAAACAAAAACAAACAAACCAAACAAACAAAAAAGAAAGAAAAAAGATATACTACCATACCTAGCTCCTTTTATGATCTTAAAATTTTTTTTTGTTTGCGGTTTTAACTAAAGAATACTTCAAATAATTTACATATTTATATTTATGACTCTATTTACAATTAAGTTTGAGGGCATTCTGATCTAGATGTTAAGTTCCAGGACAGGCAGAGTTATCATATAGTGGGACTCTGTCTCAAAAGAAAACAAAAAAAGTAATGGAAGTCATAGTCCACATTTATAATCTTAACACTTGGGAGGCTGAAGCAGGAAGATTTCCAGTTCCAAGCCATCATGGGGTTTCTCTCTCTCTCTCTCTCTCTCTCTCTCTCTCTCTCTCTCTGTGTGTGTGTGTGTGTGTGTGTGTGTGTGTGTGTGTGCGCGTGTGTGTGTGTGTGAGAGAGAGAGAGACAGACAGAGACAGAGAGACAAGGAGACAGGGAGACAGGGAGAGAGAGGCTTCCGTTCAAGTGATATAGTAACTGGAACTTATAGAGAGAGCATACAGACACACTTCCTGCTTATTGCTGGCCTTAGAAAGTTAGACAACTTAAAAAAAATCTTGTTTGTATGTGTTTTATCTCATAATGCAAACAGAGAGGAAAGGAATTTTTGTAGCCCTGGTTGGCCTGGAACTCACAGAGATCTGCTGGCTTCTGCTCTCAAAGTGCTAAGATTTAAGGCGTGCATTAACATGCCCAGCTTGGGGAGGTGGGGGGGAATTTTAGGATGCTTATCAGTGAGTCTAGAAAAGAAATCACTCCAAAAAAAAAGTTTGTTCCTTACTCATTTCATCTTGTTCATACGTTTTCTGCAAAAATAAACTTTCTTTTTGAAGCTATAGGACAATTTAAGACACTGGTGTCTTATTCTAGCCCTGACATTAGAACACTCCCTCACTTCAGCTTTTCGTCACAAATGCCTAGGAATCACAGTGACTCACTTGACTGTATTTAGAACACTGTGTGATAGCAATACCTTGAAAGGCATTTCAAATGATGGTTCCTTCTTCCCCGAGCTATCTTCTTTAACCCAGCTGAGTGCGGGGGTGGGGGGGGCTCTTTCTTATGGTAAAAAAAACATCAAGAAATAGTAAAGGGCCCTGAGGCTAGGAAACCCAGGTGTGCTGTGTGCTAAGGACCAAGGAATTCCCATGCAGAGAAAGCAAAGGTCCATCTGTTTCGCTCTCTCTCTCTCTCTCTCTCTCTCTCTCTCTCTCTCTCTCTCTCTC
>CAJQZJ010032614.1:1657062-1677110 GCA_907164525.1 Lophiomys imhausi | reverse complement strand
CTCTCTCTCTCTCTCTCTCTCTCTCTCTCTCTCTCTCTCTCTCTCTCGCCAGGTTGAGCAAATCTATGCTCTCCCTGTGTATTCTCATCACCTCTTCTCTTTAGGTGTTTAGTCAAAAGTAGATGGGTAGGATGAGAGCAAAGTGTGGGGAAGAGACTGAAGGAACCAGTTGTCTCTAGAGTCCCTGTCACAACGATTATGGTTAGGTCAGTTACTTCCTTAGATGCCCCATGGCCAAATAGTCACGACACAGATTAGAATGTACCCATGAATTTTAGGAGGATGTCAGCATCCAGTCTAGATAACTACAACCACTCTAAACTTTATAAGGCAAAAACACATTAAGACAGGATGATATCCTAGTGTAGTAGAATGGGCCTGTGATGTTAGCACTTGGAAGGTAGAGACTGGAGAGGTCCAGCTTCCATAGCATGCCTCAAAACAAACAAAGCAAAACACCCTCCCCAAAACAAAGACAGCTACAATAAAAAGAGGAAAAACCAAACAAAACAACCCCCCCCAAAAAAACCAGACAACTACAAAACAAAATCTCCCCAAAGCTCCTGCCACCATCAGCAAAACAAAGGTAGACATGATTCTGATTTTTCATTCTTCTCACAGATTTTTACTAAAACCTTTTAGGTGATATGGATTTATGGTAAAGTCATATTTTAGTAGCTTCTTGGTTGAAAACTCTCTCTACAGCATTCTTAATCTCTGGGTACATAATTCTCTTTTCCCTATTACTGCCAATTGGCATTCAGTGCTGGAGAATCCTCTGCCTTAGCTTCATAATGCAGATTGTATTTATCTATTCACTTATAATTGGATTTTTTTTAAATACTTTATTTTTTTTTCTTCAAGTTACATCTCAGTAACAAACCCCTCCCTATTCCCCCTTCCTATCCCGCCCTTCCACCCTCTTCCCCCCAATTGGATTTTAGCCATATAGTACAGGATAACTATACTACAACCAATGCACCAAAGGGAACATGGACATAGACTTTGTTTTGTTTTTGTCTTTGTTTGTTTGTTTGTTTTCTCTCCCTGTCATTGAGACACTTTTCCCGGGGCAGGGGTGCTGCCTTGTAGGCCCCCAGTGTGTGAGGAGGCTCTTGGCCCTCATATGACTGCTGAACTGGGGTGGGAGACTGTTATGTAGGGACACTCCACTCCAGAGGAGTGGGATGGAAGGGATAGGGGGTAGAGGGTGGGAGGGCAGGACTGGGAGGAGTGGAAAGAGGGCACTGTGATGGAGATGTAACCTGAAATAATAATAAAAAAAGTCACTGAATGAGGTTCCATGAGGATATTCGAGTTGTTTGTCTAGATATCTGCATTTTTAGCAGAGTCTCATAGCCTTAAACTGGAAAGGTTTGGTGTAGTGCTGTGACTCACTCCTATGACACCAACTTTTATTAACATCTAAAAGCAGAAGCAGGAGATCCTCAACAAAGTCAAAGACAGCCAAGGGGTACACAAAGAGATTCTATCTCAAAACCTAAAAAAAAAAAAAAAGAAAGAAAGAAAGAAAAGAAAAGAAAGAGAGAGAGAAAGAAAGAAAGAAAGAAAGAAAGAAAGAAAGAAAAGAAAGCCTGTGAGATGGCTCAGTGGGTAATAAACTCATCTGCTGGTGAGCCTGGTGGCTTGGAACCCACAAGGTGGAAGGAGAGGCCAACTTCTACAAGTCATCCTCTGACTTCCACAAACACACCATCACATGTTTGTATACAAATAGTATTTTTTTAAAATGTCAATTTGCTTTGAGTTTTAGATCAAAACATAAGAAAAATGTAAGCATCTGCCTTTATCCAAGCAGAACCCTTGGGATCACAGACAGGGCCACCGTTTGTACTCTACTTTTATTTTATTTACTTTTCTTAGTGTGATCAAGTAATAGACAAGCATTTAATTCACTTAAGAAATTGAATTGAAGATCTTTAAAAGTTCTCTGTACTTGTCGAACAAGCGAACAAGGACCACTTTCCTAATCATCGAAAAAGTCCTTACTTTTTTTTTTCTTTTTGGACACATCTGGTACCCCAGACTAGTCTTGAATGATCTAGGTATCTGAGGACGACCTGAGCCTCAGTGATCCTCCTGCCTCCACCTGAAGAATGTAGCAGTCACTGTCACAGCAGGCTTCAAGTATGCTGAGGAAGGAATCCAGGGCTTCCTGAATGCTAGGCAGACACCCCCAACTGAGCTATAACCCCATTTCCTATGTTACCTTTTAGAGATGAGGAATCTGGGGGGTTTACTTACTACAGTGCTAGAAATGGGAAGAGCCAGGACAAACCAGACTGCCTAACTGCAAAGCCTGAGTGTCGGGCCCCTAGTGCATGGTCATGCCTTGCTAACCTGAGTGTTATCCACAGGGAGTACGCTTGATTTATAGCATCGGAACTGACATAGAGACCCACGACTGTTTCATAATTACTAAGTCTTTCTAGTGGCTTCAAACAGTACCTCAAATTGCTAAGCATATATACAAGTTCTGCTCTAATTGACCTATTTATGTAAATTCATTTTAAGAATATTTATGGCATATATCATTTTTGTAAGTGAATAAAGAGAACTTAGAGAAAGAGAGAGGGAGACATCCATGTCAATTTACCTGGTTCGAAACTCTCCCAAATTGGAGATTTTCCACAAATATACTTTATGTTGTTTTTTTAAGTCAGAATCCAGGCTGGCCTTAAAACAACCCCATCCTCCTGCCCCCAGCTCCTTCCACCTGCTCTTTATCAAGTAGGGTTTCCTCCAAATTAAGGAGCATTTCAAAATCTCAGCAGTGAGAGTATTACTTAATATAGATAAATCAAGTCTAAATAAAATATAGCATGATAATGTTAGAGAAATTTTGCATTTTAAAGGGAGGTTTCTGGGTGTGGGCGAAAGGAACATTCTTGCCTCATGCATCATCACCACCTTTTTTTTTCTGCATAAAGAGTGTTTACCCATTGGTCCCTTTTCTTAGCTTCTTTCAGGATAGTAAGTCAGTGAAAGACACTCCCTCAGGAGCAAGCAAAGTATCCCCACCCTGTGTTTGTTAATGTCATCATGAACATCATTTTGGTTAATAGCTGGGGGAAAAAAGTCACGCAATAACGCTCCTACATCGCCGACTTGGAACAATAGGGAACCTACAAGGCAAGTGAGCGCCATCTCCACAGAGACCACGTGATGGGAGGTCCGGAGGGAAAGGGGTAGTGGTGGGTGCAATGGTGGCCTTACACTGGCTGCTTTTGTTTGTGATCGTCTTTGAAAGAAATTAACTTCGATGTGAACTGCAGATGGATTGTTCTGTTTCCTTAATTTTATGAAATAATGATCTATTTCTTGAGTTTTTCCTGAGGATGCTGTGTAAGGGGAGCATTTATTATTGAGACCAAATGTACATGGAGTCCCACAGTGGGTTGTGCTTTGTTTAAAGTATTGCTTGGGTATCATAACTCACATCTGCAAGCTGAGCACTTGGGAGGAAGAGGAAGAAGGATTGCCTGGAGTTGAAGACCACATAGTGGCTAGGCTACACAATGAGCTACAGAACAGCCTGGGCTACCAAAAGTCTGCCTTAGACTATAAAACTCAAGAGCTCAAATAGAAGTGGACAGAGTGTTAACTACCCTACTCAGGAGGGAGAGCCTGAGTTAGGGAGATTTCTGTGAATTTGAGGCCAGGCTGGCCAGGCAAGCCAAGGCTATACCATAGACCCTGTCTCAAACAAATGAACAAACAAACAAACAAATAGGTCACATATTTTGAAAAAAAAAACTATACCTTCACAAGAAGTTACAAAAAATTGAGAAGAGAGGAACTGAATTTCACATCTCCCTGAATGCTGACATCTTCACAATTATAGTACAATATCAAACCCAAGAAAAAGATGTTGGCCCAAGCCAAAGAGCTTACTCAGATTTTACTACTTTCACACATTAGTCAGAAAGAAATATATTATGTTAATGCATATTTTTTTTGTTAAAGAAGAAAATGGCAGACCTTCCCAGAGAAGATATCTCAGCTTGCAAAGATGTTACTATTTCTTTGTTGTGGTTTGTTTTATGCTGCTTGTATTCAAGTGTTAATTACTTGCCCCCCTGTCTTCCTTACTGTATAAGCCCACTCTCATGTACCCAAAATGATGTTTGTAACTCTTGCCTCCAATTCATCTCTGTTTAGCTAAATAAAGTTACCTTGGCCTGGGCTGAGCAGAGAGAGAGAGATAGGTGGAGCTTAGGTTCTCCATGTTTGTGGGAAGAGGAAGCTCATAAAGTGGGAGAGTTACAGCGCAGGAGGAAGAGGAAGGAGCAGACTGCCATAGGTTAGGTAGAAGAGGAGAAGCACATGTGGCCAGGAGCAACCTGCTTGGAGGACCAGACCAAATGGTACATATGCAAGTATTTATGGGGGTTTGGGCTGGGAGGTAGAAAGCTAGCTTAGACAGTTAAGACTTGCCCAGCCCCAGTGCTTAAGGTTATATTAAAATCTAACAGGTCTCTGTGTATTCATTTATAAATTGCAGGCTAAGGAATACCATCACCACCCTAGTAATCATATATATCATTTATAAATATTAATAATTCATGTAACATTTCCTCATGAATCACTACACATTGTTCCTTTTGTAAAGTCTTTCCTTATTCATCTTTCATATATTTTTTAATGACTTTTAAATATATTTAGTATTCTGAAAGCATGAATAACTCAGGCAGGTCTTTTTTTTTAATGGGCATGAATGTCTAGAATGGGAACACAGGAAACACACGAAACATAATAGTATCAAATAATATTGCAATGACTGCTATGAAGAACATCAAGTAGCCTGAGAAGTCCAAGAAGTTTTTTAGTTTGGGTGGTTAGAGGAAGACTTTCTGAGGAGGGGATATTTGAGCTGAGATTGAGTGATGAGAAGGCAGAACCATGTGAAAATTTTCAGAAAAAAAAATCTCAAGAGTGGCATCATCCTGAGAATTATTGTTAATAATCAAATCACGAGAAGGCAAAGTGACCTGTGTAGGAAGCATGGATGTGCCTGTGGTGAAGATGTGGCTTGTTACCAAAACTCACGTTGAAGTATAATTGGCTATTAACATTATTACCTCAAGATGGCTAGTTGCTTCTCCTGAGATGAAATTAACATGAAAGTTAATATGGTATGCCAACTTATAGATACAGCAGAGGAACAGGGGTACTTTGTAAAACGAGAAAAACCAAGAGAACAGCAAACTGTGTGCCATAGCATGTGTGTGGGTGCACGTGGGGGCGGGGGGGGGGGCGGTGCGCACGCATGCGCACGCGCGCGCACACACACACACACACACACACACACACAATAAAGACTGGCCCTTGGGTTGAATGGTACTAAAAAACCCAAATAAGGAACAAGTTAAGCCAGGCACTGGAGCTTATACCTGTAATGCCAGCACTTGGGAAGCTGAGGTGAGAGTGCCATGAGTTTGTGGTCAGTCTGGGTTACAATGTGAGACCCTGTCTTGAAAAATAACAAAGCAAACAACAGAAAAAAAATGTAGCTGGACATGGTAGTGCAAACCTTTGATTCCAATCCTCAGAGGTAGAGGCAGGTAGGACTCTGTGAACTTAGAGAGTTGTAGGCCAGCCAAGACTATGCAGTGAGACCATATATTAGAAAAGAAGGCAGGAAGAAAGAAAGGAAATAGTTATTAGGATAATGGATGAAAATAAGCAAATGGTTGCAATTAAGTAGAATAGAAAAGTATAGTAGGAGCATGAACAGGTTGAGAGTGACTGGAATCTAAGTTAGAGGCAGAGGGGGATAAGAAGATAATAGGGTGGTGATGAGGCAAAGATGTAGGGCTACAGGAACAATAATGGGAAAAATTACCAGTGGAGAGAATGCCAAGGGTCAGAAAGGTCACCAAAGGTGTGAAATATGTGACCTGTGGAACTATAGAAATTGCCAAAATGCGGGGGATTGTTATGTAGGGACACTCCACTCCAGAGGAGTGGGATGAAAGGGTTAGGGGGTAGAGGGTGGGAGGGCAAGACTAGGAGGGGTGGAAAGAGGACACTATAATGGAGATGTATGTAACCTGAAGCTATAAATAAATAAATTTTAAAAAGAAAAAAAAAGAAATTGCCAAAATATAGAAAATAGGGAGACAAAAGAAGCCGTAGTATAATGTTCTAATGATTTACCCACCTGAGTATGTTTCTGTTTGAACTTCTGTCCTTTTTGTTTGCTCACTAATTTTCTGGTATTTTGTTTTATTTTGATACAGTCTCACTATGTAGCTGTAGGTGGTCTGACTATATAGAAAAGTCTGACCTGAATCTCACAGGGATCCATGTGCTTCTGTCTTTTTTTTTTTTTTTTTTAAGGCTTTTGGAGACAGGGTTTCTCTGTGTATCCTTGACTGTCCTGAACTCACTTTGTAGACCAGGCTGGCCTTGAACTCATAGAGATCCACCTGCCTCTGCCTCCCGAGTGCTGAGATTAAAGGTGCACACCATCACGCCTGGCTGCCTCTGTCTTTTGAGTGCTGGAATTAAAGGAATGCATCCATATGACAGATTGATTTCAATTCTGTTTCTCTTCTCTTTTCCTCTTTTCTATTCCTTTACTCCCTTTACCTCTCTTTCTTTTGAAACACTTTTTCATATTTTATACTTCCTTTGTAATACAAATCTTAGTCTTTGTCCTTTAAAAATAATTAAATTACATTTATATTTACTGTGTGTGTGTGTGTGTGTGTGTGTGTGTGTATGTCAGAGGACAACTCATGAGAGTCAGTTTTCTCCTTCCACCATGTGGGTTTTGGTGATTGAGTTCAGATTATCAGACTTATCAGACTTGGGGGAAAGCACCTTTATACACTGAGCAATCTCACCTGCTCTGTCTGCCTTTTGTATATTATATTTACTTCTTCTAGAGCAGGCAATAAAAATAACCCTGCTGATGTCTCTGTAGTACAAAACATATATTTTAACAATTCTTCAGCAACTGGGACAGTAAGTAGCAACTCTTGGAAGAGTCCATAGTACCAAAGGCAGAGCCATTTCATTAAGGGGGAGCCTAGATTTTCCTTTTTCGGTGTTGAAGATAGAACACAGGGCTTCCTAAACATTTGGCAATTGCTCTACCACTAAAGTACATTTCACTCTAATTATAGATGAAAGAATACAAGATAATGATTTATGGTCATGATTCAGAGATATCAGTGCCATGCAAGAATATAAAGAAACAATCAAAATTTATTTTCAGAATTTTACAATTCTTAAATAAGTATAAAAATAAACAAGCATTCGTTCTGATTTCTTTTTTTTACATAAGTTAACTTAAATACACATTTCTCCGAGGCACTGTAACAGTCACACACTTAAGCTGAATTTCCAGATTCAGTCAGCAGGTTGATATTTACAACAATCAAGTCAGCTTGTTTAAAAAAAAAAAATCAATGACATCAACAACTTTTATACAATTTTTTCTAAAGTCGATTATTTTCCCATTTTAAACTTTTAAAGCATATAATCTTTAAAATGTTTTATAATTTCTTTGTAATAAAATAAATTTCTCCTTTCTCTTCATAAGACACATTTTCAGTTATTTACATAATTAACAATATTATCTGTAATCGGTTCTTGATTTACAAATTCTAATCCCTCTAGTGCTTTGAATACATTTTCTTAATAAGTCAAGTTTTAACTAATTAATAAAGCACATACAGGGCCTTTAAAATGTCTAAAATGTCAGTCTTTATAACATGTTTAGGTGAGACAATGTTCTCTGCAGTCTGCTTTATGGGTAAATTCCAAAGGCCTAAATTCTAACTTTAAACTTCTCAATATACCACACTAGTTTTCTTAAAATTCATCCATGAACACTAATCTCATCATTTTGTTTGATTGTTTACAAAGTAATTCAGAGAGGTAATCTTTAAAAAGGTACATTGATTCTGACATAATGGAAAAACAAACACTTGTAGGCTTAAACATAGTTTATAACAATAATGTCTAAAAGACATAATTATCCTCAATAAATTAAGTAATATACAGTACCTCAGCTGATGATGAGATGTAGAAAATGATCATCATTATTGTTTTATATTTATTCCTATTGCTCAGAACTACCCACTAACTTTGTTTTTAAGTAAGAAAGCCATTCTTCAGAACAAGAATGTAACTTTCTTGTCAGGAACCCCCTACATTTATAGCATCTTGGTAGGGTCCTTCCATATAAATTAATATAAGTAAGAACTTCTGCCTTTTGCCTAAAATAAATTTATTCCTCTAGAGGGGAGCTACATAGTAGTCCTGAGCTGAGGTTTTCCTGAATGCAAAACTTCAAGTAAAGAAAATATTAATAGAGGTTTAAAGAGAGAATAGATCTGATATTAAAAACCTGGAAAACAGCAACAATAAACCAATCAGCAGTTTCTCATAGAAAATTAATTATGAGAAAAACAAATAAGGGGAGCAGCATGCTGGCATCTGGGCTGGACTCACACGTTGCATGAGGTGCATGCAGTTCAGGTACCATGAGCTGGAATAGATGTTAATGTTTTCAAGAAGCTCATGAGGCCACTGATAGTTTTTGCATTGTGAGATGGACTGTTGCATCATACTGTGCTAGGGAAAAACTGTTTAATTCCAGCTTGGCAAGTCATTAACCTCACAGAAAAACAAAAACTGTTGAGTCCCAGGCCAGGATCACACAAGGATCAGAAAGTCCCCTTCAGAAGTTTAACCCAAGTATGATCTCTAATTTCGAACCTTTCTTGTTCTTGGTTATTTTATTTGTAGAATCTTTTATTGCTATAGATTTTGCTGGCTACTATTCATAAACTCTTTAATGATCATACTCATATTTTAAGATGGGACAGCAAGAGCTCTACCACCTTCCTACTCTGGGATTTTGACTTTCAAGGAAGTTCTAATCGTCATAGTAAGGAGCATTTCTCTACTACTGAGAAAAGAAAATCCCTGACATGGTATTTTACCCATAAACCATAATATAATTTCTACTAGTTTTAGAGAATTATATTTACGATAGTTGTTTTATTGGTGTGGGCACAAGTCTGACAGCTTAAGAAAGTAAGAGCTTTCAAAAGTGATTCAAACTCCCAATTTAGGAATTTCAAATTATTCATTTCATGATTACTTTTAAAAAGAAAATCATTGGCGGTGTCTGCCTTAAATGTTCATTTAAAACTGAACTTCTACCCTTTTTTTGATGAAATGAAGATATGTAAAATTTCTTTAAAATTCTACATTAGGTGCTCTTATTATAGTAAGGAAGACACAGTCATAATCAACAGTGTAGATACTTGCAACATTTTTCATCTTGTAATACATTTAAGTATTCAAACATTTTTTCTTTGTTCTTATTAACATATACTAAGAGCTGAAATTCAAGTAAAAAGATATCAAAATTCATTTCCCTTCTCACTGGCTTATGTAGAAGAATAAAAGCTGGTTTTCCCTTTCACTTGAGGGCAACACGTGTTTAAAATACAAACACAAGAATCTTCACGAATGTAACATTGTCCAGGAACATTGCCTTCTGTAATAGAAGATGTTAAGTAAAAAAGGCATTCAGCATAAATATTAAATAATTAAATTAAATTGTTCATATAAATAAATAAATACGATCAATAGACTTCTACAGCTCAGTTGAACGCCTTTTGATTAACACTGTAGGGTTGATGTCATCTAGTCTGGAGTGGGAGGCACTTGCGTTGATGGTAGCTGTTTTGGTAGGCTGTGGATCATGCACATTGAATGAAGTGAAAGGACAGCCCTTCACATTATTGCAGATGAGAGACTTAATTGAGGCAGTGTTAATGATCTTAAAACCCACTTCTCCTCCAAAAGTGCTTGGCTTCCAGTATTGAGGAGAACAGATGGGATTACCCATAAGCCCTTTCAAGGAGAATGGTGCTCCAAGTTCTACCATGGTCTCCCCAAAGATAGCATCTGGACGAGGCTTTTCTACCAGCAGGGCAGGATACAGCTCCATGCCATCGATGTCACCGTAGAGGGCTTTCAACTCTGCGGCCATTTCCTTCTCTCCTGGGAGGTAAAGAAGACAGAGACATTGGTATATTAAACTAGGGAAAGGTGAAAATAGTTGTAGTTTTTGAGCATAGGCTTTCCCCTGCTCACTAGCCCACTGCGGTTCCCACCTCTCTCTCTCTCTCTCTCTCTCTCTCTCTCTCTCTCTCTCTCTCTCTCCCAATAACCTGAATCCTTTTCTATTATCAGAAGGAGGAAGAGGATAGTTTATCCCTTCATTAAATTCTCTCTCACCTGTCTTTTCCCATTTACTCTTTGATCATTTTTGAGATTTCAGAAACAATTTCTCACCTGTAAGTTCTTCAAACGATGTGTAAGGCTTCAGGGAGAAACGCTTGCGGTATTCATTGAGAGACTGGTATCTCATCTCTCTGCTCTGGTCAATGGAGGCCTTTGCCACTGCCTGTACTGCGATTGGAACATTCCTACCCCCGGCCACCTGAGGAAAGTAATAACACAATGAGATTATTAGGCATATTCCCGTGGTGCCACGTCTTGATCTCATTACCTCTCAACTGTAACGAACTTGCCTTTTATAATTATTAAAAAAAGATCTGGTAGACAAGACTGAATATTTAGTTAGGTAATCTATTAGATGACTAAAAGCTTTTTAAAATATTAGCTTTAAGATAGACACATGCCATTATGTGCTTGATAATTGTAGATTAAAACTATAGCCTTTTGAAAACCTTCCAGGCTTCATGTTTCAAGAATATAGAGCATCCTGCCATTCTTTTAGTAAAAGAGATATTATCTCTATCACAGGAAACCTATGGCACCTGACCAAACTGTTCTTGTTTCTCAGGAATAGTGCTTACCCGGCCAGCGATCTGTCTAGTGAACGACTCAACAAACTGGGTGAGTCCGTGTTCGAGGAGGATGGAGTTGTTATAGAGGAACTGTTTGAAGTTATACTCCTGGTCTTCGATGCGAAAGGTGTCAGGCAGCAGCGGGTGCCAGTGATAGAGCGTGTTGAATTCAGCGGCAATGCGGTTCTGATACTGGAACTGCTGGTTGAAAAGCAGCTCCGGGTCAAACTTGAGTTTGAAGTGGTAACCGCTCAGGTGTTGCACATAGTCCTCGATCACAATCTTGATAGTCTCTCCTGTTGCACAACAGAAAGAGTTTATTTTCCTTATTATCAAACGGTAGGTATGTCACCCGTCATGGTCACTCGCACTAGTCACAAGAATGAATGAGTCAAAACGTAGCAAAGGTAATAAAGGAGTTTTTCTTTTTCTGGAGGAGATAGTCATTCATTTTCTCTCGCTCACCTATCAGAATGAGCCTGCTAGTCTGGAATAACCGCTCATCGTCCCACTCAGGATGCTCCTGTTTGAGCACGTCACACACTCTGTTGTGCTCCCGCAGCCAGATCGTGGCATACATCATCAGACCAGGCACCAGACCGAAGACTTCCTGGCCCACAGCAAACCGTAGGTTCTCAGGGATGTGAGGGGGGTACATCATCTCTACCTGAGTGTCTTTGACCGTGGGAGGGTACACCTCTCCAGCAATGACCTAAACCACAACAATAACAGTAACGGGGTTAAAAAAAAAACCACAACGGTTTTAAAATGTAAGTCTAAATGACAGGTGATAATTCTTAAAACATAAGGAAAATACCTGATATTTCATTTTTCCATCTTTGAAAAGGCGCAATTTATGCTGTCTTTCGAGAGTTTCACCATAAATGTGATTTAAGTCCACCTAGAAAATTATGGAGAAATTTCTATTTATTGACTTCTTACTATAATTTGTTATTAAATTTTGATGATTTAGTTGTCTTTAAAATTCAACAAGTGATTATTCTTTAAAGATTTATTTTATTTTTATATGTATGAGTGTTTGCCTTATGTATGTACATATGTATGTATGTATGTATGTATGTATGTATGTATGTATGTATATTATGTACATGCCTGGTACCTAAAGAGGTCAGAAGAAGGCATCAAATCCCCTAGAACTGACTGGGCTTATAGATACTTGTGAACTAACATGTGGGTGTTGGCACCTTAAACAGGGTCCTCTGCAAAAGCAACAAGTGTTCTTAAACACAGAGTTATCCCAAGCCCAACAAATGACTTTTTCATCACCCCAAAATTCTAAAATAATTTTTCTGCCAGAGCTATAAGCCTGTATATCTCTTTATCTTCAGTGATATTAGTATCTTGTATTAAATATGCAACGATACTTATTTTTATATTATTTAAAACAGGATAATCAGGGTGTCAGGAGACATATATATATATATATATATATAATTTTTTTTTCGAGGACTGGATCTTTACCTCAATGACAAAGCCTGGTGCCTGGGAAGCACAAAGTTTTATGGTTCACTTCCCAATGCTACCAATACTTAACAATTTGTTTGCTTATTTATTTGCGGAAGATATAGCATTTTCATAGACCAAAATTTTAAACTAAAAATGTAAGGAAAATCACATTAAAATACTTCTGTGTATATTACTTATCCAGTAAATGAAAATGGAACATTCTATTATGATTTTAGTAGAGGTGACATTTGTATTAAAAAAAAAATGGGTGTGAGTTGTTTGGAATGGCAAGATGTCAGTATTTCCTAAGGATCTGCTTTAATTCTGAGTTAAGCCTACTTACTCCATGGCCCAGTCCTCGGGTGAACCCAGGTCCTCGCTTCTGATCTGTCTTGAAAAACTGATGAGTGAAGTGCTGGGCAAAGAAGGCAAACATCATATTGGATCCTTGGGGATCGGGGATGAACTTTCTCCTTAGCAGAACTTTTTCCAGAACTTCTTTTGAATCAGGAAGCTCCTTATTTCCTAAAACATGAAAACTTTAAAGTAAAAATCCATTCACATATTTGTTCAAGCAAACAGAAGACTATCTAATTTATTCATCACTTACAAATACAGTCTCAAAGAGGATTACATCAATGAAACTGTTTTGCTTTGAGGCACAGTATTAGGCTTGTACCCCAGGCTGGACTGCAACTCATTCTCTATCCCAGGTTGGCCTTGAGCTTATTGGTGGATCTTTGCCTTAGAGATTACAGGCAATGAGCTATATTACCAAGACTATAAATTCAAGTCCTAAGATATTGGGGGAACAACTTATTGAATGGTTTTATCAATTTTAACTAACATCAATTCTATTTAACACACTATACATTATATCAAAATGGAGATTTACTTTTATTGAATAGATTTGCACTTTTTAAAAGCCTCTGTGGATAACCATACTAAAGCCAAAAACCATTACAGTTTTAAATAAAGGACAATCTAAGGTCAACTTTTCTAGGTACATAACCAACCCTCATTGCAATTGCTGTGTGTCTGTTTCTTTGTACTCACCTTTCACACCCATGGGAGTTGGGCAGTCATCAGCTACCGGAGGAAGGGCCCTGGTATAGTAGGAGAGGTTGGAGAAGGCTTCCCAGCTTTTGTAACCATAGTGTACATTATAAGTTGGTGGACTGTCAATCAAATGTGATCTGGCTGGAATTTCAAATTAAAAAAAATTATTGGCCCTCATATGAAAAGACAAGTGAATGTCAATTGTCACTGTACAATGTAGAAAGCACAAAGACTGAATTTAATTCAGACCAAGATACCCTGTTTTACAATGACTACACTGTAAAGGGCAATGGAAAATGGTTCTTCAATAAAGCTTAAGGTTTACCTAGGACATTATGCTCCAGTAGTCTTGATTTGTCAGGTACTACCCACTCTCTGTTCTATAGCTGATGGCCAATACAGTCCAGCATGGCCCTCACTTAGAACTATAGAAAGCTGTTTTCCCTTCTGACCCTAACCAACCATCTGTTTTAAAGGGTGCTGTGTGTTCAGAACAATTCTGTGAGCCATGGGTATTCAATGAACAAGTGAACCACACCTCCTCCACAGGAATGAAGGCTGAATGTCACAATTAGGATCCAGACCACCGGTTCACATGGCAGTATTTTAGACATTTTGAGAGGGGGGAAGGAGAATAAAAGAGGCACATTTCAAGCCATTTTGAATGGTTGCACACATTTCTTTGGGTTGGGTTTTTAGTGCATTTCTTTTTGTTGGAGGATGCTGGAAACAAGGGGAGTTTGAACTTACATGTCAGCACATATTTCATGATTGAACTTCGCAGGAAGGGGATGTTGTTCACAATGTTCCAGACTCCCTTGAAGTGGGTCAGGATGTAGTGTACTGTGTTTGGGGTGGGTTTCAGCAGCAATTTGATTCTTGTCAGAAATTCAGCTGGAGAGAGAGAAAGCAGGAGGGAGAACTGAGTAGGCGCTGCCCATTGAACACAAATCTACAAAATGATGGTTAACTGTATGTTGCCCCATTCCAAAGGAAGAGGCCCCAGGAAAAACTTACGAGTAGTGCAGTTTTCACCGTAGAATCCTGTACGGGTACAATCACACGTATACTGGTCAAATCCTAAGCTCATACATTCACCTCGGTTTTGACATGGGTTGGAACAGCAAGGATTTGCTACATTAAAAAATAAGACATCCTGTTAGTTACTCTTGGTCGTCCTCATCTTAAGGATTTAATTGTGTTACTATGGGTCAACTTTACAATGATAAGTTTGAGAAATACACATGTAGTCCCAGAAAAAAACGACTTTTTAAATTAAGTTTCTCTCATTAAGTGGTTGTAATGTAGAAATAGCAAATTTCTATTCCTAAGCAAGAAAGGCAGAGTGTCTAACTTCATAGCTCACATTACTAATATTTTTACAGTAACTTCTTAGATGTTCAGATCAGAATTGCTAAGTAGCACTTTTGAGATTAAAATAGATCAATCTAATACATGTGACCAACTTTAGTGTAAAGAAAATCAACGTAAAACAGTTAACTCTTAACATTTTGAGTATCTTTTTAAAACGTACTCTGGACTTCCCTGAGGGCAGAAAAGCACAGGCAGGCATTTAAAGCAATTACTCTTATTCAGTCGCCCACACACATGCACTTTACAAGTATTGATCGGATCCTGTCATCTTACCATAATGACAACTTGTAAGCTATTGTAGATACTGGTTTTTAGCAAATGAGAGGGCTCTCTGCTCGGTTTAGTAATTTCCTCAAAACCTTCCTCCAGACTCAAGTGGTCCATTCTTTGCCACTGTGCAGTCCCCGCACTTCGAGAAAGGGGTCTGAGCCAGCTGAGATCCGGCAGACGCCTTGGGGCGCGGGGCCACTCACCTGCATGGCAGAGCGCCAGGGCGGCGCAGAACAGCACTGCTCGGACAAGCATCGCGGAGGTGGCTGCGGCGGCGGCGGTGGCGGAGCTGGCGGGACGCAGCGCTGAGTTCCTTCTTGGGCGGACTCCTGACACTCTTGAAGCTCTTTGCTTGCAGTTTGACAACTGGCTGCTAACGGGGAGAATCTTGCTTTTAAATAGTAAAATGCCCCCTCCCCTACGTGACGTTGTGGTGACTGTTTCTTTCCGCCTTGTCTTTCCCCAACCTCCAACCCCCAACAGCTTTCCTCCATCTCTGCTGGAGTTGCGCAAGGCCCGTGGGGGGCAGGGCTTTTACCCACGCGAAGGAGAGACCGGCGAAGCCGAGAAGCTGCCCTCGGGTGCCCCAGGTGGTGCCAAGAGAACTACGCCACCTCTCGCATCCCTCCCGGAGCCCCGTGGGGTTCGCTATGCCTGCGCCCAAGCTGCCTCTCTTTAGGGTCTCTGGCTTCCTCTCAGTCCGGCATCCCGTGATCCAGATGGAGATCCAGGAGCGCGGGGATGTCAAGGTCCCAGCGCAGGGAATCCCCGCGCCGCCCCCCACTGGGGCGCAATCTGATGTGCGTGCTGTTTGGAGCGCACGCACAGCTACGGTTTTATTTAATTTATTCCATTTTAAATGAAATGAGAGGGCTGTTGTCAGGGTCCACATCTGAACTGGTGGGGGTAGGGTGAAGTAGCTCACAGTACTGCCCCCCCTCCCTGCCCCGCAGTCCTAGCCAGCCCCCGGCACCCGCGTTTCCCAGGGACAGATGCAGAGCTCCACGTCATCGGAATGCTAAGTGCCTACAGCATTGCTTTAAGGTATTTTCCCCCTTCCCTGCTGTTACATAGCTTTTATCATTTTCGTCAACAATTATTTTCATATGACATATTTCTAGAAAGAATTCGTTTTTCAAGTGTATTTTTTTGGCACTTCTTGTCCATGTTTTCAAGAAGGAGGTGTGTTATGGCAATGGATCAAAAGACAGTATTTATTTTTCGATAAATACTATCGAATAACTAGCCTTATTCCAGCTAACCTTTAAAAACCCACTTCATTCTGAAACATTGTTTGATAAGAAATTAACTCCATAGAAAGGTGATTTTTGACAGTTTTAAATGTCATAGTATTGTGTTTGGTGGTGGCCAGGGAGGGGTATGTGAGAATGGACTCGTGAAAAAACAAGCAAAATAATAAAATGAGCAACCTGAAAAAAAAATCAATTTAACTGTGTGTTCTTACATGAATGGAGAAAAGGATGATACAAAATCTGAAAGTCTATTCTCAGGAAAGTTAAGTCAGGTAAATGGATTGAGTCAGGGAGGGCAACACAGGAAGACTCCTGCTCTGCTCAAAAAAGCAAAAACAAAAACAAACAAAGAAAAAAATTGAGGAGAGAAAACAAAACATGGCGGGGGGGGGGGGGCAAAAACATGAGAAAAAAACATGTAGGAAATGATGCCAAGCACCTTAATCTGTGGATTTCTTGCAGAAAATAAAAATACTCATGGAATTTTTTTTAACTGTTTGCTTCATATTTGTGCTAATTTGATTCTACATGAGACATAGTGACTAAAATTCCATGTCACCCAGGGCCTTTGTTCTAGTCATGTTTAATCATTCCATTTATGGCACTCCCAATATTTCGTACTGATTCGTATATGAAATTTCAACTAAATGAACAGACTGGTTTTTTTTTGGTATTTATTCCTTAAAATAGTTCTTGTTTTTTTTTTTAATTTTATTTTAAACGAATGGATTGCATCTGCTCAAACTGTAAGTTTATTAGAGCTGCTGATACTAACTTCTGCTAAGAACCATATAAAAATCCATACAGTGTACTTAAATCTTACAATGTAATCTTGAATTGACTTTGAACACTCCATCTTCTTCTGATATTAGTTGTATAGCTACTAAGTAGAGAAGTATATTCTGACGTTTTAAAAGTGATTATGACAGAGGAAAAAAAAAAAAGAACAGTGGATGGTGGTGTTGGCCTTTAATCCCAGCACTCAGGAAGCAGAGGGAGGTGGATCTCTGAGGCCTGCCTGGTCTATAGAGCAAGTTTCAGCACAGCCAGGTCTACACAGAGATATCCTGTCTCAAAAAACAAAACAAAACAAAACAAAACAAAAAAAGATTATGTGACGGGGAAAAATAAAACCAGGGCACAGAGAATATGACTACTTGAAATTTAAAGACATAGGAACACAATCATAGTGGAAATCCAATTAAAGACATCTGTATGGTTCAATTGGTTGATTTAATTTGTAACTTCAAATGTAAGGTGCAGAGAGCTTCATGGACATGAATTACACAAGAACTCAGAAAGCAACTTGAACCTTGAGGACAAGAACAGCTTTGATTGAGAGGAAGTCAAAATAAGGACTTAAGGATGAATCATCTCATAATTGCTTGCCTTTGAAAGTCTGGGGTGGTAGAGTACAATGCACAGGTACATTTTGAATGCTGGTTACAAGGGGGATATTAAATGTCCCAAGCCAAATCAAGATGGTTGGACTTGTTTAGTATGGCAAAGCACAATGGTAACAATGCACCTTAATAAGATTTTCATTATATAGCAACTATAACTATAAACTATTCAAAAATTTAATGTTTTTCTGTAGATTTGGGCACACATGTGACTGTTGAACAAATTGAATTTTGTTAGCATCTGAACTTTTTTGAGAACCCTCAAAGAAGGAAAATAAGGAAACACTAATGTCTTCTAGTATATTCTGTCCAGTTTTACTATCCTCTTCTGCTACTTGAATTTTCAGCAACTTTTTTTCCCTAAAATGTTAGGTATATTGTTTGGTAGATTTTAGTTCTAATTTTATAATGTTCTTATGGAAGCACACAGTATTCATATTAGATTTAAAATTCATGCATGTACTGGAAATAAATGATAACTTTTGTTTGTTTGTTTCTTGTCTTGTTTTGGTTTTTGAGACATGGTTTCTTTGTGTAGCCCTGACCATCATGGAACTCACTCTGTAGGCTAGGCTGGTCTTGAACACAGAGATTTGCCTACGTCTGCCTCATGTGTTTTGGAATTAAAGGCATGTGCCACCACCACCTGGCTAATAAATGACATGTTCTTTAATTCAAGCAATAACCCATTTGTAACACATTAACAAAAAATTATATAGATTAAAAGCAAAAGGAAACACATATCTTGTTAATATTAAAGAAAGCTAGAGTAATTCTACTTATTTTTAGACAGAGCACTCTTTAGAGCAAGGAAAAATTAGAAGGAATAAAGAGGAGCATTACATTTGATAGCATGATATATTTTTCAAGAAGGTATAATGATCTTTATATACACTGCAAAACAATGGAGCATAGATATACAAGAGGCCAAATAAATAAAACTGCAGGGAGAAATAGATAATAGGCACTTTAATACTCCTGTGTCACAAATGGACAGATCTATTTGGCAGATAATCACATAATCACAGCATCCTTGACTACATAGAGAGTTTGAGTCTTATCTACAAGAGACCCCGCCTCAAAAAAAAAAAGAAAAGAAAAAGGAAAAGAAAGAAAAAAAAGGAGGAAGAGGCAGAGAAGGACAAGAAGGGGAAAGAAAAATGTAAAATGAATCATTGATATCTGGAAAATCCCCAAATACTTGGATATCATGAGATACATTTTAATAACCTAGGGCTCAAAGAAGAAGTTCAAAGGATATTAAAAATGTTTTGAGTTAAATGAAAGTATAACTCAAAATGTTTAGGATTCTGGGAAAACAGCAGTGAAAGCCATAGCTGAGTGCACGTTATGAGGAAAGACACTGAAAAATCAAACTTCAAGGCCTCCACTTTATCAGAACAGGAAGAAAGAAAAATTAAATCCAAAGTAAACAGATGAACAGAAACAACAGAAATTTAAGCAAATATCAGTAAAACTGAAACCGGAAAGTTAATAGAGAAAGTCAGCACAAGCAGAGGCTGCTTTTGAAAGGCCAATAAAATTGATGCCTCTAGCCAGTTCAACTAAGAAAAAAACAAGACAGCCATTAACCTAATCACAAAAACATCAGGAAGGTGAAGCTCTCACTACAGAAACCAGGACATTAGGTGGATAATAAAAATATACTATGAAAAAGGGAGACAGGCAGAGGACTGGTGTATTACAGGGCAGCCTAGGCTACATACGGAGATCATGTCAGCCAAGGTTACATGGCAAGACCTTGTCTCAAACAAACACCAACAAAAAGAATAGCACTGTTAAAAATCACTGTTCACAGGCTTTATGGTCTCAACTGTGTGTACCAATTTCTTATTCCCTTGGCTTCCCTTTCTCTGTGCTTCTGGTGTATGTGTGTGGTGCCTAAAAATGAGTGTGCAGGTCCCTCCCGCATGCATTTAGAGGTCAGAGCACATTGTAATTGCCTTCCTCCTTTGGAGGTTACAGTAAGATATAAATGTCTTTCTCTATTGCTCTCCACTGTGTTGCCTTAAAATTGAGTATCTTACTGAATGAAAAGCATGCTTTCTGGTCTAGGTTGACTGGTCAATGAGATCTTGGGTCCTCCTGTCTCTGCTCCCTAGTGTTAGGGTTACTGGTACTTAAAATCACGTCAAGTTTTTCGTGTGGGTGCTAGAGATTCAAATTCAGGTCCTCATGCTTGTCAAATAACCATTCTATCCACCAAGCCACCTTCCTCATCCTTGTATCAATTTCCTTTTGTTAAGCATATACACAAATACATAATATGTATGTATGTGTGTCTGTCAGTCTATCTATCTATCTATCTATCTATCTATCTATCTATCTATCTATCT
>CAJQZJ010032614.1:1638310-1657052 GCA_907164525.1 Lophiomys imhausi | reverse complement strand
TCTATCTATCTATCTATCTATCTATCTATCTATCTATCTATCTATCTATCTATCTAATGTGTATGGGTGTTTTGTCTGCATGTATCCCTGTATATTACATGCATGATTGTTGCCTGTGGAGGCTAGAAGAAACCATCATCCTCCCTAGAACTGAAGTTATTGAAGGTTGTGAGCTGCTATGTGTGTAGGGAATTGAGCTGGGGTCCACTGTAAGAACAGGCAGTACTTTTAACCATGGAGCTGTTTCTGTATCCCCATGTACCAACATTTTGAAAGCAAACTCCATTAAACCTCATGTAAGAAGAGAACAATCTGACCTGGCTTTTTTCTATTAAAAAACTTTGAATCAATGATAACCCTGCCAAACAGAAAGCATCAGGCCTCCGTGGGCTTGCTGGTGAACTCTGCCTCATTTTTAAAGAACATGTATCACTTCTCTACAATCGTTATCAGAAAAGGGAAGTAGAAGTGTTGCTTCCTAGCTCAGTCTATGAGGCCAGCATGATCTTCACACTAAAATCAACAGACATGACAAAGGAAACTACAGCATAATATTTGCCATGCTTATCCAAGCAAGATTATTATACACATAGGCTGGAGAGATGGCTTAAAAATGGTTCAGATCACTGACTACTTTTCCAAATGACCTGAGCTTAACTCCTAGTATCCTCAAAACTTCTTACAATCTTCTGTGACTCTAGCTCCAAGGGATTCAACATCTTCTGACCTCTGAGGGCACTACACACACACATGGTATACAGAAAAAACACAGACAAAAACAAAATGCAGGTAAATATACACATTAAATAAATAAACTTTTAAACACAAAAATAAAAAAAAATCAAGACAAGCAGTGTGCAAATATAATTAATATCAATACAATATAATTATTGTAATTTATATAACATAATATACAATATTATTATATTTTATAATATAATTGTAATTAATATTAATATTGCTTGATGACCAAGTGGAATTTGTCTCTCTTATGCAAAGCTACTTCACTACCCAAATTCATACAGATAACCTTAAGGAAAAATTATGGGCCGGGTGTGGTGGTGCATGCCTTTACTCCCAGCACACAGGAGGTAGAGGCAGGGGGATCTCTATGAATTCAAGGCCAGCGTGGTCTACAAAATGAATCCAGGACAGCCAGGGCTACACAGAGAAACCCTGTCTCAAAAAAACAAAACCAAAACAAAACATTATAGTCATCTTCCTGGTAACTGGAACTATTTCTTCAACCTGCCAAGATATACCCCACACATTAAGCTAACATCATAACTGGCGAGGAATTGGAAATTTCCCCAGAAACATCAAAACAAGACAAATTTGTCCTGTTTGCTGCTGCTTGAAGATTATTTATTTATGAAATAAAAACAAATTAAAAAAATTTAAAATAGAGTACAAAATAAAAAAAAGAGATTATTTGTGTGTGTGTGTGTGTGTGTGTGTGTGTGTGTGTGTGTGTATTTATGCACCTGTGTACTCCCAGGGACTAGAAGAAGGTGTCATGATGCCCAGCTTGTTACTTGAATGCTTGGATATGAACTCCCTCCTTCATAATTGAAAAGAAAGCTCTCATAACCTCTGAGACACCTCTCCAGACTCATTCCATTGCTACAGCCTTTAAACTGCATACCAGTCTAGGTGTGATGCATACCAGTCAGATGTGATGCATACCAGCCCAGGTGTGATGCATACCAACCCAGGTGTAATGCATACCAACCCAGGTGTGATGCACACCAGTCAGATGTGATGCTGCACATCAGTGATCCAAGCACTTTGGCATAGAGGCAGGACAATGGGCAGTTCCTTTATATTCCCAGCTCATAACAAGTTCAAAGCCAGTCTGCTCAACATGACATCTTGTCTCAAAAAAAGAAATCAAAGTGTGTATGAGGTTTTTCTTGGTAATGAAATGAGAGAGAAAGAAAATCATTTTTACAGATTATTTACTCTTTTTAAAAAAGTTTTTATTTTGTGAATTTCACATCATGCCCCCTGTTCCCTCCCATCTCCCACCTCCCCCAGACCCACCCTCCCCCCTTGCAACTGTCCCAACATAAAAAATAACAGCCCACAATATTCCCCTTTGTCCACACATTCTGTTTGCAAATGTTTATTATAATGACTCCTTGGTCTGGTGGCCCCTGATTTCTGTTACTCCATCAGTACTGGAACCTCACTGGAACTCCTCTCAGATATGCCGTAACTGTCCTGTGTCATGGAGATCCTGCAGTCCTGGGTTGTGGAACTGACCTCTTGCACTCCAGCAGTTCATCCATGGGGTAGATATTGGGGTGGGCCAACTCAAAGCCCTGGTTCTGGACCTGTAATCCCCACTTGCATGGCCAGTTCTACTATGGAAAGGTGCAGGACCTGTTCTCCCGAGTGCTGCAGCATGTGAGGGGCAGGGACAACTCTCCTGTTCTTGTGACCCCATATGGGCCAGATCTTCTGTCAGCCAATGGTGGTGAGGGCAAAAGGGAGGGGAGGGCGTCTCTCCCTAGCCAACACCACCACATAGCAGACAGAAGGCAGGGCTGGCTCTCCCACACTCATTCCCTCAGGGCTGGCCCACCCACAACCCCCACATCCAGGGACAGGCAGAGTACTTCTAGTTTCTGGTTTGTCTCCTGTCCTGGGAGCCCATCTGGTGCTTGCCTGGTACGGGTCTGATAGTCATCTCAGGCTATCCCATGGCACCAAGGTGGTATTGGTATCCAGCTTGCTTTTTTTTTTTTAACCAGGAATGTTAGGCTACTTTTCATTCAGATGTTCATAGGTCAGAACACTCAATGTAGATATAGCCTCTCTCCTCTCTGCCACCTACTGATGCACATATGACATAGTAGTCACATCTGCATTGCCTCTAGAGGCAAGTATTTGATCTTTTCTATGAGAAGTCCATAATGATCATAGCAAAATCTTCCAGAAACTAGATTGGAAGACCCATTCTTGTCAACATGTCTACTCTTCCTAACTTGAGCTAAAAAAAAAAAAACAAAAAACAAAACAAAAAAAACCCCAACCCCTCCCCCCCAAAACCACATTTTTATTTTTAATACATTTTTGATTAAAATAGAATTGCAAATGACAGCACATGCTGGCGAGGGTGTGGAGAAAGGGGTACCCTACTCCATTGCTGGTGGGAGTGCAGGCTTGTGCAACCACTATGGAGGTCAGTCTGGCAATATCTTAGAAAACTTGGAATAGCTCTGCCTCAGGACCCAGCCATACCACTCTGGGTATACACCCAAATGCCTCTTCACGGAATCATAAGGAAGTTTCCTCATCTATGTTTAGAGCAGCCTTATTTGTAATAGCTAGAAACTGGAAACAACCCAGATGTCCCTCAACCGAAGAATGGGTTAAAAAACTGTGGTACATCTACACAATGGAATATTATTCAGCTATCAGAAACAATGAAATTATGCAATTTGCAGCCAAATGGATGGAACTAGAAAAGCTCATCCTGAGTGAACTAACCCAGACTCAGAAGGACACATATGGCATCTATTCACTTATAGTAAGATTTTAGCTATATAGTAGAAGGTATCAATACTACAACTAACACACCAAAGGGAACTTGGACATAGACTTCTTATTTTTAATTTTTATTTTTTATATATTAGTTATATTTTTTCAATTTTTTAGTCTTTTTTATCTATTGTATGCTTATTGATTTGTTTGTTTAGTAGTTCTCTCTCCCAGGCAATGAGACACTTTTCACTGATGGTACTGCTTCATAGATCCCCAATGAATGAAGAGGCTCTTGGCCCTCATACGACCTCTCAACTGAGATGAGGGACTGTTATATAAGGATACCCCACCCCAGAGAAATGGGATGGAAGGGTTAGGAGGTAAAGAAAAAAAATGAAATGTGATGTTTCGGCCTTTTACTACTAACTGTCATGAACTGTTTAGGATAATTAAGAAATGCAAACTAATGGTTATGCAAACCAGTCATTCTGTTAGGTACTATGACAGCTTATTATAGTTACTTGCTAAGCTAATCAGAAATAAACCTGCTAAGAGAAGCAACATCTGCTTACCCTAATATAAGAGATAGATAGGGCCTCTTCAAAAACCTCAAGAGATCTGCAGAATATGGCATTCAAAGATGTTTTCGTAACTTTAGATTTTTTTATATCAAGACATATCAACTCCTGACAACACCCCCTATTCTCCTCCAAGTAGAAGATGAGCATCTAAGAATCTCCAGTGGGAGATGATTGAATTAGTCGCAAGCCTATCTCTTGGTAGGAAAAGCCCCTTGCTCCAACTGTAGACAGAATGCTGTCCAAAAAGGACAAAACCTGGAAGCAGGTAAGTCGACAGCCTAGCTCTGCCAAGACAGGGTAGGTAAGTCCTTCATAACCCCTGCTCTACAATCAATGTCTGTCAGAGAAGCGGGGCCAAACGACTGAAGAGCGATGTTGTAATGTATGGAGAGAAAATGGGAACTGTCCAGGCAGCCACTGGTATGTCATTTCTTAGTTTGGGAAGCTGCAGACCCTGTACTTCCTATAAAATCAGATATAATTATCCCTCTCAGGTCTCTGAGGTGATTGAAGAACAGATAGATAAAATCTCATAATTAAATTTTGAGTTGTTTAGGAGTCAAGAGAGTGTTATACATCTAAGAAGATACTTTTAAAATTGTGTTGCAATTAGTATGAATGTTGAGTCAGATATAGAACTTTAAACTCATGGAGATGTTTAGATAGTAGAATGTTAAAGTCAGGTACCAAATACATATGGACTGGTCATTGGGAATGTACGTTAAGCCATATAACCCTCATAACTGTGGCCTAATTACCTCTGTTGTACTGTATTGTATTTATTATTATAAGAGAAAGAGCCATTTGTTGGACTGAAAGGAGAAACTGTAGGGGGAAATAAGATATACCTTAAACTTAAAAGAAAAAAAAAGGGAAGAGGATGGGGGGTTGAGGGTGGGAGGGTGGGACTGGAGGGGAAATAGGGAGGGGACTGCAATTGAGATGTAACTTGAAGAAATAAAAAATAAAGGAAAAAAAACCCAACCACGTCCCCCCAAAACCACATTTTTATTTTTAATACATTTTTGATTAAAATAGAATTGCATTACTTCCCCCCTTTTCTTTTCTCCCCCCAGCCCCTCCCAAGTACCCTATCTCCAATGCCTCCTGTGTACCTCCAACTCTCAAATTGATAATCTCTTTTTCTATGGTTATTGTTGATACACACACACACATATATATGTGTGTGTGTGTGTGCACAGATAAATAAATACATCCTGATGAGTTTGTTTTCATTGTTTGTGTGTATATTTCAGGGCTGAGCACTTTATATTAAATAACCACCAAGGGGACTCAACCCTGGGAGAGGCTGTTTCTTCCTTTCTCAGCAGGTTATCAGTTGCCTATTTGATATAAGATATTTCCAGTCAAATTCCAAGCAAGTTACATTGAAGATTTTTTTAATACCAATTAGGCAAAACATAATTCAAGGCTGAAGTACTAGAACAAAGTTGGAGGGTTTACATTATCCTACTGAAGACTCACACTAAAGTTATAGTAATCAAGATAGTCTGTATTGGTAAAAAAGAACAGACAGGTAGATCAATAGAAAAGCTCAGAAGGAGTTGGTAGATTGAACTTACTTTTAACAAAAGGGCAAAATAAATACAGTGAAGCAAGGATAATCATTTAAAAATTTATTATTGATGATGGTGGTGGTGATGTGTGTGTGTATGTGTGTGTGTGTGTGTGTGTGTGTGTGTGTGTAAATGCATGATGTGTGTGTGTGTATGAGTGTACCATGGAGTGCAAGTGTGGAGGTCAGAGGAAAACACTGTGAAGTTGGTTCTTTCTTTCCACTTTTAAGTGGGTTCTGGGACTGAAACTCAGGTTTCTAGGCTTATGAAGCTAGAACTTTTCCTCACTTGGCCATCTTGCTGGACCATAAATATAATCTTAAACAAGTAATGTTGTAAAAAATGAATACACATAAACAAACTTTTGATTACAGTCTTAAATATAATATGTCCAAGTATAATAGTCCTAGTTGATATCATAGGAGTGTTCTATTAGTCAGGGTTGTCTAGAGGAATAGAATGGATAGAATAAATATATATACATATATTCATTCATATATATATAGAGAGAGACTAGAGAGTGAATATATATATATACATATATATGTATACATACAGAGACTAGGGATTTATTAGAATGCCTTATAGGGTGTGGTCCTGCTAGTCCACCAATATCTGTCAGTCAGTGGAAAGTCCAAGAATCCAGCAGTTGTTGAATCCATAAGACTGGATGTCTCAGCTGCTCTTTAGTATACATAGGAATCCTGAAGAAGCAGACTCTAATGCCAGTGAAGGAATAGACTTGACAGCTGGAATGAGAGCGGGGGCAAGTAGGCAAAGAGAGAGAAATCTTCCTTTTTCTATGTCTTTTATATAGGCTGCCACCAGAAGGCATGGCCCAGTTTAAAATTGGATCTTCCTACCTTAAAAGATCCATATAAAAATGTGTGTTTCCATCTGTAATTAATTCCTATTAATTAAGAAATAAAAATCTCTCAGAGGTGTACCCGGGTGCTTGGCTTTAGTTAATTCCAGATATGTCAAGTTGACAACCAAGGACAGCTGTCACAAGTATGATGAGAATTTTTAAATGCCATGTTGAGACTTTGATCCATTAAAGAAACATAATAATGTGGACTTCAGTGCAATTAAAAACTTCAGCTTTGCAAAAAGATGTTATAAGAATGAGAAGACAAATATAGACAGGTAGAAAATATTTGAGGAAAGCACCAGATATTAGCAAAAAAAGGCAAAATCTTTTAAAATTAAATAGCCCAATTAACAAATGAATCAAAGACCAGAACAGACCTGGACAATATAATATAAAATATAATATAATATAAAACATTATAATACAATGTAATGTAATATAATATATAGTATATGTTTGCAAATAGTATATATTTGTACACACACACACACACACACACACACACACACACACATACATGCACACTCCTTGTGTAGTGGCTCACATCTGTAATACCAGGGGTCAGGAGGCTGACACTAGAGAAGTGCTGTGAGTTTCAGACCGGCTTGGACTTTATAGCAATCTCAGGGTCAGCCTGAACTAGAGAGACCTTGCTTTGAAACAAATAAATAAACAAAACACAAAAGATAAACAATGAAATAAAATGACTCATGGTACCTATAAGAATGTCCCATAACCAATGTAGTTACAACAATAAATTCTGGTGAGGCTGCAGTGCAAAGGAAGCCCCCACTCATTGCTGGGGTGAATGGAAAATGGTTCCGAACAAAGAAGAGACTTGCTGCTGTTGCTTTTCTTTTACAAAAGCAACCAGACCCTTACTATGGTTTGGCAGCCATGTGGCTGGGTTTTTACCAAAAGAAGTGAGTGCCACCACAAAAGTTGTGTCCAGATGTTTACAACTTTATTCTTCATTTCCCAGCCTTGGAATCAGCCAAGACATCATTGAGAAGCAGAACTGATAGACTATGATTCTGGTGTTATTATTCGGACCTAACAGGAAATGTGATCTCATCCATGAAAAGAGAATGAAGAATCTGAATGCATATTAATTACAAAGTGAATGTGGATTCTCAGTAGCTCTTACCTTAAAGGGAAAAGGAATAGTTTATTCTGAGCCCAATATGAGTGACCTGGCACTAGATGAACAGGGATTCAGGTTACCCTTGAATTGCCTGTTCTATGGAGGCAGGTACATGAACCTATTACTTCCAGAACAAAGACATAAATCAAGGCTCTTACCTAATTGTGAGGGCCCAAAGGCAAGTGGCTTAAGACAAGGCAGGGAAAACTCTAACAAGGTTATAGAAGCTATGTAATCACATTCCTAGCTTTTGGATTGGTGGAATCTGGGGAGCCTGATAAAATACATTTGAACAGACTTTATATAATAGGTAATATGGTGTTAGGGAGTTGACCACAGGGATAGAGAGTGAATGGCTATTAAAGGGACTATAGGTAGCCCCACATAGCCTTCAAGATAAAGCTAACTACACAACTGGGAAGTTCTAATCTGCATTCAGCCTTGGAGAATCAAGCACACTATGATGGTTTGTTTGTTTGTTTGTTTAGTGGGTTATTTGCTTTTCCTGAGAACATCAGACACCAATATGAAGAGGCAGTGTACTACAGGATTTCAGTAAGGGAGTGGGGAGATATCATCACACATTTGACAAGCGGTATCTTCAACTATAGAGTAAACCCTTGTATGTATGTACTATGGATTTGGGTCCTAATATGTGCCTACATTGCCTGCAACACTAAGTAGCATTTGGGAGGAAGCTGTTGCTAGGAGGCTGTGAGTGTGTACTGGGACTATTTAGGCATTCGTTATTTCTAGACCCCAAATAAACATTGTTTTAAGATTAACACCAATCTATAAATAATGGCTTCTGAGTTTGGCTGTTCTTGATTATTTATCCCATCTCAGTATCTGTATTGCTGTACGGAAACAGCCTTTGCTAAAGGCATTGAATGTTTGTTTGCTGGCTTCACAATCGCTGGAGAAATCTTCAAGGTTGAAGGCAGTAGTTTTAAGTAATGCCAGATGCTGCAGATGCTTTGAGCACAGATGGGAAGTGTATTTCCTTTTCGCCTGGAACCTCACTCTACCCTCAGGGCAAACAGTTGAGGAATTTGTCCCTCATCCTCCTCACATCCACAAAGAACTTCCTGGTGAAGCCACCTTCTCCCTTTTTTCTTGAATCGGCCCTCTGTCTCACTGTTTTACATCCCTTCCACAACTTCAGGGACACTTCAGTGTCTCTTCTATCCTCTCTCGTGAATCTCAAAGGCCACCTGTTTAATTTCCCCCTGGATCTTTTCATATGACCACACTAAAAACTCAACTTACCCTCTTTACCAAAAAAAAAAAAAAAAAGGCATTTTCCCCCAGAGATTAATGAGCTCCTGTCAAAACAAACAAACAAACAAACAAACAAACATAATTTAGTGAAGCAAGAACCCACAGTCCAGGAGTGGTGGCACACACCTTTAACCCTAGCACTTGGGGAAACAGTCAGGTGGATCACTGTGAGTTTGAGGCCAGCCTGGTCTACATACTGAGACCTCTTATGGTTCTCTATGGAAATGAACAACCTTGTGACCCACTCAGATCCACTATTAGTGTCTATCAGTGTGGAACGTGCCACATTTAAACACATTTTTCCTATGTGTGCTTGTTTGTTCCATTGTTTTCTATCTCTCTTTCCACTATGATTATGCATGCTCAGTGTTAACATTCCAAGTGCTTGGCATTTGGGTCACAGTAAACATTTGTTGAATAAATGTGACCCATTTTCTGTGAAATCAACATTAAAAATAAAAGTTTTTCATTTTATCATATAGAATTTTCAAACCCAAAGTATCAATATTGTTAAGGATCTTTCTATCTAAATGTCTCTGGTGGTTGTTGCAGAAGCTTTGGAGTTATCTTGTGTGGCTGGAACTCTGACAACCATTTTGTGTTGAGGAAGAGAAGAAACGGAATATTTAAAATCCTTGACAGTACTCTCCAAATGGAGTCCTGAACCATTTCCCTTGGGACTTGTCTCACTGTAACTTTTTGTTTGTTTGTTTGTTTAAGAAATTCTAAGAGCTGCTCATATAAACAATTTCATTGGGCATGGCATATGTCTATAGTCCCAGCACTTGAGAGTTGGAGACTAAGAAGATCGGGAACTCAAGGTCATCCTCGGTTAGAAGGATGTTCAAGGTGAGTCTAGGTTACAGGAAACCCTTAAAAGCAACCTGTCTCAACAAAGGCAATTGTCTGAAAATATGTCCATTTTAAGGGTCCTGGAGTTTTGAGGGAGATAGAAAAGGTACAGGGTCTCATTTTCCAGAGTTGGGGGGAAGGGGAAATATTAAACACATATACACTTTTTAGTACACACAATAAACATAATTAAAAGACAAATTAAACTAAAGGGCAAGCAATTAAACAATGTTATGGGGTACCTGAAAAGAAAAACTTCCGAGAGAGGAGTTATTAGGAGAGGTTCTAATAGAATGGAGCCTTTATAATCTGCTGGTGGGATTGTCCCAAGTAGATTAGCAGGAAGAAGCCTGGATCCCTGGTTGGAGTTTTTAAGGGGTAAAATGCAATTATGATGCATAAAGATAGGCAGGTCTTGGCATCAATAACAAGCAAGCCTTGCTTCCAGGTGTGGAGAGGTAACAGTTAAATAGCCAGGCAGTCAGTCACCTATTAGCTCAGGATCACTTTGGGTAGGAATTTAGGGCCTATCCAGAGGCCAGTTTTACCGAAGATAGTTTTAGCATGTAAAATAGTGTTAGGAATACTTTTATGACATGGCATACTATAGTTCAGTAGCCTACTAATTAACACTTATAAATGAATAAAAATAAATATATCAGTCTATAAATAGGTGTTGAGAGATGAGTTCTATTTCATACTAAATATGGACCAGCAAGATGGTGAAGGTGCTTTCAATAACAGTGACAGAAGTTTGGTTCTGGAACACACATAAGAGAAGCTGAAAACCAACTCCACAAGTCACACACACACACACACACACCATAGCCACACAAATAAATAATAAATGTAAAACAAATAAAAACACTTAGCTGCTAAGAATGCCGAATTCTCACCTGTAAAATGGACCGCTTTCCTGTCTTCTGTCTTACCAAGGGTGTCTTATTTGCATACCTTAACTTTTTGTTTGTTTGTTTTCTTTCGTGATGACAGGGGTCTGGTTAATCCAGACTGGCTTGAATTCCTGACTCCCCTGCCTCAGTCTCCTAAATGCTGGGATTACAGGGGTCTGCCACCACATCTGTTTTGCAAAAGATTTCCATCCTGTTTCTATCAACAACTGTCTTTACACCTGCTTGGTTTACAGAAGGAGGCATTTAATCTGAAGCACATGACATTATGTTCTTGAACAAGGATGTTCACGATGTTACAGCCATGGAGGGACATGTGCTTACACTGGTTATGCCTCAGTTTTCTCTTTTGTTCAAAGCTGTTGTAAAGATAAGTAACCCCTGGGGACTGCTTTGAAGTATGGGGAGAGATCTAAAAATACGGTGTGCCTCTTCTTTCAGGTTCGTTCTTTCAGGCCCAAGCCTCCAGACCACCAGTGTGTTTTGCGGATTTCACTCATCTTGTCATTCCTGCTCCCCTGTTACCATCTTTTAAACTTAATTTCATTTTTTTTAAAACCACAGTCTAAACAACTTATTCAGTAATCCGGTACTTCAGGCTGGTTTTGGCTCTTGAATCCAGTCCCCTTGTTCCAGGCATGGAGACTTGCAGCTCAATAGAGCCAACCGTCGCATAGCAGCCTGGGGCCACAGTGCTGATGGATATAACGTTTAAGGGCTTTGTCTGCCACAGCTCCTGTGGACTCCTTTCTCACCGAGCACTAAAGAGGAGAGGGCTCAGGACGGAGCTGATGGAGATGTAGAGGGAGAAACTTCGGAGTACCTGAATGATGGCTGACAACAGGATATCCTTCAGGTGGTCTGCCATTCCCTGTTCCATGTGGAGGTCCATGTCACCATCCATCGAGGACCCGTCCTCAGAGAAGGCTGCCTGAGCCATCACCCTCATAGAGTGAGTGGTAATTGGCCCTATAGTACAGGGACATCCAGAGCCCAAATGAGGCAGATGAGTAGGTTACAAGGCCCTAAAGGGCAACACCCACAGGTAAAACTTACTTCACGGTTTCTTTTACCCTTCAAATATCTTCTTCTTCCCTCTTATACTCACTTTGCCTTGGGTTTCATAGAGGTAAACAAATACTCAGCCACGCAACAAGGGCAAGTAACCAGAACTGCTGTTAGTAGGCCCTACACTGGATGCTCATGCGCATCTGGATATTTAAGGGACTCTCAGATCAATATTTGCGCAACTTGTTATTAGAAAAAGAAAAAAAAACCTTCTTCAGAGATGATCATTGCCTGATAAAGAGTTGGATGGCCGGAACATGGCCGCTTTATGTAGTTCATTATGATTTCATTTTGGTGCTGTGTGCAGGCTTACAAACATTGCATTTATTTATTTATTTATTTATTTGTTTGTTTGTTTGTTTGTTTGTTTGTTTTTATCCCATATACTACATCCAACCACACTTCCCCCTTCCTCCCATCCTCCCACTTCCTCTCCCACTTTCCCTGTCCCCCAGATCCACTCTTCATTTTCCCTTCAGATAAGAGCGAGCCTCCCAGGGATATCAGTCAAACATGGCATAACAAGCGTACAGTAAGACCCAGCACATACTTTCAAGTCAAGGTTGGATCAGGCAATGCAGTAGAGGAAAAGGGTCAGAGAGAGCCCCTGCTCCTACAAGAGCACCAAGCTACACTTTTAAAGTTAGGTTCTTCTATTGACATTTAAGTAAAAGCTGGCTGTACAAATCAGCTGTTTTCACTTATAAGTGTTGAATGTCATTTATTTTAGCAACAAATGGAAAAAGTCTATTTAGAGAAGATATCAACTTTTAAGTTCCTTATCAAATATTTTCACTTAAGAAATAACTTTGAAGCCTGGTGTGCTGACGTATGTCTGGCTTCCCAACCCTTAGGGGTTGGAGGTGGCAGGAAGATCAAAAGTTCAAGGTCACTCTCAACTACATAAAACTAGTTCCAGCCAGGGCTATATATAGGAGAGCCTGCCTCAAAAAACAAAACAACAACAACAAAAAGAATTTTAAAAATTAAAAGTTATAAAAATTACTTGATAGGTACAGTTAATACATTTAAAATTGAAGCTCTGTGGAGATAGACTGCTAGCATTTGCTTCCAAAATTTAACCTATGGTAATCCTCATATTCAGTTAATTTTTTTGTACAGTGTATGTTTTTAGTTGCTATTGCTGTGAAGGGGCATTCAGCACCTGTCATGGCCTTCATGTAGGACCAGAGGACAACTCCTGTGATGTGGAGTCCGTTCTCTCCTTTCATCTTTTGGTGTGTTTTGAGAATTGAACTCAGGTTGTCAGGATTTTACAGCAAGTGCTTTTACTAGTTGTTGGGTTCCAGTCTGTGTGTGTGCGTGTGTGTGTGTGTGTGTGTGTGTGTGTGTGTGCGCGCGTGCGCGTGCGTGTGTGCATGTGTGTGTGCATGCGTGTGAGTGTGTGTGTGTGCGTGCGTGTGTGTGTGTGTCTGTGTGCGTGCATGTGTGTGTGTGTGCGTGTGTGTGTGCGTGCGTGTGTGTGTGTGTGCATGTGTGTGCGTGTGTGTGTGTGTGCGTGCGTGTGTGCGTGTGTGTGTGTGCGCGTGCGTGTGTGCATGTGTGTGTGCATGCATGTGAGTGTGTGTGTGCGTGTGTGTGTGTGCATGTGTGTGTGCATGCGTGTGAGTGTGTGTGTGTGCGTGCGTGTGTGAGTGTGTGTGTGTATGTGTGTGTGCATGCGTGTGAGTGTGTGTGTGTGCGTGCGTGTGTGTGTGTCTGTGTGCGTGCATGTGTGTGTGTGTGTGTGTGTGTGTGTGTGTGCGCGTGTGTGTGTGTGTGTGTATGTGCCATATGCATGGCATATAAATGCAGGTGCCAGAACTCATGTGTGTGCATGCAGAGGACAGAGGAGGACATCAGGAGTCCTGTTTTACTTCTCTGAACCTTACTGAGACAGGATCTCTCAGTCAAGCTGGAGTAAGCTAATATAATGACCTATACCATAAAATTTTATTGCTTCTTTTATATTGTTTGACAGGAAGAAAGTAAGGGTGGGGAGAGAGAGAGAGAGAGCACAATCAAGCATTTACCCCTTTTTCTTTGGCATGGTCACTCCTATGCCAATAATTGGTTTTTCAAGACAGGGTTTCTCTGTGTAACAGCTCTGGCTGTCCTGGACTTGCTTTGTAGACCAGGCTGGCCTCGAACTCAGAGAGATCCGCCTGCCTCTGCCTCCCGAGTGCTGGGATTAAAGGCGTGCGCCACCACACCCGGCCAATAATTGTTAAGAGGTAAAAAATACTTGGTATCAAATGTTGCCTGTAGTTCACTGGCCCGTGACAACAGCACTGCAGTGCCTTTAAGGTCATTAAGTTCCAGCACTGATAAGTATCTGCACAAGGAAGGTATGGTAGGGAGACTAAACGAATCTTCACAGAGCTCTGCCTAAGCTCTGTTTTTTGGACCGTTCTATGGATCAGTACCCAGGACCTCAGACAGGATTACCGCCACAGCCCTAGTGAATCGCCAACATGAGGTTTTTCTATTTACACCTTTCTTCTGCCTATGCTACCAAATAGTAGGAACCTGTGTGGGTAGGAGGGCTCTGTGTTCAAGTTCAGCTAATGTCTTTCTTGTTCCTTGGTCTGGGAAAACTTACCCGAGTCTTTTGTGCTCTAGTCCTCTGAATTTTTAGTGGGAATAATATATGACAACACAGGTGAAACACCTAGAACACGTCTAGCCGTGTAAACTTCCTTAACTGTCAGGTGTTAAATGCATTTACATGTTAAACATGAACAACAGGTGAAAAGTATTTTATTTTTTGGTATATGACCCCTGTGTGAGGCAACTCCCTACATCTAATTTTTTTTAAGGAGAAGGCTGACCACATCTTTTCCATTTTTTATTTATTTACTTCTTTATTTTTTCTTGGCAATGAGGACCAAACACCGGACTTTCCACATAGTAGTGAGCACTCTACCACTGAATTATATCTCCAGCCCCCATATGTGTTTTAATGTTCTTTATATTACTTGATTTGGGAATCATAGTAGGATTCTTTCCTAGCCTTGAGCTCACAGAGACCCAACTGCCTCTGCCTCCCAAGTGCCGGAATTAAAGGCATGCATCACCACACCCAGACATTACAGATAGCTGTGAACTGCCATGTGGGTGCTGGGATTTGAACCTGGGTCCTTTGGAACAACAGAACAGCCAGTGCTCTTAACTGCTGAGCCATCTCTCCAGCCCCATAGTAGGATTCTCTATATGAAATATCTCTATATATTACATATAGAAGCATATATTACTTGTTACAACGTTAGGTAGCAAAGATTTTGGTGCTTAAACTTTATGATATAAAGAACTTACAGCCATCATCCTGTCTCAGTCACCCGAGTGCTGATGGGAGCCACCGTGCCTAGCAAAGAGGAATCTTTTTAAGAAAAGAGATGTAAAATATAAAATTAAGCTGAAGAATGTATTTATGTTTAGAATACGGGGTTGATGATAATGCTCAGTGCACACAAACACTTGCCACCAAGCCTGATGACCTGATTTCATAGGAACACACACACACACACACACACACACACACACACACACACACACACACACACACTCGTTTAAAATGTAAAAGTAAGGCCAGGTGTGTTGGCACATACCTTTAATCACAACTCTTGGGGGGCAAAGCAGGCAGATCTCAGGCCAGCTGGTGGGCTACATGAGATTGTCATTACATGAAAATACAAAATTTAAAGCTGGGCAGTGGTGGCACACAACTTTAATCCCAGCTCTTGGGAGGCAGAAACAGGAAAATTTCTAAGTGTGAGACCAGCCTGGTCTACATAGTGAGTTTCAGAACAGCCAGGGCTTCACCAAAAAACCCTGTCTCAAAGTCAAACCAACAACACAAAAAACCTTCAATAATCAGTAATCATTACAGAATTGAAAACACTTTACAAATTAATGAATTGCATGTTGTATGGTTTTCTTGCAGATTTTGTTCCATACTATATATTTTAAACATTCCTTTTTCCTTTTTAATGCTTTTAGGATAACTCTTTCTTTAACTCTTTTTTAGGATGCTGGGTCACAAAGCATAGCCCAGGTGCTGACCCTGAACTTTCTTCTACTCCCCTGCCTCATCTTCCTAGGTGCTGTGATTACAGGTATACACTACTACCCTGTCTTAGATTGGTTTTGTAAAGACAGAGTCTCACCATGTACTACACTGGCTCACGTGTAGACAAAGCTGGCCGTGACCTCCAGAGGGTGGCCAGTGTCGGCCTCCTGAGTGTTGGGAATAAAGGCGTGCACTACTATACCATGTCACTGTTTTGTTTCTTGCTTCTTTGTTTTTTGTTTTTGTTTTTGAGAAGTATTTTCTTGTAGCCCAGGCTGGCCTTGAACTTGCTGCATAGCAAAGAATGACCCAGAGTTCTTGATCCTGTTACAGGCAGGACCCCAAGATGAACAACTGTGGATGTTTTTTTCAATGATCATATATTCTATCCTATTCCTTTGTTCCTTCCTTTGTTCGTTCATTCCTTCCTTCCTTTTAAAAATCTGAAGCAGTCTCCAGTAGCCCTTTTGGCCTTGAACTCACCATACAGCCAAGTATGACCTTGAATTCTAGATTCTCCTGCCTCTTCCTGCTAAGGACAGACTCTCTTTCCCCAACACTCCCATTTTATTAGTTATTTTACAGATAAAGGCACAAAAGCACAAAGAAGTCACACATTTTACCTAAAGTCAAACTGAAATTGGAGGGAAACAAGTCTGAAGTCTTCATCATTGAGTTAAAACCAAAGGTCAAAACCATCTGCCTCAGGCTCCAGAGTGCTGGGATTACAAGTATGAGCCACCATCATGGCTTAGTTACCTTTTTCCCTCCCCTCCCTCCCTCCCTCTCTCCCCCCTCCCTCCCTTTCTTCTTCTTCCCTTCCTCCCCTTTCCTTTTCCTTTTTTTTGAGTTGGGGTGTCATGTACTAGACTGGCTTTGAACTCCAGGTAATGAAGAATGACCCTGAACTTTGACTCTTCCTTCACTTCCCAAGTACTGAGATTAGAGACATGAGCCCGATATCGGCTTCATTTTTTTCTTAATTATTCAGTTCTTAAGAAACTACAGTAACTACATTAAGGCATATTCTCGATGTTAATGGAAGTACCACTGTAGCACTCCTATGAGGATGATGTGACTTGATGTTGAAAAGGGCTATCTAAGAAAGACTCTCTCCTTCCAACTGCCTGGAGGCTTTATTGACTCACTAGTGGACAGTTAACGTTATTTCTTTGGCATTGCTTGTGATTAAATGGCTTATTTCCTTTGACCTTTTAATTATGTTCATTATACCAATAGATTTCCTAATGCTGAAAGCTATTCTTTGGGAAAACCCCTATGAGTCATAGTGAATTGATTTTTTTTTTTAATGTCACCCTATCCTACTAAGCAATTGTTCATTAACATTGATAATCTTGGGGAAGATGGCTCTGTCCTGGGTTTTATGTGTTTTGTTTTTTTGAGACAGGATTTTGTTATGCATCCCACATCTATGTAAATCAATGTAATCTTTTAACTCATTGTAATCCTCCTGCCTCAGTCTTGGGATTCTAGTTTTAGATCATGTCTTTCAGCATTTGGTGCTGCAGTTTGATTGTATCTTAGCCTGAATTCTCATCTGGAGGAAATAGAAATGTATTCCAGCTGATGAAGCAAATTCACACCAAGGGTGTGTCTTAGGATTATTGTTGCTGTGGTGAAACACCATGACCAAAGCAAGCTGGGGAGGAAAAGGTTTATTTGACTTACATTTCCACTGTTCATCCTTGTAGGAAGTCAAAACAGGAACTCAAAGGCAGGAACCTGGAGGCAGGAGCTGATGCATAGGCCATGGAGGGGTGCTGCTTACTGTCTTGATCCTGATGGCTTGCTCAACCTGCTTTCTCATAGAACCCAGGACCACCAGCCCAGGGGTGGCCCCACCCACAATGGTCTGGGACTTCCCCCATCAATCACTCATTAAGAAAGTGCCTTACAGGCCTGTCTACAGCCTGATTTCATGGAGGCATTTTCTCAATTGAGACTTCCTCCTCTCTGATGACTCTAGCTTGTGTCAAGTTGACATAAAACTAACCAGGGCAGGTGTGGCCCTCTCAAAATCCCAGAACTCTGGGAGCAAAGGATTGCTGGAAATCTGAAGTCAGTCTGGACTATGTATCAAGTTGGAGACTAGCCTGTAAGACTATACTGTAAGATCCTGTCTCAAAATAAAAAGAAGAAAAGAAAAGAAGGAAGGGAGGGAGGAAGAAGGGAGGGAGCAAGAGAAAGGGAAAGAAGGAGGAAAGGGAAGAGAATAAGGGGAAGGAAGAAAGGAAGACAGATTCATGAAGCCATTTGGAAGTTTCTGGGAATACAGGAAACTAAACTGGGAGGAGGCTGCATACCCAGGATCCTCCCAGTGTGGAGACCACCTTGCTCTTGCCACCACTGACCACCACACATTAAGGCATTACTCTGCCAATGCACCAAACACAGCCTCCATGGTACATCAGAGCTGTGCCCACTGCTGTCTCTGGAGGCCAGAACTGAATACACATGGTTCTCCTGTCAGGCTGCTGGGCTTACAAGCTCTGATCCCACATGACTGGCTGATGCTCACTGAGTGGTGACCACTTCTGGCTGGTGCAGCCTGGATTTTGTGCTTAACCCTAGTTGCAAAGGAGGCTGGGAGGGCAAATGCCTCTAAGCCACTGACCTGAGGAAAGGAGAATTCTTTCTTTAGTGTGGATTCAGTGTTGTTCTAGTATTTGACAGCATCAGAAACTCAAACTCAGTTTGAGTTTGCTAGGTTGGTTTAAAATGAGGTGTAGGGGTCTTAAAAACGAGGAATAGTGGTGACATTTTCCCTTTTCTGTAGTGTTGAGATTAGTTAAATTACTGAAGTTATTTTGTTAAAAAAATTCCCCCTCTGGTGTGTGTGTGTGTGTGTGTGTGTGTGTGTGTGTGTGTGTGTGTGTGT
>CAJQZJ010032614.1:1587868-1638300 GCA_907164525.1 Lophiomys imhausi | reverse complement strand
TGTGTGTGTGTGTGTGTGTGTGTGTGTGTGTGTGTGTGTGTGTGTGTTTTGAGCCTGCAATCACATGTGGAAGTCAGACGACAAATGCATGGAGAGAGTCAGTTATTTCCTTCCACCAGGGGCTGAACTCAGGTCCTCAGGTTTGGCCACAAGGCCCTCTAGTCATTTTGAGTAACTAAATAGTCTGTGAAGTTATATTTACATCTCTTTAGGAACTAGGCCTTGGACCACTAGTTCAGTCCCCACTCCCCTAATAACATCCATTTGTCTGAATTTCCTGCTTAGCTTTATTTCTTTTGTGGTATTTATATCTCTAAAAAATAATAGATATTTCATTCATATATTTGTACAGCTTCAAATCAAGTAGAACAAGAATTTAACTTTTGCTAATGAAACTTGTAGGACAGAGTGGGGCTTCATCTCTCCTGTCCTCTATTTTTCATTGTTTTGTGGGAACTTCGCTTTTTGTACTTTGCTTAGCCATATTAACTAAGGGTTAGATTATTAATTAGATTTTGTTTGTTCATTTATGAAAATAGTGCATGAACTCATGATTTTGTTTATCTTCAACCCATTAGTCAGATTCTGAAGAACACACACACACACACACACACACACAGGATATAGTAAGAGAATCAGTTAATGAAAAGCACAGGAGGTGAAGTCCTACTATATATCCTGCATAAGAAGGAGAACAGGAGTGTGGTGTGGTGCACACCTTTAATCTAGGCATTCAGGAGGCAGGAGCAGGTGGGTCTCTCTGAATTCAAGTCTACATAGTGAGTTCCAGGATAGCAAGAGCTACATAGATATTTGGAAGTTTCTGGAAATACAGAAAGCTAAATTGAGGGGAGGCTGCACACTCAGAATCCTCTCCAGTATGGAGACCAACTTGCTCTTTCCACCGCTGACCACCACACATTAAGGCGTTACACTGCCAGCTTACTGAATAAGCTCCCATAGTGCATCAGAAAAACAAAATCAAAGATGAAGACTTACCAAGAGCTCCAGTGGCCAAATGGCAGAAGTCCCACTTTTCTCCTTCATGAGGACAAAGAGTGTCCTTCCTCTACATTTTCTAGGTGAGCTTTCAATGTATTGGATGATGATCACTGAAATACTGAAGGCGTTCTTCATTCAACCTGCTGACCCAAATGGTAAGCTCTTCCAGAAACACCCTCACAGACGCACCCAACTATCAGGGCATCCCTTGGCCCAGACAAGTTGGTACGTGAAACAAACCAACTGTCAACTTGTGATTTGGTTCCTCCTCCCTCCACCTCTTTTCTCTTTACTTTCTTAGACAGCAACTCATGTCTCAGGATGGCCTCAGACTTTCTGTGCAGCAAAGGATGTCTACTATGCCCAATTTGGAGAATGAACTTAGGGCTTGGTGCAAGCCAGGCAAACACTCTACTAGACTACGCTACATTCCCAGCAGATTAAACTCTCTCTCTCTCTCTCCTCTCAAAAATATTGCTGATCTTTCTGTTTTCTTCAAATGTGAAATTTGAAGATGTTTACTCTTGTGGTAAATTGTTGGATTTTTTTACATTCATAATTTTGATTTTGAACTTGATTTTTCCTTTGTTTTTATGGTTTCTTGAGACAAAATCTGACATAGCTCAGGCCTCAAAGCTTTTATGTATCAAGACTGCCCTTGAACTCCTGATCCTAGTGTTTTCACCTACAGAATGCTGGAATTACAGGAGTGGATCACAATGCTAAGTTTGAATCTGCTCTCTCCTTTTCCTGATTGTTTCTCAAAAGCATATATAAATATATGTATATATCTTAAAGATTTATTTTTATTTCATTTGTGTGTATGTGTGCATGTAAATGTGGATCCTCTGAAGCTGAAGCTACAGGACATTATAAGTTGTTGAATGTAGATTTTGGATGTTCAGAGCTAAACTTCAGCTCTCTGCAAGTGCAGCAAGTGCTCTTAACTGCTAAGCCATCTCTATTGTCACTACATTGCGTGTGTGTGTGTATTTATATTAAACTATGTATGATATGTATTAATTATATATATATTCAACTTACGAGCCAGTGAAGCAAGGGACTCAGTGGGTAAAGGCACTTTTCATGTGAGCCTGGTAACCTTAGTTTGAGCCCCAGAATACACATAAAGGGGAAAGAAGAGAACTGAATCCACAAAATTGTCCTCTGATCTCAACACTGGCACATGGGCCCACACATACATAAAACACACACACACACACACACACACACACACACACACACACACACACATATACACACACACACACTAAATTTTAAAATCAAGAACTGGAAAGATGGCTCAGTGGTTGAGAGCACTTGTTCTTGCAGAGGACCAGGGTTTGATTCTTAGCACATATGCTAAGCACTTATGGCAGCTCATAACCATTCACAACTGGAGTTCCAGGAGATCTTATGGCCTCTTCTAATCTTTATGACACCTCCCCCTGGCATACATATGGTGTACAGACATAAATACAAACACATCACTCATTCCATAAAATAAATCAATGTAAATATTTAAACCTTAAATTGCTATTTTCTACATTTCTTTATTTTTTGCGAGCTTTTTCCCATATGCCTTATTTTCAGTGGGCCAAGACATTTATGTTTATATTATCTTAAAACCGTATTATATTTAGATATGAAAGGAAAAATTTTGATAGTTTATTGAATTTTATAATTTATTGATTTTTGTCTATTTTTTCCAAAACTTCAAACATCCAACAAACTGACCAAATTTTACAGAGAATACCTATATGCACAGTATCTGGTATCTAGAGCCTACACTAATCGTTTACTATGTTCAGTATTTTACATATCCATCCATCCACCCATCCACCCACCTACCCACCTATCCATCCATCCATCCATCCATCCATCCTCACATCATTCAAATCTATTTTCCCATGAATCTCTGAGTAAATTGAAAAGCATCAGTCCAATTTCATCTAACACATCAGCATATATGTAATTAACTAGGGCTCCATATATAAATAAATGTTTCTTTTTCAAGAAAAAAATTAAATATAATGAAATGCAAAAATCTTACCTGTGCTTCAGGTCACATTTGAGGAATGCATACATTGGTACCGTTCAGACCATGTGACATACATGTGTTGGGCCGCTGATGAAGCTCAGTGTTAGGACACTCGCTTAGCATGAGCCAATCCTCCAGTTCAATTCCAAGTATAAAAACATAAGCAAAACCCTGCATTGCCATGTTTCTTAGTCCATTTCTATATATAGAACAAAATACTTAGTCTGAGTACTTAATAATCAGCATATACTTATTCTTCATTGTTCTGGAGGCTAGGAAGTCCAAGAGAAAGGTGCTGGAGAGTCTGTGTCCAGAGAGTGTTGTTGTCAGCTTCCAACATGGAGCTTTAGTCTTTAGTTTTAAATTTAGTGTTTTGAGGCAAGGATTCTCTGTGTAACTCTAGCTGTCCCGGATCTTGCTCTTTAGATCAAGTGGGCCTTGAACTCAGAGAATGTCCTGCCTCTGCCTTCCAAGAGTGCTGGGATTAAAGGTGTGCACCCACAGTCACCTGGCTAAGATGGTGCTTTGTTGCTGTTCCTCATACAGAAGAGTGGGGGTGGGGGGCGAGGCCAAGTGTCTCTGTTACTAATTTCATCCGTGAGGGCTCTGCTCTTATGAATTAAGCTCCCTGGAAGCTGTCAAAGTTTAACTACAAACTTCTTGATGATTAGGTTTTATTTGGATTTTGAAAAGCTGTTGAGTTGGCTCAGCAGGTGGAGACATGCGACACCAAGGTTGATGACCTGACTTCAATCCCTGGAACCCACATGGTGGTAGTGGAGAAAGGAGTCCCTTAAATTGTCCTCTGACTTCACATGTACACATGCACACCTTGGCATGCGTATGCCTACAGAAATACACATGCATATGCACACATGCACATACACACATAAAGATTTTAAACATAACTTTTTGCAGTTTGGTGGCTCTAAGATTATGTGTATGTGTGACTATTATCTAACAGTAGCAATTCACTCTTTAATTTTACAAATATTATGATGAAGTATGTCTTTCTTGTAAGAGTTTACCAGGATACAAAATTCCATTATTTACAAAGATTCAGGTTTGATTAGCTATAGATTATTTTTACAATTAAATATATGCATACACACAAAGCAATGGAGTCCAACATACTTAAACCGTGGAAGAAAATGAGCTGAACTATACAATAGGTTTGACAGTTTTTCAGACCTTGTGGTAGTTAATCTTAATTGTCAACTTGATAAGCTATAAACTCACCTCAGAGATGGGTCTCTGAGCACACCTGTGGGGACATGATCTTGATTGGGTTAGCTGCAGTGAGAAGACCTGCCCTCTGTGCATGACATTGGGCTGAGGTCCAGGATCGAATATAAAAAAAGAAAGTGGGCTGCACACAGACATCCATGTCTCTCTATTCCTGATTATGGATGTCACGTGACCAGCTACTCGAAGCTCTTGCTGTGAGTGGACAGGACCCTTGGACTTTGAGCTGAAATAACTCCTTCTCCCTCAACTTGCATTTGTGCTGTGTGTGCTTTCACACTGCACTGCCTTTCCTGACTTTTCTAAAACAACACTTCTATGGCGTTTCTCCTGCATCTCTCAGTATTTTCTATTTATCCTTTTAGGTTCTTCATTCCCTGTACCATTTTTTTTTCTCCAAAATGGTCTTTTACTTTCTTTTCTCACATTCTTCCTATGCCCGGTCATATGCATATGATGCAAACATACATATTTCTATTTGGATGTCTTATCTGAGCTCCGATGTGAGCATCTGAAGGGCTGAATTTCCTTTGAACACTTCAGTGATAAGTCGAATGTGGCTTGTCTAAAATAGACCTCGTGCTCAAACCCTCTTCTCCCTCCTTCCTCTTTACTCTTCTAATCTGCTTGTCTTTGGCTTCCTTTCCAGTGAATCATAGCATGATACTTTCATTATTTTAATCCCAACTACTGCATTTGTTTAATTTCTCTCCTCTATACTACCTGGCTCAAGTCATGATCTCCCTTTGCTGCAACTTCTCTCTCTCCTTCCTGTCTGTTACCCATTTCATACCAAGTGATTTTTTTTTTAGTAAAAAAAATTGACAAGCCATCTCTGACTTAAATCTCCTTGATGCTTACATATCTCTCTTAGACTAACAGGAGAAATAGGTACTGTAATCACAATACTTGGGAGACTGAGTGAGAAGATTTATCAGGAGTCCCCAGGCCAGTGCATGCTTCAGAGTGAAACTCGGTCTCAAAAAGAAAAACAAGGGGCTAGAAAGATGGCTCAGCAGCTAAGAATACATATTGCTCTTATAGAGGATCTTTCATTTTCCGGCAACCACATGGTAGCTCGCAACCATCCGTAACTGGGAGATGAACCTAGGTCCTTCTGCAAGATCAGATCCTACCCACTGAGCAATCTCTCCGCCCTCATTCCTACCCCCTCCCTTTTTTTTATCTAGTAAAGATTTTTCATCCTTTAAGTATCAGTATAAAAAATAAAATAAAAATCTTAATTGTAACTCCCATGACATTATATACTGTTTTCTTTTTAAAAGAGTACACTTATTTTTATGTGTGTATGTGTGTGAGTGCCTGCATGTATGTACATATACCATGTGCCTGTCAGATACATGAAGAAGCCAGAAGAGATGTCGTTTCTCCTGGAGCTGGAATTACAAACAATTGTGCTACCATGTAGGTGCTGAGACCCCAGGTCCTCTGCAAGAACAGTAAGCACTTTTAGTGGCTGAGCCATCTGTTTCGACCTTGTATACTTTTTCTTAAAGGCCCCAATGGCAGTTGTGCTTTATGCTTAATATGTGAAGTAAGAGCGTTAGAGAAGAGATGATTCATTCACTCCAGTTAAATGGTCTGGCTTTGGAAGTCCAAGCTTGAGAAATAAGTAAACACTGGTGACCCTTAGAAAAGATATGGAGTGTTTTCCACAGTGCTGTGTATTTCCACTCCACTCATCTCGTGCTGCATTAATCAGAATCAACAGTTTACGGTTCAGAAGCACGTCACTGCCATAATTGCATTAACTGTGAAGACAGTTTCAGTGACAACACATCACTGTCGCAGACAAAGCAAATATGTGGTTGTAGTGTGCAGGTCGCAAAGCTTCCGGCAGATTTAGGGTTGAGTCTGGCTCTCTGGTAGTCTTTAGCTTAGGAAAAAGTAACATCTATCTCCTAGTGCTGCGGTGAGGAATTGTTATCAGTGTTGACTGAGTTTCCCTTCGACCAATTGGGCTTATAGAAATCAGGTTTTTGAAGCTCTCCCTGTGATGGCTGGTACTAAAACAGTGTTTTTTTGTTTTGTTTTGTTTTGTTTTTTACCTCCGTGCTTTTTGTAACTGCCTGGTTCACTGAGAACCTGGGCTGAGCCAGTTTTTTCACTACTTAATCATTCCTCAGTATCTCTGTTGTACATAAATGTTGATTTGTCTACGGTCTTAGAAGTAGTGTGCTTGGGGGACAGTGTATGAGTCATGTTTTTCTAGATCTTGAAGGCCTTTTTTGATGCAGCATCTATATCTTTCAGTCATTAATAAGCATCTGTTTGGCTGTTTTGTTCATGATCTGTTTCTAGGATATGAGTACCTGGTTCAACCAGGTAGTCAGGAACATGCGTCTGCTTGTGCGACATGAGCCTCTCTGGCTCCTGGGTAGGAAGTTAGGAGAGAGTCTGCATCCTAATATTCTAGCTCCACAGCTCTGTTTATGTGTCTGGATTTTAGCTTCCTCCGTTGATACATGAGATAAGAATTTTTCTAAGAAGCTCATAGTGATAATCAGAGAATGTGATATGGAAGCCAGTGTGAATATAAGTTGGCTAGTGTTACATGCATCTGTTAGTTCATGATATTTGGGCTAAGTCTCATTCATTTAGGAAGTAGTGAGAAAGGCATTGCCATTGAACAAAATGAAAAACCCAAGCAACATGGCTCCTAATACATAATCCATTTATACAGGCATTCAGCATTAAACTAGTACAGAAACAGAAACAAGAGCTGAGGCTGTAGCTCAGTTGGTTGAATTCTTGCTTGGTGTACACATGGTTGGGGTTTGATTTAAATCATATATGGTGGTACACTCCTGTCATCCTGGCCCTCAGGCAATGGAGGCAGGGGAGCCAGAAGATCAAGTTCATCTTCAGTGTCATTGTGTGGTCAAGGGCAGTCAGTTAAGACCCTGTCTAAGCAAAATAACACAAAATAAAAAAAGAAACCAAATACTTGTGAGTATGCGCACACACACCTTTTAGCTTAGCTTTCAGTTTAGTTTGGAGTTTCCCATTTTTTTTTTTCACCAACAAACATTTCTTTAGGATGATAGTGATAAGCAGGCTAGTTAAATGAGTTTAAGTAGATCTTTACAACTCACCATACACTGGCTAACTAGCCAGAAAAGACAGTGAACACCTGTAATCCTAGAATTTAGAAAGCTAAGTCAAGAGGATCACTTTGAGTTCTAGCCCATCCTGGGCAACTATAGCAAAACTTAGTCTTAAAAACACAACATAAAACTTTAATTAATAAATAAATATTAAAGAAAAAGACACAACACAAAACTTGGCAGTGGTGGTGCACTCCTTTAATCCCAGTGCTTGGGAGGCAGAGGCAGGCTGATCTCCAAGTTAGAGGCCAGCCTGGTCTACTCAGTGAGTTCCAGGTCAACCAGGGCTACCCAGAAAAACCTTGTCTCAGAAAAGAAAACACAACACAACACAACACAAACAACAACCATAACCAAATCAACAAATCACCACATACAATTCCTTTTCAAAGAGCTAAGCACAAGTTGAAAGGTGAAACAAAAGGGTAATTTAAAATTCCTGTTGTGTGCTGAAACAAGGAGAGGTAAGGGTGTTTTATCTACAACATTAGCTGCCAGTTAAGAGCGGAAACCATATCCTTCCTAGATAATGAATGTAGAAGGAAGTGAGCTGGGAAGGGAGTGGGCAGTAAACATTTTATATTAGCTGTTCAAGTACCAACACTATGAAATCTGACAGAGGGACATCTTTGATTGAGATTACCATCTTTCAGAGAGGTGGTTAAGAGTGTTTGGTGCTCTTCTGGAGGACAAAAGGTTAGTTCCCAGTTATCTACTTCAGGTGGCACACAATTGACTGTAACTCCAGCTCCACAATATATTACACTCCTTTGGTCTTGTGAGGGATACACAAGCACATTCCTGCACACAGACACAAAAACACATAAGTAAATGATGTAATAAATCGTAGAAAGGAAACAGTCTGCTGTGGTGGCACCCTCCTTCAGCTCTCACACTCAAGAGGCCGAGACAAGCAAATCTCTGCAAGTTCCAGACCAGCCTGGTGTGTGTATTGTATTGAGGTCCAGACCAACTAGGGCTAAACCATGAGACTCTGTCTCAGATAACAAAGAAGAGATTCATTTTTTGTGTGACTTTTTTTTTTTTTTTTGCTTAAAGGAAAGTTTAATTGTCATAAGTGGTTGGAATCCCCTCTAAAGAAAGCCGTTCTTTGGATCAGTTGCCACCAGTCTCAAGAATCTAATAGGCTCTTGAAGTTTAGAGTTATGAAATGTTTGATGGTACTTCCTTTTTATGCATCAAATCCTCTTACCCACTGTTTTCGTTAGGGTTCTCTAGAGGAACAGAATTGATAGAGTGACTACACACACACACACACACACACACACACACAAACTTTGCACTAAAATGGCTTACAGGCTGTGGTCCAGCTAACCCAACAATGACTGTCTACCAATGGAAGGTCCTAGAATCTAGTAGTTGTTCAGTCTGCGAGGTTGGATGTCTCAGCTGCTCTTTAGGACATACAGGGATCCCAAAGAAGTAGGTTCTAATGCCAACGAAGGAAGGAGCTTCCCAGCAAGAGCAAGGGTGAGCAGACAAATGGCAAAAGCTTCCTCTTGCCATGTCCTTTATGTCAGCTCTCACCAAAAGGTGTGGCCCAGATTAAAAGTGGATCTTCTCACCTCAAAAGATCCCAAGTAAAGTTGGGTCTTCCTACTTTGAACAATCTAATTAAGGAAATTCCCTCACAGGTGTGTCTGGCTTCTTGATTTTAGTTAACGCTAGATGTAGCCAAGTTGACAACCAAAATTAGCTGTTGAATGAGAGCATTCCACCTTCTGTAACAATCTGTAACTCCAGCTCCAGGGGATCTGACCTCTGGCCTTTGTGGTCACGTGTACTCACGTGCACATATCTACATGTAGCCACACACACTTGCACATAATTAAAAATAATAAACATAATTCTTTTTTAAAAAAAGATTTCCCAGCCGGGCGGTGGTGGCGCACGCCTTTAATCCCAGCACTTGGGAGGCAGAGGCAGGCGGATCTTTGTGAGTTCGAGGCCAGCCTGGTCTACAAAGTGAGTCCAGGACAGCCAGAGATATTCAGAGAAACCCTGTCTCGAAAAACCAAAAAAAAAAAAAAAAAAAAAAAGATTTCCTATATGCTGCTCATGGTGGCACACGTCTGTAATTCCAGCACTTGGAGGGCATCAAGATTGCCAAACATTTGAGGCCAGCCTGGTCTACAGGGAGCTGAAGGCCGGCCAGTCAGCACTATACAGTGAGTTTGTGCTTCAAAAGATCAAACTAGAACAAAAATGATTTTCATTGTGTATGAAGTTTATTTACTTATTATCACATGTATATATTAGTGCAAAATCCATGGATGTGCTATGATTGTTTAGTATGGTGAGAACTTTTTTCCAGGGTGGGTAGCTAAGGTAGTGTCTCATTTGCTGTCCTGGAACTCACTAGGATGTCTACATTTGCCTTACCCTTTGGTGTTCTGTCTCTGAGTCGTCAGTGTTGGGACTGTAGGTGTGTATGCATCATCATACCTGGTCAAAAAGCTGGCTTTGCATTGGCCCTGCCATGTCTTTAACTGATTATTTAGATAAGTAATGTACACACTTTTTTGTTTCCATTTTTCACAGTTCTCTTATCTTGGGGCATGTGAGTGGAAACAGAGTCCCACTCTGCAGCCCTGACTGGCTTGGAACTCGTCTTGGAACTCACAGCGATCTACCTGCCTCTGCTTCCTGAGTGCTGTGAATGCCATCACCATCCCCAGTGTACTGGAATTTTAAGAAATTTAAGAAAGAAGTAACTATTAATCACAATTCATCTTCTTTGTAAAATGATCATTCAAATATTAACTCTTGTGTGAAAACTACCTCGTGCATAATAAGAAGTCAATTACTAGAAATACCTGAAACACTAGATATATCCCAAACACTGATTGACCTGCTCAGTTTGGTACTGGTGAATGGACAGTGGGAAGAAAGACACTGCAACATTGAAGGGTCTTTCATTTATTTCATGCTCTGAAATAAAGACTTCAGAAGGTACTCCAAAACAAAACTGTACTTACTGCCCTAATGCAGTTACATGCAAATAGTCTCTTTTCCCCAGATTTCCACACAGTCCCAATGCTAATCTTTGTTCACCTTATATGTCAGCTTCTTATGGTCCATCCTGCATGTTGATGGTAATAAACTCTAAGGAGGTTATTTCATTAAGGCTCTGCTGATAATATTAGAGCTCTTATGAGAGAAACACAAGAGGTCAATGAACTATCACAGTTGATAAAGATGGTTGCCACCAAGCCTGATAACCCACAATTTGATCCCTGGGACCCACATCGTGGAAGGAGAGAACAGATTCCTGAAAATTGTCCTCTCACAATGTGTGTATACACAGATACTGACAATGTATACATGCTCACAGATCCACAAACACACATACACAAGAAATAAAGTAGAGGGGAAAAAAAGAGAGAAATGGAGGGACAGAGGGGAAGATGGAGGAAGGAAGGAAAGAGGGAGGAAGGGGAAACCACAAAACACTCCTGTCCCCCTTTCCCCACAGAGAAGATATCATTTATGAACTAGGAACCAGGCACCCTTTAGAGTCTAGATGCTGAATCTTGATCATGGATTTCACAACCTCCAGAAGTATAAGACATGCATTGTTATTTGTCCTAGTTAGTTCTGTCAACTTGACACAAGCTAGCGAGTCATCTGAGAAGAAAAAAATCAACCGAGATTTTTCTCATCCATCATATGGCCTCTATCATACTCCATATATGGGAAATTTTCTTGATTAATGATTGATGTGGGAAGGCCAACTCAGCTCAATGGGTACAGTGCCATCTCTGGGCAGGTGGTCCTGGGATATATACAAAAGTAACCTGTGAAAATCAGGGGGAAAAAGCCAATAAGCAGTGTTCCTTCAAGGCCTCTGCTTAGTTCCTTCCTCTAGGTTCCTGGCTTGAGTTCCTGCCCTGACTTTCCTTCATGATGGATTATAAATTGTAAGCTGGAATAAACCTTTTCCTCCTCAAGTTGCTTTTGGTCACAGAAATGGTTTTTCACTTCAGTGGAAACCAAATTATGCTAAGACACTTTTGTTTCCTAACTTTTCTGTGATAAAACAACTCAAATGGACTGAGAAATACATCAAGGACCTGAGTTTATGTCTTGACACCTTGAATCTACAGAATTGGTTTGAATATTTGGTGTATCTCTTTATTTGCAATTTTAACTCATTTGTCTTTTATTTATCTCTTGCCTCCCTAGCCCAAAGTAGAAGTTGACAGGGTGAGTAAAGGATTCTTCCCAAAGCCTTAGCATACACCTCTTATCAGTATAAGAAAATATTCTATGCATTTGTTTGTTTCTTTTCATTGTTGGCTAGTTGTTTGGCTGTGGGACATGTTCTCACTCTGCAGCCCAGGTTTGCCTCAAACTTGTGGAAATTCTCCTGCCTCACCCTTCTAAGTGCTAGGATAACAGATGTGAACCAGCACACCTATCTATTTGCTGAATTTCTGAATGTGGAAAGAATTTCCTTCCCTCCCTCTCTCTCTCTTCTCTTTTTGTCTGTCTGCCTGTTAGTCTGTCTGTGTGTCTTCCTTCCTTTCTCTTTTTAAGAGGCAGTCTTTCACTCTGTAGCCCAAGTTAGTCTTGAGTTCATGATTCTCCTCCCCCAGTTCTAGGTTTACAGGCATGTTCTATGGCATATGGCTGAGGATACTTCTTTTAGGATGGCATTCATTCCTTCTATAACAAAGGGCCACTTGGAACACTTATTTAATATTAAATTATAAAAGAAAATTCCCTAAGCATTGCTATGTTCTTTCCACTTGACCACAAGAAACCTGAAATTTATTCCACATTCCTTTCAACATGTTTGTCAATAACTTTTAGTCAATATGTGAACTAGAAAATATGTGGATTTCAGTACTGAGCTACTAGGGTTCTTGATTTTTTGTTTTGATTTTTACTCTTTTGAGAAAGGCTTTCTCTATACCCATATGTAGGCTCCCAGCCTGCTTTTCCCTCCTGAGTTTTATGCTCACAGGTATGTACACCATGTCAACCTGGGTTCGTGATATGACATATTTTACTTCATATATACCATATTCTCATTAACCTGTTTTACATTAAATAACTTGCTCCTTTAATTTAGTGTTTCTTTGTTTATGAGTTTGATTTTGTACCCTAGACTGGCTGCAACTTTACTGTATAGCAGAAGATGACCTTCATCTCTTGACCTTCCTGCTTCTATCTCCCAAGGACTGGTATTATAGGTTTGTGTTACACACCTGGCCCTTGATTTTTTAATGTTAGTAAAAGACACTGAAACACTGAAAGGCAATGCAGACTTATGCTTAAACATATGAAAACACTCTAATTGGGATGCGCACCATTCACTAGGCTTTGCCACAAGAGCAAGCCATACCTGTGCTTTATATGGGCTTTTCATATTTTAACCTTAGGTTTTGGTACCATTCTTATAGACACAGAATGCTTACTCTTTGGTGAGTGTGTAATTCACACAAATTGACTATAGGTGAAAGTAGCCTGACTTTACCCATCTTGAATGATAATGCATTATCTCTGCGAAGAGACTCATCTGTATTTTTCCATCCTTATTTGAACAAGTTTTCAAACTTGTGAAATGGAAAATTCCAGATCTTAAGAATGTGTTTAAAGATCATTTCATTAAAATAATCATGCACTTTTAGTAATGTTAGTTATAAATTATTCTACTTACATGTGCTACTTTTTATTTTATAAGTGGCGGAGAGTAAGTTTGGAGATTTTAACAGGGCATGGCACCATATATCATAATCCTAGCACTGGGAAGGTTGAGGCAGGAAGATCTTAAATTTGAGGCCAGCCTGAACTCTATAGTGAGATTCTGTCTCAATAAAAGAAACCTCCAAACCAAAACCAGATCACCAGTGAATGGTGAGGTAAGTGGCATACAGACCCCACAGTTTTGCTCATATACTATTTTGATTTCTTCACTGTGGTCAAGTTGCTACCACACTGCATTCTGTCTCACTTCCTGCCTTGCCTCAGCTCCCACAGAACTTTGCTTAAGGATTTTGGTCTTCATTTTCTTATATTTCTGTTAAGAATCTTGTTGCTTGATTGCTTATGAGAAATTCAGGCTGGTTTGGTACTCACTCCTTAACCTGGCCTCAAACTCATGGCAATCCTCCTGTCTCAGCCTCCTGAATGCTGGAATTATAGGAGTTTATCACCACTTCTAGGAACTCCAGAATCTGTGACTTCTCAAGTCTCTACAAACACATGAACCTGCTTATTTATAAGACTGTGTTTATGAAAAGAAACTTGGTTACTGAATGTTTATCAGATGAAATGCTTGTTTCCTTTTAGTTTTTTTCTAGGCAAGGTCTTAGTATGTTGTCCTGGATGGCAGGGGATTTACTCTGAAGAGTACCCTGGACTTGAACTAGCAGTAATGTTCCTGCCTCTGCCTCCTGAGTGCTGGGATTACAGCAGTATACCACTGTACTCAGTTTAATAAGGGTGTAAGAATGCTTTTGAAGCCCTTATGAAGTCATTGTAATAACCTAAATTATGCCCAGTCTTAAATGGAAATTTGTCTTTAATGTGTCCTTTCTCAGTATCCTTCCTCTGGGTTAGCATTTCAGATCTGTTGGGATTATTAGCCTAGAACTAATGGGATTTTTCTCTCTTAACTTTTCTTTGACATTAAAAACAAATAAATAAAACATGTAATAAAATTAGTCGTACTGGACTCAAATGTAAATTTCCAGTTTCTCCACTGGTCTATGATACATCTACGAAACATTTGCATGATGTTATCCAATGCCCTTTCACCTACCTCCAACTGACTCAACAATATTCATTCTTTAAAAATTCAATTAAAATGTTAGATTTGTATGTTCCTTAAGCATACTCCCTTTCTCTTTTGATACCTTTTGTTCAAGATTGTCTCATCCTACCCTCAGACTTGTTAGTCAAGAGTGACTTTGAACTTCCTGATTCTCTTGCCTCTGCTTCCTTAATATTCCTGTTTTGGAGACTGAACCCAGAGTTTTGGAAAGTACCCTACCAACTAAGATATAGCCCACGTCCATCGATAGATATATTGATAAAAGTTTTGTTTGTTGAGGTTTTATTTGTTTTTGAACAAGATCATGCTATGTAGCCTGAAACTCCATGTACAATCCGAGTGGGACTGCATCAAACCCTCCCTTGACCCTCCTGTGTCAGCCTTCTGAGTGTTGAGGTTTAGAACTGTTGGCCACATAAAATGTTAGCCACATATGGTTAATATTTGTACTAGACACTAATATAATGGTGTATAGTGGGAATTAATTTTGTAGCAGTGACCAGGGAGAACGGAAAGAAGACAGCAGTAGAGTTGAGGAATTGATCCAGAAACTGTCTCTGAACATAGGCTGTACTAATAGTGAATTCACAGGAGTAGAGATGAAAAATTAAGGAAGGTACTAGGATTACATGAACCAGGGCAAGAACAGAAAGACAACTACTATTTGGTATAACTTATCCATTAAGCAATAGACCAGATTTCAGGAGGAAAACTCACTTTCAGTTTGTGGAAAGCTGTGAAGAAGTTTCATAACATCTGCTGCTTCTAAGTCAAATATGTGAAGCATATTTTGTTCATATACTGTTTCATATTATGCCTTTTTTTCTTGAGACAGTGTCTCACATTGTAAGTCAGGCTCTCTTCAAATTCACCATGTAACCCAATGCTGGCCTTAAGTGCTCAGTGATCGTCCTGCTTCAGGCCTCCCAAGTGCTAGGGCTATAGGAACGAGTCACCTTACCTGATTACATCATGTTTCTTAATTTCGTGTTTCTTAATTTCTTTATTTGAGTCTTTTCTTCCTATAAGAATATTTAACCATTACATCAGTAATTTCACAAATAAAAGACAGCATTATACCGGATACAATTGTGAAATCCATTATGTACTACTTAGAATAGAAATGCTTACAATAGCCAAACTTCTGTGTGCTTGTAATTCCATTGCTCAATGCCATGAGAGCCAGAGTTCAAGTTTACTCTTGGCTGTACAGAAAGTTTGAGGCTTTTCTCAATTTCTCCACCTCACAAACAAACTTCACAAAATAATTAAACTTGAATGTACCTAGTAGTATACTTTAAAATGTATAAAGTAAAAAATTTACAAAGACTTAAGGGAAAATATGCAGTGTGCAATTACAGTAAGAAAATCTAAGGTAACTGCAAGCCTCAAACCCATAGAGATCCTCTTCATCATCATGCTTTTATTGAAAGGCATGAAACATTGTGCTTGACTTTCCTCTGGCTCTTAAGTAGCTAGTATTAAAGGCCTGTGGCACCATTCTTGGGAAACATAATATTTTTTAAAAGTTAACTTAATCTTTGGACATAAGCAAATTATAGCAATTTGGATTGGAATGATTTAGAACATGCTCTTTGAGCACAGTGCAAGTACACCAATCAGTAGCATACAGATGACTATAAAAGTGGTCAGAGACTTACAATGGAGGTCTAGTCTTATGTCTTTTCTTTCTTTGCTCTTCAGGCCTTCATGCTGAGGCTAGACAGGAGTCAGGGAACTACCACACTTTGACTATATATGTCTTTAATATTTTGTCTGTTACACAGTCACTGAAATGGAACTATTCTAGGTTGTTTTAAAATACCTTTATTGAACTCGAGTGGACAGACCATGCCCAAGATGACCCCTGCCAAGTGCCACACGGCACAGGCAGGACATAGCACTCCTGAGACCACTCCTGAGATGACCTTAGACACACAGAGACCCCAGGTGTCACTAAGATGAGCAAGTAAATGGTGGAGAGATGGAAGAAAAAGAGAAGCAGACAATGAAGAGAGGCAGAACTAGAGACCTGAGGGTAGTGAGAAACAGCGTGATGTGAGTATCAGGCAATGCACACTGAAGGCCATGTCTGTGTTTGTGACCCTGCAGCAATGGAAATCTGTTATCACCAAAGGCCAGGCAGACATCCCTGGTCTGGGCTGCTGCCTGGGGCCAGGTTGATGTCTGAGGGCAGTGCATACCTGGATCTGCCCCTCACCTGGGCATCATGGGAGAGCTGATGTTGGAGGTATGAGAGCAGGATTACTGGCCTCATCCCATGACAGCTGTAGTACTCAGGAGAGCAGCCCCACACCTCACCTAGGAAGCACAGTAGAGTTGGCCCTGGTTACAGGTGAACTGGCCCCAAGGGTGTGAGCGTTGCAGAGATGGCTCTGCCACTCATCTGCCATATGGTAGCATAGTTGAGGGAGAGATGCCCACCCTCCCTCTCCCAACCCTGCACTGCCTGCAGCAAGTGGGAGAGCTGGCCCTGCCTCTCACTGGCTGCAACACTTAGGAGAGCAGGCCCTGCACCTCTCCTGGGCTGCACAGCAAATATAACCATGATTGCTGGGTTGTGTGTTAGCCAGTGCTGGAGCCCTTGCCCTGGTGGTGTAGGTGTGGGAGATCTGGCAGGCTGATCAACTCAGGTACCATGCAGGCCTAGATCCAGGGCTTTGAGTTTGCCCACCCCAATATTTACCCCATCTATGAACTGCTGGAGCACGTGAAGGGGCAAGTTTTGCAGATCCAAAACTGGAGGGTCTCCACGACACAGCGTAACAGCAGGATATCTTAGGAGGAAAGAGGCTCAGAAGTTCAAGGCCAATCTTGGGTTACACAAAACTGAAGGCCAATGTGGGCTACATGAGGACCCAATCTAAACCAAAACAGCTATGAGGAGGCGAGAACATTGACTCCATAATCCATAGTTGTGGGGGATTATCTTTGTGTTTTCTACTGCTTAAAAAGTAAACAAAAACGGATTGGATGATAGCAGCAGGATTTGGGAGAGGATCAAGAATTTTAACATATGAAAACACTGGCAGATATTAAGCGCTCAATAGCTGCTTTTTAGTATTTATTGCCTGTTTCACCATGTATAAATTAGTCTCAGTCAACAAGTATAGGTTTAAATAATTTTCATTGCCTGCATGATAGACCATAGCATGGATTACCATTATGTGGAATAACCTGTATTGGTGGAAATACTAAGTTATTTGCACTGTAGCACTGGTTATGCCAAGGGTTACTGTGACTCATAGAGTGAATCATGGAGACGAATCTTGTCATGTAGGTATAGAAATTATTTAATAATTGAAGTGTGAATGCAATTCTGGCAAGCTAAGGAAACATTTGGAAGCCCCTCCCAACCACACCCAACATGGCACATTTTGAGTGATTTGTGACAATTCCTTTATTTCTGGTTTGTGGTGTAAAGCCAGTGGGTGGTGGGCAGGGATGGGAGGAGTGGTTTATAATTAGTGGTCTAGAGACTCTGTACTTCTTTTAATTGCCAGCTGTGTCTAGATTTCTTTGGTTGAATTTGGGATCAGTTTTTTTCTCTACAATTATTTATTATTCTTTATCTACCACTTAGATTCAAAATATGATTATCTAGTGTTCAGCTAATTAATTCTCATCCCAAGCTTGTCTTCCAGATCTCTCTATCATATTTGTGCCAACATGGAATGCTTAGTCTTTTCACAGTACTCTTGTCTCTGGATTATATCATTCTTTTGTCCATAAATTCAGCCCCAGGCCCTGCCAGATACTATTTTCTTCATAGCTTTCTCTGTCCCCTGTTACCTCCAGTAGAACTCTCAAGTCACTCCCTTTCCTGACTTCTCATATGTGACATATGGATTTTTGAGGCAAAATTCTCTTTTGAGTATAAGCTTGTTGGAAACAAAGCATCTCTAGCATTCTGCCTTGGTGCGGTAAGTGCCTGGTAGCATTGTTTAAACAAATGAATGAGGATAACGAACTAAGAAGAGGATGACAAGAAGATTGTACTGTGAGGTGGATTCGTGAGAATGCAGGTAGGAGGAGCATGACCATCCTTCAATTGATTAACTCCTAGCTAATTAGCTGTGGTCACTGGTTAACCATGGAAAGTGTGAGTGGTTATTTGAGTTTCAGAAGTATAAAAATATTCAAGTTAATTCTATTAGTCAGAGAACTTTAAACAAACAGAATTGGTGCTTTGTGAGTGTGAGTGTGAGTGTGTGTGTGTGTGTGTGTGTGTGTGTGTGTGTGTGTGTGTGTGTGAAAAGATTTATTTACAGGCCATGGTCCAAGTAATCCAACAATGGCTGTCTCCTGATAGAAAGGTCATAAAACTGGTTGTCTTGTTAGTCTCATTCAGGTGCTGGAGTTCTGGAGGTTTCTTAGAGAAGAGCTGGTCTCCAATCTCCATTGGAATCTTGAAGAAGTAGATTTTAATACCAGTGAAGTATTTAATGCCTCAGCAGCAAGATAAACAAACTGTCAGGGAGAGTGAAGTCAAGCAGACAGACAAAAAATTTTTTTTTTCCTTCTTTGTCTTTTTATGTGGGCTGCACCAGAAGGTTCTGGTGGATTTTCCAACCTGAAATGATCCAATCAAGAAAATCCTTCAGAGCCATACTCACCATACTCAGCCACTTGAGTTTTAGTTGATTACAGATGCAATCAAGTTGGCAACCAAGATTAACCAACATATTAACATAGCTTACAAAGAAAGATGTTAAATAAACATATTTGACTTGTATTGATTATTTTACACAAATACTCTTCTTTATATTTAAGAGAGAAAAAATTCTAGAAGTAGGCCAGACTGCCAAGATGATGTGAAACACACACACACACATACACTTTGTTTGTTTGCGTGTTTGTTTTTCAAGACAGCCTTTCTCTGTGTCCTTGGCTGTCCTGGACTTACTTTGTAGACCAGGCTGGCCTTGAACTCATAGAGATCCGCCTGCCTCTGCCTCCCTACTGCTGGGTTTAAAGGCGTGTCCTTTTTTGGAAAGCATTCTGTCTACAGTTGAAGCAAGAGGTTTTTCTTGCCAAGAGATAGGCTTGCCACTAATTCAACCATCTCCCACTGGAGATTCTTCGATGTTCATCTTCTGCTTGGAGTAGAATAGGGGGTGCTGTCAGGGACTGACATGTCTCGATATCAAAAAATCTTAAGTTAAGAAAACATCTTTGAATGCCATATTCTGCAGATCTCTTGAGGTTTTTGAAGATGCCCTATCTATCACTCATATTTAGATAAGCAAATGTTGCTTGTTTCTTAGCAACTTGATTTCTGATTAGCTTAGAAAATAACTGTGATAGACTGTCATAGTACCTAACAAAATGACAAGCTTGCATGACTATTAGTTTACATTTCTTAATTATCCTGGACAAAACTTGGAAGCAGGTAAGTTGACAGCCTAGCTCTGCCAAGACAGGTTAGGTAAGTCCTTCGTAATTCCTGCTCTATAATCAATGTCTGTCAGAGAAACAGGGCCAAACGGCTGAAGATCGATGCTGTAATGTATGGAGAGAAAATGGGAACTGTCCAGGCAGCCAATGGTATGTCATTTTTTTAGTTTTGGAAGCTGCGGGCCCTGCACTTCCTATATAATCAGTTATATTTATCCCTCTCAGGTCTCTGAGGTGGTTGAAGAACAGATAGCTGGAGTCTCATAGTTAAATTTTGAGTTGTTTAGGAATCAAGAGGGTGTTCTGGATCTAAGAAGATGTTTTTAAAATTGTGAGGCAAGTTAGTATGAAAGCTGAGTTAGATATAGAACTTTAAACTCATGGAGATGGTTAGATAGTAGAATGTTAAAGTCAGGTGCCAAATACATAGGGATTGGACATTGGGAATGTATGCTAAGCCATATAACTCTCATAATTGTGGCCTATTTATTTCTGTTGTTTTGTATTGTATTTATTGTTATAAGAGAAAGAACCATTTGTTGGACTGAAAGGGGGAGCTGTTGGGGGGAAAAGGATATACCTTAAACTAAAAAAAAAAAAAAAAAAAAAGGATAGAGGATGGGGGGTTGAGGGGGAAGAGGGTGGAAGGGTGGGACAGGAGCGGGGAGTAGGGAGGGGATTGTGATTCAGATGTAACTTGAAGAAATAAAAAATAAATTATAAAAAAAGAAAAATAGATAAATAAATAAAAGTGTGTCCCACTACTCCCGGCAACTAGACAGTTGTGAATTGCCATGGAGGTGCTGGGACTTGAACCCAGTTCCTGTGGAAGAGCAGCCAGTGCCCTTAACCGCTGAGCCATCTTTCCAGCCCCATGAAATACTTTTTAAATCTTTGAATATGCCAAAGATCATTCATTTAGTTCTTTTTTGCATATTTTCTTCTGTTAATTATGAGTCTTGTTTACAATATATTTGTTACATACCTGAAGTAGCTCATGAATACAGTCTCCACTGGTGTATGCCTCTGTCTGTCTGCCAGTCTTTCAATCTACCATCCCTTCTCCACTTCCTTTTCTCCCTCCTTATCCTCTTCTAGTATGATCTCCCTGTGTAGCCTGTCCTTTACTCTGCAGTGCCTCTGCCTCTATGTGCTGGCATTATAGGTGTGAGCTACTGTGCTTGACTATGTATTTCTTTTTAAAAAATAGTAATATAATGTCTTTATTTAATTATACAAATATTGGAAGAAGACTTCTGTGCTAAAACCAGTATTCTACATTTGCCCTTTAAGGATGATTTTTATATAAGTGTGAAAAGAACAGAATATTTGGAGGCTTTTATTAATTATACAAACTCAGAGGAATGAATCTTCAAGTAGTAATGACTAATTAGATAGATGCTATCCAATTAAAATCATTCACACTGGAGTATAAAGTGTCATGACAGGCAATGAAGTACTTGAACAAAAAAATGCCCACATTAATCTGAATTCTTTGCTCCTGGTATGAAACTGACATTTGATAAGTATTTGTCAAATCCGTCATGTATGAGCAAATGAAAAGCTGAAAGAATGAATTCTAGAATTCCTGCTGATTCTAGAACTGGAAGGGGACATTCCATGCCATGCCACCTTGACTACTTTTGCCTGCCCCTCAGGTATTCATTAGACAAAAGCCAACTCAAACTCTGAAAGTATTTGTAAGTTTTTCTAATAATATGTTTTCCTCTTATGTCAAAGGGAGAGATAATTAAATATAACATACAACTCACATACAACTCTAACCCTTGACTGAAGTTTCAGTTCAGTATGTAATAGGGCCTGCTTCAGTGAATTTCCTAGTGGCTTTGGACGGACTGTGTCTTGTCTTAAACAGACAGAAGCTTCAGGTACACTTTCCCCACCCCTCCACCCACCCCCCTCTTCTAGTTGCTTAGAGACTTGTTTCTGCCTGGGCATACTATGACTTGGGGTCAGCAATGCCTCAGGTGAACACCCCAAGGTGATTCACAACAATGTGCTTCACCTGAGTGATCCATCCTCCAGAACCCTTCTCTAGCTTTGATGTCCACTTTTGTCTAGAATGTGAACCTCCCTAAACAGGGGTTATGATGGTTGGGCAGAATAATTCATCTATTGCATATGAAAATTAACTTATAAAGTTCTCACTTTAATATGGAAGTCTTGTGGTTTTTGTTAAACATTCTGAAGGCCATTAGTGAACTGTTTTCATCCTCTTCTCTCATGCAACACTGCTGACCACCCACTGTTTACTTAGTCAATCCTGTATAGAAGGAAATTCTGTACTTGAGAGAATACAAGGAAATGTAACATATTTAAAAGAAACATATTTACTTTATAAAATTGTTTTGCTTTGTTTGCTTTTTCTTTTTTTCTTCTGTTTGAGACAGGATCATACTATGTGGTACTGGCCTACAATTCACTACCTAGACCAAGCTGACCTCAAACTCCTGGGCAATCTTCCTGCATCAGCCTCATACACGTTGGAATGTCATGTATATGCCTCTATGCCTGGCTAACAAACTTATCTTTACATTAAGTAATAAATCAGTGTTTCTACAGACTCAATCTGTGATTAAAAAAAGTCACTGAAAGCTGAGATCCTACATTCACCTAGGATCAACATTGCAAGGACTTTGGGCATTTAGGAGGGTCACTATCATATATGACTGGCTTGAAATTCTAAGTCTGCTCATCTTCACCGTTGCTGGGATTATGGTCTGTATTACCGTACCCACATTCTAGATATTTTTATGTGTAGTAATAATAAATTTTCAGGATATTGACATTTTGGACCAAGTGTGGGAAACTCCCCGCCACCTTGACTGCTGCCTGTCCCTCAGGTATTCGTTAGATAAAAGCCAACTGAAACTCCTAACGTATTTATAAATTTTTCCTAATATGTTTTCCTCATCATAAAGGGAGAGATAACTACCTGACATTTTCAGTGTTCTTGAGTTCCTGCCTCTCTTCTTTTACAGGAAGCTCACTTCCTTCTCCCATCTCCTGCCTATCTATAGTTAGATATTCCATCGTTAGATATACCCATGTCAATTTCTCATCTAACAGAAGAGCATTCCACAGTCCCATCCATCTTCTGCCTTCTTTTCCATTCCACTCCACTTCAGAGTGATGATGTTGTTCCTCTATTCTCCTCTCTTCAAAACACTTGAACTAGCCAAGCATAACAGTGCTCCAGTAACTGTTACCACAAGTGTCTCAGGGTTTGTTTACCACCTAAACCAAATAATATTTTTATGCCCCTAATAGGAAGGTACATTTTATGTCATCCTTTCATTTTGAAGCACTGTTTTGTTGAGGTGTCCAAAGTAGCAACATCACTGCAGTTGTATGAGGTTGCTCTTACCTGTAATCCTAACACTTGGGTGTCTAAGGCAGGAGGATGGTCATGAGTCAGAAGCCAGCTTGATCTACATAATAAGTCTGAGTCCAGCCTGGGCTTCATGGCAAAAGATTATCTTAAAAAAAAAAAAACCCAGAGATGTGGATACTTAGTTTTCACACACTAGAGTAACCTAAGCAAGGTCTACCCCCCCAAAAAAAAATCCAGACTTTTTCTTTTTAAATATCAACTGACACTTATTCAAGCAGACTTATCCCACTCTGCTAGTGAAAGCTCACTCTTTTCAGGTTCAAATAAAAGAAGGCATAGCAGGACTAACTGGCCATGCAAGTATCATTGATTCGTCCCTCAATGGCAAAGACCAATTCGGGAAATTGATTTAGGAGAGAATTAGGACACAGGTAAGTCTCAATTAGAACACTGTATGAGGGGTGCTCTTGACCTTCAAATGACTTATATGAAGAACTGATGTCTAAAACTCAGACCCATCTTACTAGTGAAAAGGAGACACAGTAGGTAGGATAGTGATTTACAGCATGAATGTAGAGTCTGATGTTCAAATCCTGGCTTTCCAAGATTGCTATCTGTGATTGAAGTCCTGAATAGAGAGACCACAGTTGAAGAATATTATCAGTTTCTTAGTTCGTAAGGTGTTCTTAGCTACGCTATTGCTAGATGAACTCCTTTGCATCTCAAGTTTCAGGTTTTGTTACTAAACAACAATGGCTCAACAATGGAAATATACAACAGAGATGTCCTTCTGAGCTCCAAATCTACATATAAACTAATTGTTGTGTAGGTGTCTCAGAGACTACTCAGTTCAACACTTTCATAACTATGTCCATTGGCTCTTGTCCTATTGACTTCAAAAAGCAGATCATCTGTGCTCTTTTTTTGATGAATGCTCCACCATTTGCCTAAGTTACAAATTTAGGCATTTTCTTCTCTCCTTCACCAGCACAGAACCAAATCAATTGTTTGGTCTTCTCAAATTTCAGGAGCATCGTAGAGATGATGCTCGCTGAAACAGAGTGAACAAAGGTGAGAATGTGGAGGAAAGAGCTTAGGTTGGGGAGCAGCATGGGGCCATATCATAAGCTCTCCTAGCCTTTGTACTTTCTCATGATGAAATGGAAAGCTATGGCAGAGGGACACAGTGATGACACCAAGCATGCAATCTGTCAGCAAAAGACAGTGAGAGGGACACCATTTAGCAGGCAAATTAAGAATAATGCAGATGAGCTGTAAAAGTGCCTTTTCTTGTGTACCATGGAGCATACTTTCATCCTAGTGTCAAGAAGCAGAGGCAGGATCTCTGTGAGTGAGACAAGCCTGGTCTACAGGGAATTCCAGGTCAGCCAGAGCTACACAGTAAGACTTTGTCTCAAGAAGAAGGAGGAGAAGAAGAAGGGAGGAGAAGGAAGAGGAGTGGAGGAAAAAGTGGCTCTGGTTATGGGTGTTAATAACTCCACTATGAATATACTGTAAAAGAAGAGCCACATGATTTATTAATAAATTTATGTGAGATGGGAGATGAAGAGAAGGGTCAAATGTTACATCAACATCAAAGTTATTTTGTTTTCATCCTAAGAGACCTAAAATGCATAGTTACCATGTGAACAGATATTTTAAAAAATAGAGTACAGACATTACAGCTGAATATAAGAACTTCATTTTTATGGGGTTAGGGGGATTGAGACAGAGTTTCAGTATGTAGCTCAGGCTGGCCCTATATAGGCAAGGATATCCTTGAACTCATCACTTTCCTACTTCTATCTCCCAAATGCTAGGTTTATATGACCATGATATCTGGCCATTTTGAGTAACTTTTGGAGTTTGCTGTGTCTTGAAGTGGGGGATTTGAATATGCCTTTTAGTGAATAGTTCTGGATATGTGGATAAATAGAACTTAATGGACTAGAACTATAATTTGTGAAACAACATATGGGTCAGGTAGAAGATCACAAAACTGGACACAAAGTGAAGGATTGAGAGTTGAAAGAAAAGAGAAAGAATTCAAAGATTGGGCCCCTAGGTACATAGCTGTTCTTCATTCTAACAAATGAAATTGGGTGACATACATGGAGAGCATGCCAGGAAATGTAATTACCAGCAATAGTGGAAGGTTGAAAACAGCTCAGGGAGGATGAAGACTAAGCACTAACCATTTGAGCTGGCATTAGGTAAGACAACGGTCATCTGTGCTGCTTAAATTCTGTGGACTTTAAGGGCTGAACTTAGAGTGTGCCTTTCTGATATTGTCCTTATTACAGTGTAGGAGTAAGAAGTTCTCAAGATGTATGATAGCAAATCTATCATTTTGTGTTCGTCCTCATGTTTTGAAATGATTTTTTCTACTTATCTGACTCTAAATTATATATGCCTCAAAGATAAATTAGAGTATGATTACCATTGTCTCTTGCACAATATCTGGCAAAGAGTAACAGAGTAGGGACAATATTTACCAAAGAGAATTTAATTGAATTGTCTATTAGTTATGCCAGAAGTCCAACCTTTCCAGGTTAAATACACACACACACACACACACACACACACACACACACACACACACACACGGTGGATAACATCAGGGAGTAGCCGGGTCTAGCAAGTATCTGTGATTCACTCATTGATGACAAAACTCATGTTTTTGCCTCATTTGGTTACTTCCGATTCAGAGCAGCTTGTTAGAACAATCCAAAATGAATGCTTTGCTAGTGGAATATCTAGGTGTGCCAGTTTCCAGAGGGCAGGACAGCCCAAAGCCAGCTAAGCAAATTAGTGTGAAGTTGTCATTAGTCAGCTATGCCCTCTCCAGTGAGACTTTATCAATAGATAGCTTGTAATTTTCTTAAACTTTTCATGGAGGTGTGCATAACTCTACATCTGCAAAAATTGGATGGGGGATACCAAGATCGTTTGTTAAAAATCAATGATTGATTTCTTTATTATTTCTTTAAAAGTTATATAATTTTTCATCTTTCCTTTTAAAGTGAAATGATTTACAAAAATAGTTGTAAGGTAACATTGAGTGTATTAATAATTATAAAATAATATTAGTAATAAGTACATGATTAAATAGTAATCATAGGTCACTTTACTACATTTCAAATTTTTTTTCTTGTATATGAATATGGCTTATGTGTCAGAGCAAACATATGGAGGTCAGAAGACAATTTGCAGGTGTATACACTTCCTAGATTCTGAGGATCAAACTTAGGTCATTCACTTTGGTGACAAGCACCTTTACCCGAACCATCTCACCAGCCTGGGTCACTTTAGTTTTGAACAAAGTAAGTGACATATATTACCAATGGAAACTAATCCTGTAGCCTTTGTGAACAGGACACATTAAAGCCTAGTTAAATTAAATGTTCTTGGTTGTGCATGTGAGAGTGTTGTGTATACAGTGTCTATGTGTATGGTGTATGCTCATGGGTGTGTATCCATGTGGCTGCTCTGTGGTAGCAACCTCGACCTTATTTGTTGAGACAAAGCCACCCCTGACCCTGGAACTAGTTTGGTGACTAGCAAGTGCCAGAGATCCTTCAGTCTCAGATCCTCAGTGCACTGGGATCACAGGCATTCATGGCCACAGGCAGTATTTTTCATGGGGGCTGAGACTTGTACTCTCAGCATTGTGGAGCAAGTGCTCTTACCTGTGGATCCACCTCTACAGCACATCTCTACCTACCTCTGGCCCATGAGTCCACCTCTACAGCTCTCTGTAACTTCTCTATGGATGAGAGTAAATCTCTGCTTTTGAACTTTTACATACAAAGTTAATATGATAGTAGTAATAAGCCAGGATCATACCTATTACAAAGCAGATATCCTTAAAAAAGAATCTTCAGGCCCAGCAAAATGGCTTACCTAGGTAAAAGAATTGGCCAAACAAGACTCTTTCTTTCTTGTTCACCTCATGTACCCTGGAAAATGCCTGCATATCAAGTCAATATTTATTGCCTGGACTAGGAGTTAATGAATACTTGCCCAAGTGATATGAAAAATAAAAGTCTATAGGTGTTATTTTTTTTCAATGTGGTTGCAGTTACCAAAAAGACATGAGAGGGGACTAGAGCAATTGCTCAGTGGTTAATAGGACTTGCTGTTCTTTCAGAGGAGCTGGGTTCTGTTTCCAGAATGTATAGGAGGGTTCACAACCATCTTTAACTCTGGTTCCAGGGAATCTGACACTTTCTATTATCCTCTGAGAGCACCAAGAACACACAAATAGTAATCAAACACATGTAAGCAAAACATTCATACTCATTTAACAAAGTAAAAATAAATAAAATGGAATACTAGAGAGTAATAGATTTCTATACCCACTAAATTTTAAAGAAAGCTTTTAGAGATTTTTACATTACATCATCTATTGCTTACTGTTTTCTCTGTGTCACTCCAAAATATCTCTCTAATTTCATTTTGTATTTTTACTTCTTTATTTCAGGGACAGGGATAACCTAGAACTATTTATATGTGTCTCAGACTGGCCCTGAATTTACAATCCCCCTGCTTCAGCTTTCTGAATGCTAGGATTACAGGCACGAATCACTATGCCCGCAATTCTATTATGAACATACTGCACTAAAAGCTATCTACAAAATCTTGAGCTTAGGCAGAAGTGGTGGCTTATAAATATAATCTCAGAGCTCAGGAGGCTATGGCAGGAGGGTTACTGTGAGTTTGAGTCCATCCTGGACTAAGTGAGACCCAAGTCAAAACAAACTAAAGCTGTGTAACATTGAACCTGCCTATACCCTTTCTTTTTTCACTCTTACTCTCCCCTTAAGTTGAAGGTTTTCTCTATATAGTTGGCTGCAAATAAAGAAATGGCCTGTCAGATTAGAGGAAATGATCTTGAGACATAATTTCAATAACTTGAGACAAAGTTTGGTAACTTGATTTCCACTGCCTATTACTGCTACAGGAAAATTAAGGAAGCTTTCCTGGGTAGGTTTTTCAAGAGTATGAGAAAGGGTAAAAGGTTACTCGAGGGTAGGGAAAACGTGCAAGCATTAACTTAAGCAAATGGTAAGTGTTAGTTTCATTGGTGACATATTTCTGATCATATAGGATGACAAGTGGCATTTTAGCTCTGAGATATTCCCCTAACACTCACTATAGGGGATAAGGAGTCGAGAAACGAAGAATGAAGAACATAATAAAATACTTGACTAGTACCTTTCAAATTGGTCATGACCATTACAAACATGGAAAGAAGGAACTGTAACAGACCAGAGAAGACTGAAGAGTCATTGTAGCACATGATTTATGTGGGTGCACAGGTGTGTGCATGCATGCATGTGTGTGTGTGTGTGTGTGTGTGTGTGTGTGAGAGAGAGAGAGAGAGAAAACAGTGAGATATCTCATGTAGTCCGTCTGGGAAAGCAACCTTGGACTCCTCATCTCCCCACTTCTATGTCCCCCAAGTGCTGGGGTTACAGGGATCTACCACCATGCCTTGCTGTGGTGTATGCTTGTATACAAGAATTTGTATATCTAAAATTGTATATTTTAACAGAAAAAAATCAAACAAGATATAAATCTACTGACTATCAATAGATTATCCAAATAAATGTATAATGTTATAGGATTGTCCAAATTAGTAAAGCTTTAAAACTCAATTTTGGCCTTAGTTAATAAGTATTTCTTTCACTACGTCAGTTCTTTTTAATTTTTTTTCCATTAGATGAGCATTCAGGAGAGAACAATTATGGTTTTGAAAATTACTGACTTGCTGCTATTTATATTCATTAACTGCTAAACACCCAGGGACTACATGCCTCAGGGAACTAGGTCCATGGTAACCAAGTCCAGTGGTAAAACTTTCCACTTGCACTTCTCTTGTAGGAAGTTTATTAACATTTACAACCACCATGATGTTAGGAACCAACACTTATTAAAATCCATCTTGTGAAGAAATCCTGCCAGCTTCATGCCAATTCTTGAGTTGAAGGGGCTAGTTGGCAGTAAGTGTGAAAGGGCTCTGACCTCAGCTGCTGGAATTATGTGGACCTGAATTTAGGAGTAATCACAACAATTAGTACTTCTTAGGAAAGCTAAGATAGCCAGTAGTTTTCAAACATTTCAAGACCCTCTGGAAATTTTGGCAAAATATCTTGTTGCTCTCAAGGTATTTTAGAAGTGAGGGTATTGGTAATCACATAAATTAGTCAAGTTTTAATGATAAAGTGGGAGTCTGTTATGTCTGTTAAAGCAGAGAAATTAAAACTGTTACTCTCACATTCCTGATATAAAACAGCACATCCATAATAGATACAAAGATTAATTGTCTTTGAGTTTAAAGATGGAAGAAACTTGAGAAAGTCACTAAGACCTTGAGTTCTCTTTAACTCATCTCTAGCAAATGGAGGAAACAATATCAATCCTACAACACAATATTAAAATGATTTTATTAGGTAATTCTAAAAATGCAAAGTGTCTTAGTCACTGTTCTATTGCTGCGAAGAGATACAATACAATAGCCACCCTTATAAAGAAAAGCATTTAATTGGGGCTGGCTCACAGTTTGAGAGGTTTAGTCCATTATTCTCACTGTGGGGAGAATGGTGGCTCTCAGTCAGGTATGATAGCTAAGAATTCTACATCCAGATCTGAAGGCAGCAGGAAGAGAGAGACACTTGGACTGACTTGGGTTTTTGAAACTCCAAAGCCCACCTCCAGTGACACATTTCCCCCAACAAGGCTATACCTCCTAATCCCTTTAAATGGTGTCTCTCTCTAAGTATTCAAATATGTGAGCCTATGGGAACCATTTTTATTTTTTTATTTTATTTATTTTATTTTTATTATTTATTTATTTATTTAGTATTCCAATTGCAACCCCCTCCCTTCCTTTATCCTAGTCCCACCCTCCCATCCACTTCTCCCATATCCTCCCCCTGCTAACCCCAGTACCAACCCACTCTGGCACATCAAATTACATCAGGACTAAGTACCTCCTCTTCCACTGAGGTAAGACAAGGAAAATGGGGTCCAGGGGGAGGCAACAGAGATCAAGTCTGCAATAGTCTCCGCTGCAATTATTAGGGGATTCACTTGAAGACCAAGCAGCCCATTAGCTTCATATATGTAGTGGGCCTAGGGCCATTCCATGCAAGTTCTTTGGTTGGTGGTTCATTCTCTATGAGCCCAACCTCTGTCTGAGTTAATTGGCTATGTAGGTCTTCTTGTGGTGTCCTTGATCGCTCCAGCTCCCACAAACCTTCCCCTAACTCTTCCCCAAGACTTCCTGAGTTCCACCTAATGTTTGGCTGTGGGTATCTGCATCTGTTTCCATTATCTACTGGATAAAACCTCTCAGATGGCAGTTAATTCCTGCTCTACAATCAATGTCTGTCAGAGAAACGGGGCCAAATGGCTGAAGATTGATGCTGTAATGTATGGAGAGAAAATGGGAACTGTCCAGGCAGCCACTGGTATGTCATTTCTTAGTTTTGGAAGCTGCAGGCCCTGCACTTCCTATATAATCAGATATATTTATCCCTGTCAGGTCTCTGAGGTGGTTGAAGAATAGATAGCTAGAGTCTCATAGTTAAATTTTGAGTTGTTTAGGAATCAAGAGGGTGTTCTGGATCTAAGAAGATGTTTTTAAAATTGTGAGGCAAGTTAGTATGAAAGCTGAGTTAGATATAGAACTTTAAACTCATGGAGATGGTTAGATAGTAGAATGTTAAAGTCAGGTGCCAAATACATATGGACTGGACATTGGGAATGTATGCTAAGCCATATAACCCACATAATTGTGGCCTATTTATTTCTGTTGTTTTGTATTGTATTTATAGTTATAAGAGAAAGAACCATTTGTTGGACTGAAAGGGAGAGCTGTTGAGGGGAAAAAGAAATACCATGAGCTAAAAAAAAAAGGGAAGAGGATGGGTGGGTTGAGGGGGAGGAGGGTGGAAGGGTGGGACTGGAGGGAGGAGTAGGGAGGGGATTGTGATTGAGATGTAACTTGAAGAAATAAAAAATAAATTATTAAAAAACATAAAAAAAAAGAAAAAAGAGAAAATAGATGCATTTCCCTTAAGAAATGATACAATCATGTCAGATTTATACATCTGTAGTTCTTGCATCTTGAGACTAAATTACTGTATACTGAATATTTGGGGGGGGTATGTGAGTGAACAAAGTATGTGCAAACCTTTCCCTTGCCATTATTCCCTAAACATTGTTTAATACTACCTGTTTATGGTTGGAACTAGAAAAAATCATCCTGAGTGAGGTAACACAGACTCAGAAAGACACACATGGTATGTACTCACTTATAAGCAGATACTAGCCATTAAATACAGGATAATTATTCTACAATTTACAGACTCAAAGAAATTAAGTAACAAGGAAGGTTCAAGGGATAATGGGTGAATCCCTCTAAGTAGGGGAAATAAAATAGACATTGGAAGTGGATGGAGAGGGGGCACCGGACAGGAACCTAACATAACTGCCATCTGAGGGAACCATTTTTATTAAAACTGGTACAACTGATTAATATTAGGTAGTAGATACAAAAGAATTATAAATAAATTGGCTTTTATAGCCTTTTCAGCTTATTTTACCACCCTACCGACATAAGTACAAATAAAAATAGTCAAGCTGGTTCCATCATGGACAGAAACATTCATTCTAGTTTTTAAGCAAATAGAAACAAATGACTCAGTGGAAACCTCTGTTTTCACTATTTGCTTTGGTATATAAAATTGTGGGTTCCTCTAGTATCAGATTCTAAATATTTAACTAATGCAGAGCATTTAAATCAGTATTTCCATGCAAGTGTAGAAGTCCAAACTGAGGATTTTACTTTTCTCCATTTGTACTTCAGACTACAAACCAGTCCCTTGTCCTTGAGTGTATTTGTGTGTATCTGTTTATGTCTATGTGGGCTTGAGGGGTTTTCAAATACTTGGCACTTAGCAGATTTTTGTCCCCCAACCAGATGTTCACTGACCACGTACACGAATTTTTACTTATCAAGATTAAACTAAATTTATGAACAGTATTTACAAGATATACAACAGATATCCTTATTATAAAAAGAAATGCCTCAGTAAATTTTTCCTGAAAAATTAGTTTCCAGCTCAGTGTGGCAGTGCACATAAGAAATCTCTGCCATTGGAAGACTGAGACAGGAAGCCGTTGAGGATCCTTTTGAGGAGTTTGAGGCCAGTCTGGGGAGCATCACAATTCATATTTCTAAAAAATGCAAGAGAAAATATTTTTTAAAAGTATTCTTGCCAGTAGAAAAGAGGAGTTCTTAGTCCCAGTGAAATCTAAAACTGCTAGATTTACAAAAGTTGCCACGCTAGTGACTTTATATGAAAAGGGTTTCAGACAAGTTAAATTTTTGACTGTTAAGTGTAGGAGTTAGATAAATTAGATTTAGGAAATATATAGGAGTTTCTGATACTGTCTCTTAATTCGGGACCTGAAGAGCATTATCAGCATGAAGTCAGCAAAAACAGGAAAGACTCAATAGACTGAAAAACAAGTTTGAAGTCAGCAAAAACAGGAAAGACTCAATAGACTGAAAAACAAGTTTGAAGACAGGAAAACAGGAAAGACTCAATAGACTTGAAACAAAGTATCTGGCCTGACATTGTTTTCAGCTGCTAAGTGGGCGGAGCCCAAATTAAGCTGAAACAGAGTTCCTCCTATCTCAGGACAGTGCGTGGAGCCCAGAAGAGAAGAGGCCCCTGATGCTAGAGAGCTCCAAGAGTCCTGCTGAAAAAAGGGCTGGCCATTGATGGCCAGCTCTCTCCCTGAAGCAGAAAGAAGCCGGTGAGCAAAGAAAGCCTGAGCAAGACACCAAAAGGCCAAGGACTGGACGCTGTGGCTCAGCTTTTGCCTAGAGGGGTTTGATCTGTCCAAACAGTGGCCTAAAGGAAACGGTGCCTGGCTTTAAGGACTGAGGCAGAGCAGCTGAGTTCCTGATTCAAAAGAAGTAAGTTGGCCTACAGACGGCTGGAGTCTCCCACAGAGAAGAAAGCATGAAGCCTTATTTAAGGTGAGACTACAATAACCAACGACCCTGACGAACCTGCATCTGAGAGATCCAGAAGAAGGACTGCTAAGTGTGTTAAAGAATCTACAACAAAGACAGTGTTCCTGACGACTGAGGACCTGCCCCAGAGACTGTATCATTCTAAAAGGTTATGAAAGTAGTTGTTATAATTATCAATAGGTTTAGTGGATAGGTTAAAGGGGTTGTAGGAATTTATAGGATTTATAGTTAAGAAATTGTTGGTGTTTGTTATAAGTGAATTTAGTAATAAATAAATAAGTGTTAAATAATAATTTAAAAGTTCGGTTACAGTTAAGTGTGTGTGTTGTTTTCCTTTCCCAAGTTAAATACTGGCCATTCATTGGTCCAAAGTGACCAAATCTCTTTAGTTTTTCAGCACCTCATCTCTGGTATAGCTGAGCCTTACATATTCTCCTGGCAGAGGAACAACATTTTTATTTCTAAATGTATATATTTGGAGAAGAGAAATCTAGGAAACTGTGGGGTATTGATGACAGTGCTCAAAAAGAAAGGTCGTTTCCTGGGTAAGAAGGTACAGCCTTTGTTTGTATGGTGGTTACCAAGAAAAACAAAGATTCTTAGGAGCGGATAACCTGGAAAAAGAGTGGTTAGAACAGTTGTGTATGTATAGCTAAGCTAACTGAATGTGACTGGAGAATCAGCTGAGGGCATAGTGGGAAGAGGAAAGGACAGATTGCTTTGTGGTGCATATTCTGCTTGGTGAAGCACCACAGAACCAACATCCCTGTACAGAAATTTGTTTTCTTATGGTGCTAGGGATCCAACCAAAGGTATTGCATAGAATAGGCTAGGATTTACAACACCAGCACTGATGTTGAAATTTAAAGAAAGACCCAGCACCAGTTCATACACAGTAAAACAACAACAAAAGCAACAACAAATCACATACACATAAGTGTTTTGGCAAAGAATACTACTTTTGCTCAGCATGTGTGTCATCCTTTAAAAATAGCTGAGGGGGAGGAGGGTGGAAGGGTGGGACTGGAGGGGGAGTAGGGAGGGGATTGTGATTGAGATGTAACTTGAATAAATAAAAGATAAATTATTAAAAAAATGAATTAGATCGTGCTATTCTTTTTTTTTAAGATTTAGTTATTTTTATTTTATGTGTTGGTGTTTGGCCTTCATTTATGTCTGTGCTATGTGTACAGTGCCCTTTCAGAGGCCAGAAGAAGGTGTCAGATCCCCCTGGAGCTGGAGATACAGATGGTTGTTAGTTATCATGTGGGTGCTTTGAATTGAACCTAGGTCTTCTGGGAGAGCCATCTCTTCAGACCCATATGTGGTTCTATTTTTGAAAAGATAACTTGCTGAAAATTAAAAATCAACTTTCCCCAAATAAAAATCCCCTTTGGTATGATAGTATACCTGTTTAGCATTTATGGTTACATTGTATTGATTTATTTTTCTTGTATGTGTCATTTAATTCATTTATTTATTTTTATACTGGGCATCAAACCCAGGACCTTGAGCATGCCATAAGAGTTCTGCTACTTAGGTACATTTCTAGATAAATGGGATATTTTATTTAGTTATTTAGACAGGGTCTCCTCCCACCTGTATGCCAACTCATATTTGTAGTAAACATAACCTTAAACTAGTACTAGGATTATAAGCATTTGCCAGCTACCAGGCCAGGTTTCACTTGGTGCTGAACATTGAAATACAGGGCTTCATTCATACTAATTTAACATTCTGTCTACTGAGCTTATCCTTAGGCTTAAAGGTGCTATTTTATTAAATATTTTGTGAATAAGTTTGAAAAAGTTGCTAAATGCAACACCTACATATCTCTTTGAACAATGAGAAAATGAGCTGATACCAAACTAGGGCTGTCACCCCTACTGAATATGTTCATAGTACTGGAAGGTACTCTGCACACTACCAGAGGAGAAAGATAAACAACAAACCAGCTACTAAACCCTTAATCTACAATGGTGACCTGCCTACACTGTGCAGTAGTGGCACAAAAGTTGTAGGAGTAACCAACCACAACCCGATTGGGTTTAAGGCCCACTCTATGAAATACAACCCATGCTCTGAGCAACTGGCATTGCTCAGGTGGCCAAGAACCTGGGACTAGGTAGGCCATGGGTCTAAAGGAAAACCAAAACTTATTGCTCTGCTAAAGAAATTCAGCGATATGATGACTCCTAATGACACTCTGCTATAACCACATATCAGTGTCTTGCTCAGCCATTGTCAGAGAAGTTCCCACCTGCAGTAGATGGGAACAAAGACAGAGATGCACAACTAGAAAGCATGTGTATCCCAGGCTGGCTGCCAATACTTGATCTCATGCATATGTACATATGTACCAGGGCTACATAGTAAGACTTCGTTGCAAGAAAAAAAAATTCTGACAAACAACAACAGTAATAAATATGTGTCAATCCATTCATCCATTTACTCAGTAAAAAACACTTATTGTCTATGGGATACATTGAACTAGTTGGTAGCTTTGGGAGGTCACAGAAAAATCACTGGAAAAGAATGTGTGAAGTTTTCCTTCTTAGTAATGATTCATGCATAAACTAGTTACTATAGTGCACAGTGATAGCTGCACATATGTGCAAATATGACTGAGTTTCACCACACACCCCAAGCAAATGGCCCTCCCACCATTTCTTTCTTTCTTCCTTCATTTACTATCTCACCCCTTTCCCGCCCTTCTAACATTGGTTTGATATCAGTTTGAAAACCTGGATGTAAATTGAAGTCACCTGAAGAGCTTTAAAAAGATTTGACAAAATGAGGAGTGGTGGTTTGAGGCTGTAATTACCATGATCAGAGGTTAAGGCTAGATCACAAACTGTTGCCAACCTAGGGTACACAGAAAGACAGTCCATTTCAAAAAGAAAAAAAGAGAAAGGTAGTAGCTGAGAGAGGAGAGAAGAGGAGGGGATGGGAGGGGAGTAGGGGAGGGGAAGGGAGGAACTGAGGGAGGGAGGAGAGGAGGAGAGGGGGAGGAGAGGAAGGGTGAAGAGAAGAGGAGGAAAGGAAAGAAGGAAGGAACAAAGGCAAGAAGATAAAGACTGATGGTAGAGGAGAAAGAAAAAGAGAGAAAAATGAATGTATTGATGTTTGACTCTCATACCCAGAGATTCACACATTTGGAAAAAGGATTAAAAATCAGTTTGTTAATTCAAAGTGAAGGATCTTGGAAATATTACATGAAATGACTCTTCCTGAAGGTTCTGTGGTCCAATAAAAGGGAAAGTTTTAGAAGTATTCCCTGGCAAGAATGAAGACAGGTTTATGGGTTTTCCTGAGAGTGATTCATTTCACTAGGCTTTGCAGCCACTGTGCTTAGGAACCCAATAAAATGTTTTAATGTTATCTGTTTATTTATTCATTTGTTTACTTAATTATTTTGTAACATTGTTTCCCTATGTTTCTCTGGCTGTTTTCCAATTTGTAATCCTCCTGCTTCAGTCTCCCAAAGTTCTGGGATTACAGATGTGTAATAGTGTGTCCTGCTCAATGTCCTTCAAAATATTAGAAAAAAAATCAACAAATTTTTAGGTAGAGGGTAATTAATTGTTGTTGAAGCATTAGCAACTAGTTTATACCATTTGTTTTTCCATTGCATACTCACAGTATGTTACAGCTAATTAATTATGTGTGGGTCAATCACTTCCCATGTGACCCCTGACAAGCTGCGTTACTTATTCCTTCATACTTAGGCTCTGTCATAAATTCCTAACACAAAGTAGCTGCCTCAAAACATTTATCCATTAATCAAAGTTTTATAAATATAATACCTTATAAATGTGAACTATACTTTGAGTCAAAAAGTCCAGTGTATTAATAAAAAGTTCTGGATAACAAAATTACTCAAAACAAAGTTACTTCAACTATCAAACAATTCATACTTCAAGTAAGACTAAGACACAAATAGGATGGATGTCAACTCTCCATATAACTCCTGATGGATCTCAAAGAATTCTTTTGCTTTAGCAATTACAATGAACGTTTCTCGAAGAGGCCTCAGCAAGAAACCATTAGCGTGCAAATTCTATTTTAGAGACTTGCAGTAACAGGTGCTTATCCTGGCTTTCCTGATGGCTCAGTCTTGGATCCACATCTAAAGAAATATCCATGTCAACCAATCATTCTGAAATCAGTGAAAATCTTTGTTCATAAATGTGTTCAACAGAGCCATCTGCTCACATTTAAATATGCTTTATCTCCAGTTATGATCAGGCAGAAGATCTGGCTACTCGTTTATATTTTCCATGAATCATTGAAGGCCAGAGTGCTGCTGTTCCAGCTGTGACATTTGTGCAAATGCTAGTGTAATTAAAAAAAGGAGAATGGAGTTATTTTTAATCCAGGGACTATTTCTAATTTAATCTGTAAAGAGTAATTAAATTAGTTGAAAAAAAATTGCCCACCACAATCTTGTTCTTTACATTCTTGTTTGTAGCACGCTTGAATCTTAGTGTTGTTTAGGCCACCTTCACCTCCCTAGATCTTATGCTACCACTTTCTGCAGTGTCTGTGCAGTTTTGGGTCAAAGACGACCTCACAGACAGCAAACTAAAACTTTCAGGAGAGAACAACAGAAGAATAATTTCTAAGCCTGTAAGCAATGTTTCAGGAAAGCATAATGTTGTGGTAAGATTTTACCACCTGCAGGCTTGAATGAAGTGTAAAGTGTGGATGGCATTATTGGTGCCCAAAGAAAGGAGCTATGTACAGGAGGCCGCTTAAAAGGACTATGACTTTTAGTGAAGGAAAACAGTCAGCTTGGGGCAGTTTGGCAGAGAAGACATCTGAGAGTAAATTGCTCTTGTGCCTTTTGTAGCTCTGCCAGTGCCTCCCGTGGACCGAGTCCATCCAGAATTTATACAAGAACAGGAAATGCACTGTGTCTGGAGGTGAACATCCCAACCTCTTTTGTTCACAGTCAAGGAAAATTTTGAATCCTAGGCACACAAGAAAAATAAAGTCCTTTTAACAAGCATGCCAGTGTGTAATGATACTAATTCTGCCATATTCTCATCTATAATCTAAAACATTTGTGTAACTAGTATCGGGAACGTGCTGAAAAATCTCAAGTAATGTCAGAACTGGAAGACTGAGGTGGGAAGATCATTAGGTTTGAGTCCAGTCTGGGCTACACAGCAAAATAATCTCAAAAAAAAAAAAAAAAAAGGCATGGTGGTACACTCCTATAATCTCAACACTAAAAATGGAGACAGGAGGATTGCTGAAACTCTGAGGACAGTTTCAGGCCAGCTAGGGTTACATAGTAATACATTGTCTCCGAAAACGAAGCTGGGCCTGGTGGAACAGACTTACAATTCCAGCATTTGGGAGGCAGAGGCTGGATCACCAGAGTTAAAGTTAAAAAGCCAATCCTAGATACTCACTCTGTAATTTAGATGGTCTTGAGCTTGAGATCCTTTTGCCTCGCCCTTCTGAATTTTGGAATTACAGGTGTACACAACTTCACCTGGCTCCAACTATGTGGTTTCTAGGGGTTCTAACTGCCCTATGACCACATCATCCTCAGCGTGCCCTATCAGCCACAGAGCTTCATGTGTCTGTTATGTTCTGAACTCTGTGGGGTGACTCTCCTCTTGCAAGAGCATCACTTTTACTTGCTGGGCCAGTAAGATTGAAGTAGTGCTTAGGTTTGGGTTTTTTCAGTTCTGTGTTTTTCATTGCCCTTCCTTCCTCCATTCCTTCCTTCCTTTTTTTTTTTAAGAGGGTCCCTGTGGTGGTTAGTATTGATTGCCAATTAGATAGAACCTAGTTGTGTTTGGCCTTAGGGAATGTCTATGAGGATTATCTTGAGTTCATTAGTTGATGCAGGAATAGCAGCCCCCATTCCCTACCCTGACACAGATCTTGGACTGTGTAAATGGAGAATGGGAGCTTTTATTCTTCCATTTCTGTTTCCTCACTGTAGTTGTGAGGCCACTAGCTGCTTAAAGCTCCAGCAATCTATCCTCTGTGATGGGCTGTACTTTGAACTGTGAACTAACATAAACCCTTCACTCTTAAGTTGCTTTTGTCAGAGCAAGAGAAAAAGAAACTAAGTCTCATGCTGCAGCTTAGGCTAGTTACAAATTCGTGACTTCAACTTCATGGCAATCCTTCTACCTCAGCCTTCCTGAGTTCTAGCGTTGCCAGTTGCATAGCCACAACCAGATAGAATAGTAAAGTATACTAGTAACTGGCTGGGTCAATACCCACACTGCTGGTTCATGAACAAGTTAGTTTTGTTTTTGCCTTTAGATTTATTTTATGTGTCTGAATGTTTGCTTGCACATTTGTATGTGCATTCATTCTATGCATGCCAAGTACTCAGGAAGGCCAGAGAAAAGTGTTGGATCCCTAGAAACTGGAGTAATCAATGGTTGTGAGCTACGATGTGGGTGCTGGGAACCACACTTGGGTCCTCTTGCAAGAGCATCACTTTTCATTGCTGAGTCATTTTTCCAACCTTGAGGACATAGATTTTTTAAAAAATTGTCGTGTATAACAAGTGGATTCATAAAAGTTAGATAAATACTAGTTTATTGGCTTAAATTATTCTGCTAGTTCAAGATGCACAATGACATTGGTATAAATCTGAGAAAACTGTAAGAGCCACTAGGAAACAATTCATTTATGAAGTCTTATATAGGGAGGACCTATAAATACCAGTATATAAGAAAGAACAATTTGCCAGGCATTGTGGCTCACACCTTTAACTGTAGCATTTGGGAGACAGAGGGAGAGGCAGGCAGATCTCTGAGTTCAAGCCTAGTTTGGCCTACAGAGTGAGTTCCTGGATAGCCAGGGAATACACAGGGAAGCCCTGTTTCAAACCGTCTCTCAAAATATATTTTATATTTAGAATAAATCATGAAACATTAAATAAGTTATCCAATAGTACCATGTTTAAAATGCTGAGTAAAAAATGAAAATCAATGATTTGGGAAAACATTTATTTATACATTTATGTAACTAGGCAAACTCTCACTGTATATCCAAGATTGACTTTAAACTCACAACCCTACTAAAATTTTTAAAAATTTTAAGATTATAGGCATATACCACCATGCCCAGCAGTTTCTTATGTTTTTTTATATAAGCACTTTATTTTTTTTTCAAGTTACATCTCAGTCACAAACCCTTCCCTATTCCCCCTTCCTGTCCCACCCTTCCACCCACACTCTTCCCCCCCAACAGCTTCCCTTTTCAATCCAACAAATGGTTCTTTCTCTTATAACAGTAAATTCTATACAAAACAGCAGAATTAAATATGCCACATTTATGAGAGTTAAATGGCCCAGTATACCTTCCCAATGTCCAGTTCATACATATTTGGCCCCTGACTTTAACCTTCTACCTTCTAACCATCTCCATGAGTTTAAAGTTCTATAACTGACTTAGCTTTCATACTAACTTGCATCACTATTATAACCATCTTCTTAGATCTAGAACGCCCTCTTGATTCCTAAACAACTCAAAATTTAGCTATGAGATTCAAGCTGTCTATTCTTCAACCACCTCAGAGAGCTGAGAAGGATAAATATATCTGATTATATAGGAAGTGCAGGGCCTGCAGCTTCCAATACTAAGAAATGACAGACCAGTGACTGTTTTAATTGAGGTCCTTTTTAATTTTTTGCTTGTTTTTGAGACCTGGTTTCACTCTGTAATTTAAGATATCCTGGGCCCATTATGTAGCCCAGACTGGCTTTGAACTCAGAGATCAACCTTCCTCTGCCTTCTAAGTGATTGGATTAGGGTTACCAGTGTGCCTCCCTCCTCCCTTTTTTGCAGGGCCTCATGTAGCCGAAGATGACCTCCAATCTCTAGGTAGTCATGAATGGCCTTAAGTTCCTCATCTTCCTCACCAATCCTGGGTTCACAAGAGTACACAGCTGTCATGTACCTTGAATGAATGCATTTTATTGAACAACACTTAAAGTTATTTCAAGCTTTAAAAAGAAATATTATTTTGACTCTGCCACCTGATCCAAGTTCAGTGGGTTGGTAATAGTCATCCTCTCTACTGGTACAGTTTTGAAGACCCATGCTCCGTTGGTTTAGGAACTAAAATGTGGTGACACATCATTGACACCATTCTTCTCTGCCTAGTTTCTTCAGTGATGGATTAAATTATATTGCACAGAGGAATGAATGAAACCCATTTGTGAGCTCATTGTATGGTGCCTCTTGAGTCTGAGACTGAGACTCTCTTAATTCACATTTGATTTTATTCATTTGGACCAAGAACCTTGTGTCTTCTTCCCTGGTTTTGTCTTTTTGGATATTGCTCATTTCCCCAGTCTCCTTTCTGGAAAGGTTGCAGGAGATGCTGTGGCTGAGAAGATGATACTAAGAAGACAAGCATTTGGCACCTAAAGAGGCCCTAGACAATCCTGTAGACTCAAGGCTTCTGTAACTTCATCCTGCTTCTCCTACAAGAACTGAAGATGCTCACCCTGGAATCCCCTTATTTACACTAAGATCAGAGTTGGGAAAAAAGCCCAGGACTTCCCTCATTACGCTGGTTTCATTGGCATTGTAACTTCCAAGATAAGGTGCAGCTGTTGGATCCATTTGTTTTCCCTAAGGATCATGTTGTGCTGGCTAGACTTATGTTAGGTTGACACAAATTAAAGTCATCTGAAAGGAAGCAACCTCATTTGAGAAAATGCCTCTGTAAGATATAACTATGGCATTTTCTTAGTTAGTAATTGATGGGGGAAGACCCAGGCCATTGTGGGTGGTACCATACCTGAGCTGGTGGTTTCTACAAGAAGAGCAGGCTGAACAAACCATAGGGAGAAAGCCAGTAAGCAGCACCCCTCTATCACTTCTGCATCAGTTCCTGCCTCCAGTTTCCTGCCCTGTTTGAGTCCCTGTCCTGACCTCCTTTGGTGATGAACAGCAATATAGAAGTGTAAGTCAGATAAACCCTTTACTCCCCAACCACTTTTTCATCATGATGTTTTGTTGCAGCAAAAGAAACCCTAAGACAAATGGTTATTGCCCTTCACAATTCTCTGTACTCTAGCCTCTTCCCTCTCATGTTGGATTAGTGGATTGCCTTGGTGTGGATTGACCATTGTGCGTACCTTCTCTGATTCTAGTCTGCTGTCTGTTTATTCCCACTTTCACTTAGCCACTGCAGAGATTCCACCCTTCCCACAGCTTTCGTGTGGTGTAACTTTAAATACCCCAAGACTCCTGCTGGTCTTGAACAACTAGACGTATTTACACACCAGGGCATGCTCTTGTAACTCCATTCAAAAGACAGGCCTAATCTATTTGTTCTAACTCAGTACCATGATGAAACACTCCTTCCTACCCAGTGTTGCTCATCTTTTATCCTTGCTTCTTGGTCTTGTGGATGTAGACTTTCACCAAGTAATGAACTTGGTGAAAACAAACTTTTAGTTCAGAAGTTTTGCTGTTGATTTCTGTTACTTAGTTTTAAAGTAGGTCTGGGTTTGACTTAATCTTTGCAAAGGCAGAACTTTCTAGCTCAGTTTCCAGTGTTTAGAAGTTTGGTAAACTATATGTATATTTTATTTTATTTGCATTGGTCTTTTGCCTTCATTCATGTCTGTGTGAGGGTGTCAGATCCCCTAGAACTGTAGTTACAGACAGTTGTGAGATGTTATGTAGGTCCCGGGAATTGAACCCTGGTCCTCTGGAAGAGCAGCCAGTGCTCTTAACTGCTGAACCATCTCTCCAGTCCCCCATTTAGCATTTTTAATAATATGTGCTATATATCTATTTATGACCATGCTAAGTAGGTTCGAGTATTTCACTGTATAACCACCAGAACAGTTACACGTCTAGTTTAGGTTTCTTCGCTCCATTTATTTGCTTAATCTGTAAACTACGCCACCTCTGTGGGGGTTTTCTTGGAGTAGCACCCTATATGGAATATGGTCTTTATATAATTGAAAGATACTAGAATCTATAAATGACATAAAAAACAATATAGACTCTTTGCTAATCTGTGACCAGAATAGGGATTCTACTGTGTACAATGCCTCTGGCAACAGGTCTTTATTCTCTTCTTTTTTTCTGTGGATAGCATCTAAAGTTCTCTTGGGCATTCGCTTTTCAATGGATGTTGGGAGAACGACACACAAAATTTCTGCCCACACTTAACATTAGAAATGGAATAGTGTGGCTATATTTTCTTACAAAAAGGCCCATTTGCTGGTCCATTAATTTCCCCTGAAATCACACTTCAGAGATCTACATCTCTTATTTTTGCTCTTCTCATATTGGGCTATGGTAAAGTACAAAGAACTACTTCTTGTTTTACTATCAATACATGTTCTTTGTGAGAGGACACTGCCCCCCCCCTTTAGTATATAAGTACACATACTGTTTTAACCCATTCCTTTTTGAGGGGGCAGGTTCTCAAGTAGCCTCATGCTGGCCTCTTATTTGACATGTAGCCCCAGGATGACTTTGAACTCCTGATCCACCCACTGCCCCCTCCATAGTTCTGGGATTACAGGCTTGTGCCACCCCTTTACCCAGTTTATCAAGTGCTGAGGAATGAACTCAACAGCTTGTACACTAGGCAAGTAGCATAGCAACCAAGCTATGACCAAGCCCTATAATCTGCTTTTTGAAGCAGTCAACAAACAATAGGATTTACACAATGCAATTGAGGTCACAGTGTAAACCATTGCGTTCATATTTTCTTGGTAATGCTCAACTTGGACTCCATTAAGTTTAGAAAACTCACACTGAGGATAAGTGCAAATCATCTGTACTGGAGGAAGAGGCATTATCACCTTCATTGACTCCAACAGGATAGATGTCTTTACACTTATTCCTAGACAAAAGGCCAAGAAGTAATACTATTCTGTGTTTTTGAACAAGCTAAACTTTTTAAACAGCTCTCTGTTTTGTGTTTCACCAGTAAAGAAATGGAGGTATAAAACTGAAATTTAATTAATTATTGTAGTTATTAGTAAGTATAAATTGTAAGATTAAGCCAGCGGAGCAACCGGCAGCTTGGCAGAGGAGCAGGTGGCCTGGCCTGGTTGCCTGATTTGTCCTGGAGAAAGAGCCCCAGGATCAAGGGTGGTTTACACCATCTGTGACCTAAACTCTGTTAACTAATATAAGTTGTCATATTAGGCCAGTAGAATTACCAGCAGCTTGGCAGGAGATTCGCCTCGGTTCGAGGGAAGTCTGAGAATCTGGAAGTCTGACAGCCCAGGACTGCTTGGAATGAGGGCCTATAAGCCACCACTGTCTTTTACCCAATAATTAAACACACCAAGACCTTTTAATGTTTTAATGCTTAACCCTTAGCTGGGCAGACTCTCAATTAGCTACTCTAAGTTAACCCGGATCATCTAATCCCAAACCGCTATGTGCCTGTGATTGCTTTCCAGCATTCTCAAGATGTCTGTCTCCTTCTGTGTCCCGGAGGAAAGAGAGGGAATCTGTGTGTGTGCTCAGAGTTCCTGTCTAGTCTCAGGAAGTCCCACCTTCCTATACTCTTTCTACCCAGCTAATTGGCCATAAGTGACTTTCATTAACCAATCAAGAGAATGCCTCAGAAGGGGTAGTAACCAGACCTCAGCATTGAAATTAGCCTATCAGAAGCAATGATATTAGACCTTCCCTCAGCAGGGGTCAGACTGATGAAGTGACCAGCACACTAGGTCACTTAAAAATTAAGTGTCAAGTAGCAGACAGATAGTGCAGATTTATCTGAGGCCACATCCCGTGGTCTAGGGCATTCACTTGCCTGTCTCTTACGTAAATAGACACTACCATAAGAAAGGGGAGATCTGGGATAATGGGCCATTGTATCTAAGTAAACAGATGCATTTAATTTCTGGTTTTATAAATTATGTGCACAAGGAATGGAGTGATAACTTAGCAGGAATGAGAGCTTGCTATTCTTCCAGGGGACCTGAATTTGTTTCTTAATACCCACATGGGCTGCTCAAAACCCCCTGTAACTTAAGCTTTAGTACATCTTAGGCCCTCAAGCAGCATAGCTACAGACACATAAATCAAAATCAATATAAATCTTTTAAAAATTTGTGTACATTTTGATGACTTATGTAATATTCTCCTTGTCTCATAGGTGGAAAATTACAAAAAGTCCTTAGTTTTTGGTTTCATTGTTTATATGATTTTTGTTTTTGTTTTTCCTTTTTATCTTTTTGAGATAGGGTGTTAGTCATCCCAGGTTGGCTTTGAACTTGATATATAGCCAAGTGTGGTGGTTTGAATAAGAATGTTCCCATACACTCAAATGTTTGAATGTTTGGTACCTGTATTATTCAGGGTTCTCTAAAGGAACAGAACTTATAAAACATATATTGGGGATTTATTAAAACGGCTCACAGCCTGTTATTTCTATAGGTTACCTTTGTCGTGTTGTTTTATCACAGCAATATAAATGTAAATAATGACTTGAACCTCTGATCCTCTTGCTTTTACTTTCTGAGAGCTGAGTTTATGTCCAATTTATGCAATACTAAGACTCAAACGCATGACTTTGTGATTTCTAAGCAAGCACTTTACTAAGCTATGCACCTAGTCCTCTTCATGTTATTTATGTGATTGTCAATAAGATGCTTACATTTCCAACTACTGGACACTAATAAGTTTGTATTATTTATAAGTTTTACTTTAAAAAACACCTCACAGCTAGGTATGGTGTGACCTGCTGTCCCAGCATTGAGAAGGCAGAGGTAGGAAGATGGCTGAAAGTTCAAGGCCAGTGAGCTCCAGGCCATCCAGGTCTACATAGTAGGACATTGTTTCAAACCATAACAAAAACCTTCCCAGTGATGGTTCTTACTTTACCTTCGTGCCTGTTAGAGCTGAAGTTATGCTTACAGTTCCCTGTTTCAAGGGTACTAAATCACTCTTCCTCCATAGGGAATAAATTGATGATCTGGCTTTCAGTATCTTTAGGCAAGATAATCATCTCTTTGAATCACAAAACAAGAAGAAGATTTTGAAGCATGAGGCGTTCACATGATTCTCTTTTTGCTTTGGTCTTGATCACCTGATTTATTCAGATATGAACATTCTTTCTTGTCTTTTTCTTTTGTTGACACAAGGTTTCATTATAGATGCCAGTATAACTTTATTCTCAGTATGTATTCCAGGATGGACTCAAACATATAGCAGTATCCTATTCTCAGTCACCTGAGTGCTGGGATTGGTAGTGTAATGTCATGTCCAGCTGAAAATTCTTATAGCTCCATTTACTCTTGTAAAACCTATTCTAAATCATGATCCTCTCTTTGAGTTTTTCTTCTTGGACCAGATCATCTCTATTGCCAATAGTAGCAGCTAATTCTACAGTAAATTTCATTGTTCTTCTGAAATTTAATGTATAGTATAGTTCATTACAGTTCTCTTTAAAGCAGGGTATGTATGCTGTACAGCTGTGTACAAATGTTACAAGCCCTGAATTCTATGTACACCTTTCATCCCAGCACTTAGAAGGGAGTAACAGGCAGACATCTGTGAGTTTTAGGCTAACTGGTTTACATAGCTAGTTCCAGGCTGTTGTTTTTAACCAAATCTCATTCGTTTAATTTTACCAAAGAAGACTCTGGAGCCAGATGCTGGCATGAAAGCCTGCTAGCTCAGAGAGGCAGAGAAAGCACCCAGCTGACCATCTTTCTCAGAAAAGGTCCCCAGATGGAAGTTCTCCTCCAAACCATCTCAAAAAAACCTCCAAACTGAATGTCCCGCCCTTCTACTTCCTGTGTGTCTCTCTCTGTCCTAACTTCCTGCTACTCTCTATGGGTTTTTCCTCTGTTTGATCCCAGACATCTGGTTGCTTACATCATCTTTTAACCTATGGTTGACTTTATTTAATCCTGTTTAAAATACACAGAAAGCTTGGATTCAAAGTTTGTGCTAGGACTGAGCCACATCACAAATAGAAACAGGTTTTTCCAGTAAGTAGCACAATCTCAGCATTCACAGTATGATCAAATATCCCACAACACCAGGCCAATCAGAGTTAGAAAGTGAGACCTTGTCTCAAAAAGGGGGTGGGGTGGGGTGGGAGATTTGGACCTAATTCTGTTTGGGTGTGAAAGTTTAATAATCATCTTGTTGTCTTACATAGGGTTTCTATTGCTGTGAAGAGACACCATGACCAAGGCAACTCTTAGGAAGGAAAACATTCAATTGGGCCTGGCTTACGTTTTCAGAGGTTTAGCTCATTACTGTCATGGCAGTGGGCAGGCAGCTGGAGAAGGAGAGTTCTACATTCAGATCAACAGGCAGCAGAAGTGAAGGAGACATACTTCCTCCAACAAGGCCACACTACTCCTACAAGGCCTCACTTCCTAATAGTGCCACTCCCTAAAGACCTATGGGAGGCCATTTTCATTCCAACTACCACCGTTGCCCTTTGGCTGTCAGACTAATATAGTTTGATCATTCTATGAACTGCTTGAAAATAAACCTAATGACATCAAGATTTTAAAATGTTTTGTTACCTTTTAAAACTGCAAAACTACCCAAGAATCAGAAACAAGAGAGTGAAAATTTCCAAATCAGTTACCTAAATAAAGCATTAAGGGGAAGCAAGATGGTTGCTGTCAAGCCTGATGATCAATCTAAGTTTAAATCCTGGGGCCCAAAGGTGGAAGAAAAAAAAAAAAAAACCAACTCCTTCCTGTTGTTCTCTGACTTCCACATATAGGCTGTGGTGTGTGTATATCCATACACACACAGAATAAAGAGATATATAAATAAAACGGACTGTTGAGATTTATGTTTTATTTCTTCCTTGCTTTCTATTCAAATTTAGGATCCTCATGCCTAGCAGCAAGCCTCAGTGGTTCCACCAGTCACCTACCCTGTATAACCACGGAAAAGCCTACTGCTCTGGGGATGATGAATTGGTATAAATGTTGACAAAGGAAACAAAATCCAGACTTCAGATCTTAGTAAGAGAATTTTGCTGAGGTGACCAATTTCAACCCTTTCCTAGTATATATTTTTCTCCCTGGTTGGTCCCCTTGAATGTCTATGTGTACTTTTGAAAAACAGAATAAAGGGAGGAAAAATGTAGCTCTGCGTTACCCTTCCACATCTAGTGATGTGGGGAAATCTGTGTAGTTTAGATTGGAGGGTGAGGGAGGGCACTGGCTGACTTCTGCCATCCAAGAGAAATCTGACCGAGCAGAGCAGGCTGTGTGTGACTCTGCATCGGAATTCCACAGAATTCCAGAACCATGAGCTGATGGTTTAGTAACTATAACAGTGTTTTCAAACACAAACATCCAAAGCTTTCTTTTTCAAAATGAGTCTACAAACACAGGGATTTCCTCCTCTGGGCTGTTTCTACTGGGGAGAACTCTGATAGGAAGGAAAGTCTAAACAGTGAGTGGCAACACAGAGCAAGGGTCACTCCATATGTCCCACTCAGCAACACGTCCTACATCCTACATTATCTCTTTCCTTCATGGCTGCAGTGACTCATTCCCACCCACACGCCTCAGTTTACAAATAGCACTTGCAAGACAGCACTGCCTTGACAAATTATAGCTCTGTTGACGTCTGTCATTCACCAGGAGGCAGTCACACAAGAAACATTCCTAGCAAGACACAGATATTTCACTCTACCATAATTTTAAAGAAATGTATATAAAAGGTTAAAGTCAGACAGGTAGCACCTCAGTGTTTGTCTCAGGCTGCAGGTTGCATTGGGAAGGGATTGTTACAGAGGTTGGCATGGCAACTTACATTTGTAATCCTGGCACTAAGAAATTGAGGCAGGAGGGTCTCCGTGGGTTGGTGGCCAGCCTGGGCTACATAAAGAGTTCCTGAGTTTCAGGCAAGCCAGGGATACAGAGTGAGACCCTGTTTCAAAACAAAAGCTCTCACTCAATCAGTCAATAGATCAATCAATCGATCGAGAAACAAGTAGAAGAGATAGAAAAGAAGAAAAGGAATTTTAAAAGGAAGAAAGGGAGAGTGATTGTAGAGTGGAAAAGGGGTCTTCCTGTGAGAGTAGAAGTGTGACAATCTCTAAATTCTGTGCATATAATGGGTGATTGTTATGCTAAGTTACCCCTCAATTAAAATACTTGACTGTCCTGTGTCACCGGGAGTAATACACAATTCTGTCTGAGGCTTAACATGTCTGACTTCACTCTCCTGTTCCAGCCACTTTTCAGGACCACCCACTCAGGACCTAGGCACTGGCTGCTACTTTGTCTGTGATCTCTGAGGGCACTGCCACATAGGTGCATATACTGGTACTCATCTTTAGTATCAGCGCTTGAGAGCTAGAGGTTGACAGTATCTGTGAGTTGGAGGTCAGCCTGGTCTACAAAGTGAGTTCCAGGTTAGATAGAGCTAGATAGTGTGACTCTGATGTTGGGGTGATCTCTTTGTGCACTGTGTTAAGGTTATCTTTGTATTATTCAAATGCTGATTTCTGTACTGGCAGAGATCTGATTACAGGCCAGACTTTGGTATTGTTGTTCTTTATGTTTGCATCGTGTTTTGTAAAAACTCTCTCCAACGTGTTCTGATTGGTTTAATAAAGAGCTGAACAGTAAATAACTGAGGCAGGAGAGGATAGGCAGGACTTCTGGCTACTTCCCAGAGGTAGGAACCTGGGAAGGAATCACAGGTGCAGGAATTTGCCAGCCAGACATGGAGGCAGAAAGAGGTGCCGATACTAAGGTACTGAGGAGAGATAAGCCACTGGTAGAGTGTAGGTTAGTATAAATGGGACAATTTAAATTAAGAGCTAGCTGGGAACAACCCTAAGCTAAGGCCAAGCTTTCAGAATTAATAAAAAGTCTCCATGTCATTAATCAGGAGCTGGCGCTCCAAAGAAAATCCCGTTATACCCTGTCTCAAAAAAAAGTAAAGCAATATTAATAAAAATTAAACCTTAAAAAATAAAAATTCATTTTAGTTGGTCTTGGTGGCTCATACCTGTAATAAGTAATGTTAACACTTGAGGCTGAGGTTAGTCTATGCACCAGAATTAGATACCGTCTCAAAGAATGGAGAATAATAGTAATAGTCTTGCTTCAGGTTGTAGGACAGCGGTTCCTTTCTCCCTGCCTCACCCAGTTTTCAGGACTGCTCTGTTATCTCCTACAGACCTAGTCATGTTTACTCACCTGGACCTCAGCACCTGCCTCTGGGCTGGATGCAGATCATCACACCCACTGAGGCTCACAGCCTCTTTCTGAGCTCCCAGACCTCAGCCTGTCCTTATACCATGCCCTTACTCCCTCAGCAAAGTGGCATGAGTTTCTTTCACTTAGGGCTCAGAACAGATAGGAAGCTCTTACACACACACACACACACACACACACACACACACACACACACACACA
>CAJQZJ010032614.1:1552629-1587858 GCA_907164525.1 Lophiomys imhausi | reverse complement strand
ACACACACACACACACACACACACACACACACACACACACACACACATACACCACATACTAGCACACACAAGCACACATAGAGAGAAGTAAAATTGGGCTGAATAGTGGGACATATGGAGATTTATAATTTGTTTTTAGACAGGACTGCCCTAAATAAAACTCATAGACACTTAAAAAACAAAAAGCACTTTTATTATTTTTAATTCTGTGCATGTTTGCCTGTGTGTAGCTATCTGAATGCAGATACTCACAAAGGCCTGCAGTGTCAAATGCCCCTGGAGCTGGTGTGAGCCACTGGATATGGGTGCTGGGAGTTAAACTCAGGGCCTCTGCAAGATCAGTGCATGCCCTTAACCACTGAGGCATCCTTCCGGCCTCCAAAACTTTCAGTCTTTGTACTCAACTTATGTGAGAGCATTTTCCAAATTCCACACGTGAGTAGGAGCACGTAGTAATTATCTCTGTGTTTAAATCTCCATACTTATCTGTTAGAAAGAGAATTTTTCAGCATTGTTCATATCTGCCAGACATAGGACTTGCTTGGACATTCTTGTGTTCTCTCAGTGACAGAAGCTGAAGAGGTCTACTCTAAGAACTCAAGCCAGGCTTAGGGATAAAAAAAAAGCCACAATCCCAGCATTCTCAGTGCTGAGACAGAAAGATCAGCGCAAGTTGGAGGCCACCCACAGCTCATACTGAGTATCCAGGCTAGCAGGGATACATAGTGAGAGCCTGCCCCCGCCAAAAATCTACAACCCTCCTACTCATCCCTCTTTTCAGCCTTCAGGGTGCCTGTTGCCGTCTGGTTTGCTGCATGTTTTCCTGGTTTGTCTTGCTAAATACTTTGTCTCTGTCCATCTTCCAACTCCCACTCTTCTTTTCTTTCTCTTTCTTTCTTTCTCTCTCTCTCTCTCTCTCTCTCTCTCTCTCTCTTTCTTTCTTATTTGTTTTTCAAGACCGGGTTTCTCTGTGTTAATAACAACAGCCCTGGCTGTCCTGGAACTCCCTTTGTAGACCAGGCTGGCCTCAAACTCACAGAGGTCTGTGTGCCTCTGCCACACGAAGCCTGGGATTAAAGGTGTGCGTCATCATGCCTGGTCCAACCCCACTATTAGCAGCAATGTGAGCTCTGCTGCTTCTTAGACCTTGAATGCTTCCCAAAGGCTCACAGGATGAAGGCCTTGGCATGAAGGTATTACAGGGAACTGGAGAAACCTCAGGAGGTGAGGCCTCATGAACAGAAGTCAGGTCATCGGGAACATACACTTGTAGAGCGTGTATCGGGACCCTGAGACATGCCTGCTTCTCTCTTCACTTCCCTGACACTATGAGTCACCTCAGTCATTAGCTTCCTCAATAATGTGTTGTGGTGCAGATCCAAAGCAACAGAGCCAATTGACCATGGACTGAAACTGCTGCCTCCAGTAGACAACATGAGACTTTCTTCTTCATGCATTTATTATCTTGGGTATTTTTTCACAGTGGCTTAAAAAAAATCTGACAAATAAAATTCTTAGCGGACAGGTCCTATTTGGTGACACCTTTGTCCCTTGCACTGGGACAGGGCCTAGCATGTAAGAGTTGTTCAAAATATACTAGACGAATTAAAGGGAAAGCAAATCTGCGGGCCCTGCATCTGAACCTTCATGTAAAGGAGGAACAGGCTGCTTTGGGGCAGAAGATTAGTCCCTGGAGCCTCCTCCTTTGTCCTAGCCAGAGGAGGAATAGTGGTGGCTGGGGGCATACCAGTGACTAAAACCTTGTTCTTGCTTTTGGACCCGCTCTTCAATGGCATACCTAATGCTCAGGACTATTCTCCGAGGTACTCAAGAAGCAACTGATACCTTGGACTGTGGGGGTGGGGGAGGGAGCAACAGAGGTAAACAGGCTTCCTAGTATGTCCAAAGTCTTCACTTGTCTATTCCCATCATCAAAGAATTCTGTCATCTCAGATCCTCCTGCTTCAGCTTATTACATAAAGCTACTGAATAACGCAACTGCATATTGCATGATGCCTGCTCTGTGTCTGGCCCAGTCGGGAATGGAATGCTAGAGATAGAATGGTGACCCAAAAATGTACCATCTCTGCTTCAGCTCCCATCTCTGTGAGGGATGAGCAGATTGAACCCTGCCCTAAAAGTGACAATCTCCACGAGTAGGGACGGGACAAGGGCAGTCCAGTGGGAGCACCTGACTATTCTGAGAGAAGTAGAAAGGCTTGCTAGGAGTGAGGACATCTGGAATCTAAAGGGCAACTAAGGATTGACCAAGTAAAGAGGGGGATCTATACATTCAGAGGCTATGGGAAGAGATATCCTGGGTTCAGTCTTGAACATGAGTGAGTCAAGGAGCCTCGGAAATCCTGGAGTCCTGTGGTTCCAAAGGGGAGACAATTCTAATTCTGCCACTCGTAGGACATTTGGTAATGTTTGGAGAGATTTTGTTGTCACACCTGGGGAGTGCTTTTGACACCTTAGGTGTGGGAATTCCCTAAAAATATATACAACTCAAGCCAGGGACAGAAATCCCCAGTACCCAGCACCTCAAATAATTCTTCCCACAGAATTAGTTTATGCTAATAGAGCTTGCACTAAAAATGAAATTAAAAAAAGGACATGACTGTGCCTAGTTTATTATAGAGATGTGTGAGAGCATAACCAGAGGCAGGAACATCTGGGAGGGTCCAGAGCACACATGACCAGACTGAGCTGGCCCATGTGAGGAGATGGGAAGAGGAAGGGAGAGGGGACAGAGAGGAGAGGAGAACCAGGTGTAGCAGCCAGGAGGTCCAAAAGGGAGAAGATGAAAGACCTGGTAACCAAAATGTTTGGGTATATAGAGAAGGGTAGCTGGGGGAAGGTCAGCCCAGCCCTTTATTTTTAGTTTATGCATGCAGGTATTTGCCTGAAAGTATGTGTGTGTACCACCTGCATGTCTGGTTCCTGAGTGCGCCAGAGAGAGTGGTGGATTCTTTGGAAGTGGAGTGACCAATGTTTGTGAGTGTCATGTGGGTGCTAGGTACTGAAACTGGGTCCTCTGAAACAGCTAAGTTGGTCCTGCTAAATGCTGGGCCATTTCTCCAGGGTTGCACCTCAGCCACTAATCAAACCATTTTTGAAGTTATTTCTTTTATTTTCTGAGATTTTTATATGATTACACCACTTTCCCCTTCCCCTTCTTCATTCCAAACTCTCCTATATGCTTCTCTTTGGTCTCCTTTAAAACCAAAGTGTCTTTTTTCATTAATTGTTACATAAAAATGTGTGTGTGTGTGTGTGTGTGTGTGTGTGTGTGTGTGTGTGTACACATATGCGCATGTAACAACATACATACATTCACACACACAGTATGTGATACATACTAAATATGTAAATACACCCTGCTCAGCCTATGAAATATTACTTGTATGTATGTTTTCAGGGCTAAGCATTTGGTGTGCTCTTCCCTAAATTTTTCCCACTCTCAGTATTCCTTAGTTGCCTGTAGATCTTTGTGTGGGATTGAGGCCTAGTGATTATTCCCTCATCCACTTTAGTATGTCTATTGTTGTTATCCTTGTTCAGTTCGTGTTTAGGCAGCCATGTTGGTGAGATGTTATGGTGTAGCTTCAGACATTATCCGGAGGCATAATCTCATAGACAACCCCTTATACCCTGGCTCTTAACAATCTTTTTGCCCTCTTTTCTGCACTTTTCTCTGAGCCCTTGACACAAGAAGTTGCTTGAGGTGAAACAAAAGATGAATGGACCAATTCTTTAAACAAAGGAAATTTCAAGACAAAATAATCTTGAATCTATTGCATCTTATTTCATGTTGTATTAACCTTTCCTTGTACTAATTTTCTGATTTGCTTTTTTTTTTTCATTAGGTTGCTTGTTTAAAGTCTTGCTTGTTATTTATTTATTATTTGTTTATTTATTTAAAGATAGATTTCATGTAGATTGTATTAGCCTCAATTTCAATATATAACTGAGGACAATCTAATTCTCCTGTCTCTTAAATTCTAGTATTACAGGTATGTACTGCCATGCCTGGCCTTAAATATATATATTTGTGATTATGTGTATGTGTGTGTTTGTGTATAGTGTTGTGCACATGAATTCTCTTGGAGGCCAGTAGAGGGCATTGGTTATTATGGACCTGGAGTTACAAGTAGTTTTGAGCCACTCAGTGTGTGCTGAGAAACAAACTTAGGTCCTCTATAAAAACAGCATGTGCTTGAAACTACTGAGTCATCTCTCCAGGCTCTGGCTTCCTAGTTTGTTTGTTTGTTTCTGAGGCAGGGTTTCTCTGTGTAGCCCTGGCTGTCCTGTACTCACTTTGTAGACCAGGCTGGCCTTGAACTCACAGAGCTCTGCCTGCCTCTGCTGGGATTTAAAGGTGTGCGCCAGCCACCATGCCTGGCTGCTTCCTAGTTTTTAATGTAGGAATTTATACATTTCCATAACAGAACTTCCATTGCACCCCAGAGGGTACGTTGTCTTTCCTTTACATTCAATTCTACAAAGTTATTTATTTGAGTCAGAGTTCCCGTGGTGGGCTGAATAAGAAACATCCCACCTAGGCTCAGATGTTTGAATGCTTGGACTCCACTGTTTAGGCACTGTTTAGAGAGGTTTTTCCTTTACATTCAATTCTACAAGGTTATTTATTTGAGTCAGAGTTCCCGTGGTGGGCTGAACAAGAAACATCCCACCTAGGCTCAGATGTTTGAATGCTTGGACTCCACTGTTTAGGCACTGTTTAGAGAGATATGGTCTTGTTGGAGGAAGTATGTCACTGGGGATGTGATTTGAGAGTATATAGCCTCACTCTACTTCCAGTTTGTTGTCTGTCTGTCTCTCTGTCTCCGTCTCTGCGTGTGTGTATGTGTGTATGTCTGTCTGTCTCCCTCCCTCCTTCCTTTCCTCCCTTCTTCATGTTTGTGGTTGGAGATGTGATCTCTAGCTTCCTATCCTTGTCCCTATGGTCCCTGCCTGCTACAATGGCTCTGTTCTGCATGATGGACATTTGAGCCTCTGAAACTCTAAGTCAAAATAAACTCTCTCTTCCTTGAGTTGCCTTTGTGCGTGTGTTCCATCACTGCAATGCAAAAATAAACTAAGATAGAAATTGCTATCAGCAGAGACTGGGCTGTTCCTGTGGAGAACCTGACCATGCTAGGTTTTAGAGGAATGTGGGAGGGTTTGGAACTTTGGTCTAGAAAGTGGTTGAATGCTCTAATCGGAGCTTAAAGAGTTATGTTTGGAGGATTCTAACAGACAGTAGCACCACCAACAAAGCAGACTGTGGAGGCCTAGGTCAAGAGGTTTCAGAGGAAAGCAAAGAGTTTAACATATATGGCAACTAAATTAGAAGTCATATTTTAGCAAAAAAAAAAAAAAAAACAACAAAAAAAAACTGACTGGCTTCTTGCTAGCCTTGTCCTAAGAAGAAGTTGTCTGATGCAAAATTGAAAAGTAATGGACTAATTTTTTTTTAAAGAAAGAAAACTTCAAGATAAATTAATGCTGGATCTATTGCATGGTTGCTGATAATGCTTATGAAGGTATACAATGAAAGAGAAAAAATGAGGCAGAAAAATACAGTATGTACAGTTCAGAGAGAGAAAAAAGAGCACTGGGAAGCTTAACATTACAGCCAAAGCATGTGTTGGAAGAGAGGCTATAATTATTAAGGGTTTTAGTCCCATTAAGATGAGGTCTGGAGGCCAGCTAGATGGCTCAGCAGGTAAAGGCTGTGAAGATAAGGTCTGCTCTGCACTGGAATAAAGAAAAAGGCAAGACCCACCCAGCTAAATTTCCAACTTGTGTAAGAGTCTAAGGAATTTTCTGTTCCTTGGAAGAATTGAATAAAATAACATCTGACAACTTGGCTCATAGGAAGCAAGGTCCATTACAAAATAATAATTGAACATGGCAGTGTTGTCCATATGATGTGGGCTTTAGACAAATGAAAGATTTTTTTTAAGCTTAAAAATAACTTTAATGAGTTCTTTACTAATAGAAGGGCACATGTGGTTGTACAAATCTTAGAAATCAGACAGGGCAAAGAAAATATAAATTTACTGCCATATTCAGGGGTGGCTGCTGCACACATTTTGAGGTGTGTTTTTCTTTTTTTGGTTATAGTTTTTATTTATTTATTTTTATTTATTTCTTTTTTTTATTTCTTCAAGTTACATCTCAGTGGCAATCCCCTCCCTACTCCCCCCTCCAGTCCCACCCTCCCACCCTCAACCCCCCATCCACTTTCCCCTTTTGTTTTTTTAAAGTTAAGGTATATCTTATTTCTCCCAACAGCTCCCCCTTTCAGTCCAACAAATGGCTCTTTCTCTTATAATAATATATACATTACAAAACAACAGAGGTAATTAGGCCACAGTTATGAGGGTTATATGGCTTAGCGTACATTTCCAATGTCCAGTCCATATGTATTTGCTACCTGACTTTAACTTTCTACTATCTAACCATCTCCATGAGTTTAAAGTTCTATATCTAACTCAACATTCATACTAATTTGCAACACAATTTTATTTTATTTTATTTTTTTTTAAAGGTTTATTTATTATGTATACAGTGTTCTGTCTGCAGGTATATCTTCAGGCCAGAAGAGGGCACCAGATTTCATTATGGATGGTTGTGAGCCACTATGTGGTTGCTGGGAATTGAACTCATGAAGGCATGACCTCTGGAAGAGCAGCCAGTGCTCTTAACCGCTGAGCCATCTCTCCAGCCCGCAACACAATTTTAAAAGCATCTTCTTAGATCTATAACACTCTCTTGATTCCTAAACAACTCAAAATTTAATTATGAGACTCTAGCTATCTATTCTTCAACCACCTCAGAGACCTGAGAGGGATAAATATATCTGATTTTATAGGAAGTACAGGGCCTGCAGTTTCCAAAACTAAGAAATGACATACCAGTGGCCACCTGGACAGTTCCCATTTTCTCTCCATACATTACAGCATCGATCTTCAGTCATTTGGCCCCGTTTCTCTGACAGACATTGATTGTAGAGCAGGGGTTATGAAGGACTTGCCTACCCTATCTTGGCAGAGCCAGGCTGTCGACTTACTTGCTTCCATGTTTTGTCCTTTTTGGACAGCATTCTGTCTACAGTTGGAGCAAGGGGCTTTTCCTACCAAGAGATAGGCTTGCGACTAATTCAATCATCTCCCACTGGAGATTCTTCGATGCTCATCTTCTACTTGGAGTAGAATAGGGGGTGCTGTCAGGAGTTGATATGTCTCGATATAAAAAAAAAATCTAAAGTTAAGAAAACATCTTTGAATGCCATATTCTGCAGATCTCCTGAGGTTTTTGAAGAGGCCCCATCTATCTCTTATATTAGGATAAGCAGATGTTGCTTGTCTCTTAGCAGCTTTATTTCTGATTAGCTTAGAAAATAACTATAATAGGCTGTGGTAGTACCTAACACAATGACCGGCTTGCATGACTATTAGTTTGCATTTCTTAATTATCCTAAACAGTTTATGACAATTAGTAGCAAGAGGCTGAAACCACATTTCTTTTTTTTTCTTTACCCCCCTAACCCTTCCATCCCATTTCTCTGGGGTGGGGTGTCCCTATATAACAGTCCCTCATCTCAGTTGAGAGGTCATATGAGGGCCAAGAGCCTCCTCATTCATTGGGGGACTACGAGGCAGTACCACCAGTGAAAAGTGTCTCATTGCCTGGGAGAGAGAACTAAAAAACAAACAAACAAATAAGCAGACAAACAGATAAAAAGAATAAAACATAGAAAAAAATTAAAATTAAAATTAAAAAAATAAAAAATAAAAATTCTATGTCCATGTTCCCTTTGATGTGTTAGTTGTAGTATCGATATCCTCTACTATATAGCTAAAATCCTACTATAAGTGAATAGATGCCATATGCATCCTTCTGAGTCTGGGTTAGCTCACTCAGGATGAGTTTTTCTCGTTCCATCCATTTGGCTGCAAACTGCATAATTTCATTGTTCCTGATAGCTGAATACTATTCCATTGTGTAGATGTACCACAGTTTTTTAACCCATTCATTGGTTGAGGGACATCTGGGTTGTTTCCAGTTTCTAGCTATTACAAATAAGGCTGCTATGAACATAGATGAGGAAACTTCCTTATGATTCCGTGAGGAGACATTTGGGTGTATACCCAGAAGTGGTATGGCTGGGTCCTGAGGCAAAGCTATTCCAAGCTTTTTCAGATATCGCCAGGCTGACCTCCATAGTGGTTGCACAAGCCTGCACTCCCACCAGCAATGGAGTAGGGTTCCCCTTTCTCCACACCCTCGCCAGCATGTGCTGTCATTTGAGCTTTTGATCTTAGCCATTCTGATGGGTGTGAGATGGAATCTCAGAGTTGTCTTGAGTTGCATTTCTCTGATGATTAAGGATGTTGAGCATTTCTTCAAGTGTCTCTCAGCCATTAGGGATTCCTCCTTTGTGAATTCTCTATTTAGCTTCGTCCCCCATTTTTTGATTGGATTATTTGGTTTCTTGGCATTTAATTTCTTGAGTTCTTTGTAGATTTTGGATATTAGCCCTTTGTCAGATGTGGGGTTGGTGAAGATTTTCTCCCAGTCTGTAGGCTGCCATTTTGTTCGAATGACAGTGTCTTTTGCCTTACAGAAGCTTTTTGGTTTCATGAGGTCCCATTTATTAATTGTTGATCTCAGGTCCTGAGCTGTTGGTGTTCTGTTCAGGAAGTTGTCACCTGAGCCAATGAGTTCGAGGGTTTTTCCCACTTTTTCTTCTAGTAGATTTAGTGTATACTTATGGCCACCTAATTTTTGACAAAGAAGCCAAAACAGCACAATGGAAGAAGGACAGCATCTTCAACAAATGGTGGTGGACAAATGAAAGATTTAAGAGTGAAAGGGTCTACATTCTTGCTCCATCATTTCAAGGAGTCATTAAAGCCAGGCACTTTGTAGAGGAAGAGTCCCTGCATGACTTTGAATGGTCTGTACAAAGCTATGAAAGCAAAGCCTGGTTTGCTGTGTAGATCTCAACATGCTGGGGATGCCAGAACCATTGGATGTCTGCCAGAGAGAACTGAATTTAGGGAACTGAACTAGCCTAAGAGAGAATTATATTGCACATAGCAAAGCTGGAGGGGTAAAGTTCTTTGATATAGAGCACGCAGCTACTGGATTTAGTGTTTTTCCTTTTGTTTCTGGTCTTGCTTTGGACTAGTATTTCCTCACTGTGACCCCATTCCTCTCTTTTGCAATGGCAATGTGTATTCAATACCATTATATATTGGCAATATGCAATTTGCTTTTTAATTTTACAGAAGCTACAAAGCAAGACACTGCCTTTCAATTTTTTGATGATCAAAACATATTGTTCAGTCTTGTGTATATGATTATTTTCTGTAGTTCCTCTTGCTGTTGACATCTAACTGTTCCATTGTGATCTGATAAAATACAATCTCAGTTTTTATACTAATACTAATTAATACTTCATTTATACCTTAAAATATGATCTATTTTTTAAAAAGTTCCATGGATTTCTCTTCAAATAATTTGAAAAGTACAATTTTCACATGATAGATTTATCCATTAGCTTATTATAGGAATACCTGCATAGATGTTTAGTATGACAATATTCAAATGGCCCAACTATGAAATAAAACTAGGTGTCTATCAATGGATACACACACACACACACACACACACACACACACACACACACACACACATACAGGACAGGTAGGCAGATAGATAGGTAGATAGATAGATAGATAGATAGATAGATAGATATAGATAGATATAGATAGATGGATAGATAGATATATGAAGGGACTGAGATCTGTGTGTGTATGTAAATTATATGTATCACAATGGAGTTTCATTCAGCCATAAATAAGAATAACATTGTGTTGCTCACAAATGGCTGAAATTGAAGATCATCATGTTAAATAAACTGACCTAGTCCCACAAAGATAAATATGTTTCTCCTATATATGGAATTCATTGATGAAGGGAAACCAAATAAACTAAATGGGAGTAAAATGGGACTACTCATGATATGAAAGGGGAACAGGAAAGGACAGAGGGAAGGGGGATAAGAAAGAGCAATAGAGGGGCAAGTAGAATCAAAGTACACTACACGCAGGTGGAAATCCCATAGTAAGTTTTAAAAAAGATATTTTGTAGAATTTCTCATGCCTTAAATTTCAAATACACAAAAGAATGACCACTCTTGGAAAATTCTAGAGATAATATCATTCAATTGTGATGCAGGAAATACTTACAGTTCTGAGACAGGAATAATACATATCCTGAGCTGAGGACAGGAAAATGTGATTATAGAACTAGGTGGCTTTAGAATAGAAAAGACCAGTCATGGAGAACTTTTCCATATCTTAACAGTAGTGGAAGAGAGCCAGCGAGATGGCTCAGTGGGTACAAGAACTTGCTGCCACGCCCTGAGACTTTAGTTCACTCCTCAGGACCCATACCGTAGAAGGAAAGATCTGATTCAAACAAAGTAAGGAAATGTAATAGAAAATAGTGGGGGAATAATTCGTCAGACTGTGTTCACAATGCTCGTTTGATAAACTTAATGAAATGCTTCCCCTTCATATATTATCCAAGCTCTTCTACTTGGATTGGAACCTTTAAGTGACATTACAAATATACATGTAAAGCAGCAGCTTCAAAAATCTGCTGTCTTGTAACTAACTATGAGTTTTACCATGGACAGGAGAAAATTGCTCATGCGTGCATGTGCGTGTGCGTGTGCGTGTGTATGTAGGTGTCCTGATTCTGAACTTTCCTTTTGTAGCTCCCTCCTTCTGTGTACCGGTCACAAAAAATTGATTTATTTCTTTCAGCGTGTTAAAAGTAGAACAAGTTGAGGGTGTGAGAACTTCAGATCACATTTTCAACACTTGTTAGAAGAACTTGGCCTGTTCATATATTCTTTCAATTTTTTACTACTTTTGTGAAAAGATCTCATTTCTAATCTCAAATGACCACACTTTGAAGCTTGTCACCATCAGAGCATCTCTGCTTGAAGTGTGGACAGGCCTTTCTTTTCTCTGGTGACACTTGCCTAGCCAACCAAGTCTCTCTCTCTCTCTCTCTCTCTCTCTCTCTCTCTCTCTCTCTCTCTCTCTCCCTCCCTCATCCCTCCTTTCCCTCCTCCCTCTTGGGTTAGAATCTTTAAGTGACAGCCCAAATATACATAAAAAGCAGCAGGTTCCTGTAATGATGAGTTTTAGCATTTTTCTTTCTTGCTTGTTTTCCTTCTTCCTTCCTTGCTCTTTGTTTGTTTCTTTTTTCTTTCTTTCTTCTTTTAAAATAAATTGTCCTTCCTCTTCCTAGTCTTTCTGTTCAAGCTTTCTTCATTACCCAGTTCTCTCCTCCTACATTTACGTGGGTTCCAGATACCAAACTCAGGTAGTCGAATCTCTAACAGTGCACTTAACTTTAATGATCTTCATGAAGTTTCCACCGCCATGTAGAATCACAGTGGAGCTGGGACTTAAGTATATGACATTGTGGGATGCATAATTCAGTCAACAGCAATGTCAGGTTTGCACTAAAGCCAGCTTCATTTTCTGTTTTCTCAATTCCAATGGCTGGTTTCAGAGAATACAATAGTTACCCTCCATGATCTGTGAGGAATTGGGTTTTGTCAGGAATTTGACAAATCCTGGAATGCTTCACTTATAAATCATCTCCAATTATAAAACCTATCGCAATGTAATTGTTATGTTCATTGATGCTATACTACATTATTTAGGAAATATTGACAAAAAGGAATCTATATATTTAGTACAGACTATTTTTAATCAAAGTCATACTTTTCTCTCTAAATACTTTCCATCCACAGTTGTTTGAATATGATAATGTGGACTGATGGATCTAGAGGGATGTCTAGTAGTAATGAAGAAAATAGACCGTTGTGGGCTCACATCCAGGCTCTTGCCTCTTAGTAGCAATCTCTTTGGGACCTTTTTTCCCCCCTATCTCTAAATGGGCTTGATACAGTACTAATCTCATAGGAATTTTGTAATGTCGTTTAAAATAAATGAAAACAGGTGTGGTGAGTACCATAGCTCACTCTTGTGACACCAGCAATAGAGAGGCGGATTCAGGAATATTGCTGTGAGTTGAGACCACTACACAGTGAGGTCTAAAACAGCATGAAGAACCTGTCTCAAAAGACAACAAGACATTGAACTGAAATATTACTGAAGCAGATACAGACTTACATGTAATTCCTCAAACAGTGCTCGGCAGTATAGCAGTGCAGGTCTGTAAACCCAGGACTTTAAAGATGGAGGCAGGAGGATCGGATGAAGGTCACCTCAGCTTCTACCCACTACCCATTAAAAAACCAACCAATGAAACCACAAAAGCATTGCTCAGTAAACATTAGCAATTGCTTTCAACTACCTGTGTACCCAGCTTAAAACCTAGAAATCCTACGTGTCCCGTTGTTTAATTCTGAAGTTCTATGGTTTGTCTTTTTTGAACCTTAGGAATTGGCTCCTGTTCTCTATCTACTCTCTTTCTTCTTGCCAAGGACAGTAAGTACTACTCTTCTGAACCACGTAATACATTAACTAGTGTCCCTTGTTGGTGGCTGACCTCTGGTAAATCTAGTCTCTCACTGTACCTGTAGATGTTTTTGAAAATAAGCAATTCTTTTCATGTCTGTTCTCAGTCTAAATTCAAAGTAAACAGACACTTCATCCTGGGTAATTAACAAGACTTTATAACCTTTCCCAGCATACCTTCATTTCTCCTCACTAACCAGTTTTCATTCCATATAGTAGCCACAACATCCATTTTATTTACTTTAGAACAGTACCTTCTAAGAACTGGTTTCATACAGCACATGCATGATACAGCACTGTCACAAACTCTACTTGTGTGTGTCTGGAGACAATTAGGTGAGAGGGCCTATCACACACCTGATCCACTACAGATGAAAGAGTCTGGATTTAAGTTGGCTGTGACTCTCCTACAACACATTGCACATTGTAATGTCTGGTGAATGTAGCAGGTGGTCTCAATTGCAAATCACCCCCCTCCATGTACACACAATGTGATGACAGTCACTATCCCCTTCAGTAGCCACCCTAAACAAAGGTAAGACATGCAGGATCCATTGGGAACACAGACCATTCTAACCAGAGAGTATAAGAATCCAATACTACCTAAACGTGGTGGTGTACTTGTGTAGTCCCAGCAGTTTTGATGTAGAGGAGGAAGATTCTGAGATAGAGGAGGGATCTGAGGCTACCTTGAGATACGTAGTAAGACCCTGTTTTTAATAAGAAGAATAGCCAGTATTAATATAAAATTATCACTTAACATACCAAATTTTTAAAGTAGTGTCATGAATTTCTGAGCTTAAATGTGTAGATGCACTTTATTGACACAATAAAACAAATACTTTTTTTTTTTAAGACAGGATTGTACAATGTAGCTCTGACTGTTCTCGAACTTTCTATGAAGACCAGGCTGGGCTCTGCCTCCTGAGTGCTGAAGTTAAAGGCCTGTACCACCACACCCAGCAAACAAATACTTTTTAGATGGCAAACAAATAACTCCCTTCTTAGTTAATTCACTTATCCACTAGTAGCAGGCAAGCTCATTGCCTTCCTGAAATAAAGTCTAAGCTATGGGCACAATTGGTTTTGGCAATAGCACAAGATGTAATCTGACTAAATTTTTGTTTATAAGCTGGTATCTTTATTTGTTTGTTTTTCAGGAAAAAAATTTAAATGACCTTAAGCTTCATAATCTGTCATATACAAATGTAAATACCATACACCTTCCAAAAACAAGTGACTCTTGAAAGTACAACCACTTTACCATCTGGGATTCTTGACTCAGGTATGTTTCTAAGTATGTGAATAACTGAGTACTCACTTCATATCTTGGCTTTTCAATTCTTGGAAATAATGGGCCCACTAATTTCAAAGTGCTTTCCCAAGATAAACTAGGAGTATTTAACAATGAATATGTTGTTTCATCTTTGTGACTGATAACAAATACATACAAACAAAAATTAAACCTCTTTTCTCCTTCCAGCTGATGTATCAGAGAAACTTTGAGTTACAACCTATTTTAAAGAAAGCTTTTATATGTAAGAAATATATCAGATATGAAAAAGATGTTTACAGAAATTTAGGATGGTAAATTAACTTCTTCAAAACAGGAAATTTGTGGAATTCTGCTAATAAAAAGGTCAAAATTATATTAATTGATCTATTCACGATATAAATAAGCTGACAGCACAAAAATAGTTTAAAAGAAATTTAGAAAAAATCTATTAGGTAAGATATTAAGTCACTTGACTTTTAAGAACGTAACTTAGAATACTGTAATACTAATAACTTGGCTTGCTTTCTTTGGAAAAAGAATGGATTGGCTAGATGTTTTGAAATTCTACCAATCTCTCTCTCTCTCTCTCTCTCTCTCTCTCTCTCTGTTGTGTGTGGGGGGGCTTGTGATTTGTTTGAGATTGTGTCTCACCATATGGCCTCAAACTGATGATCATCTTCTTGCTTTGGCCTCCCAAGTAGTGAAATTGCAGGTATGAGGTACCATCTTTGCTCCTTTACTCAATTTTAAAGCATTTTTTCATTATCTTACCCCTATTTCCAGTACGTTTCTCCTCTTTTTTACTTCATTTCACTTAGTTGCCAACATATTCAAATGATTCAATTATCAAAGTACACAAAAAGAAAGAAAGAAATGTAATGAAAGGAGAAAAACCCATTGACCCTACCTCCCGCTCTAGCCCTTTTCTTTTTTCAGCCACACTTAATTGATTGGTAATGTTTCTTTGTTTTCTGCATTTCTTTAATTTTCTGTATCCTCGAATTTTATGCTTGTCTTTCTGCTGATATGATTCTGTCACATAATGATAGCCTTTCATTGACACACCCTGGGGATGTCCTCTATCTCCCTGTGAGCAACAGGTCCTGCTAATGGTGTCTGCGCTTCTTGACTCACCCTGACCTTGATGAGCTAAACACGAGCCACACACATTTTTGTTGTCTTGTCGAGTTGGGAATAGAGAGCTAGACAATTGCTGAGAGAGAACAGCATGATTAAATGAACCAGGGACTGCAGGATAAGCTGTCCTTGGAGCTGTGGCAAGAGCTACAGATTGTCAGACCATCCAGATTTCGAAGGTGCTAACTGGGTGTGAGGGCAGGCATAGAATCCCTGTACTAACTAACCATCAGGTTCCACAGGAATCTTCTAGAAACGGTATCACGAGTTTAGTTATTAGAAGTTTAACTTCTCTTGTTATTCTTATATACATCAAGTCCTCCCTACTTTCCCTTAATGATTCCTCATCTTCCTGCTCCTTAAGTATTGATGGCATTTTCAAAACTGTTATTTTATGTCTTTCCTTCTTTCCTTCTTTTCTTCTTCCCCCTGTTTATTTGTTTAACTTTGGAGACATGATCTCATGTATTCTAAGCCGACCCCTAACTTGTTTTAGAGCCAATGGTAACCTGGAACTTGTGATCTTCCTGCTCCTACCTCCTCAATACATTACAGGCATGCATCACCATACCGGGTTTTATATGGAAATGAGGATTTCTAGGGCTTTGTGTATAATAGGCTAACACCCTACCAACTGAACCATTTCTAGCCATGTTCTTGTTTTCTTTGTGTGGTCAATCCAGAAAAATAATATAATTTTAAAATTACAAATCTATATATCTAATCTAGAGCCATTTTCCAACTTCAAAGTAGTATAATCTTAACTATCTAAAATATCCACCCGTGGTGCTGCAGATGTGGTTCAGTAAGTTTGGGCACTTTTCACCAAGCCTGAGAACCTGAGTTTGACCCCAGGAACCCACATGGTAGAAGAAGAGAAACAACCTGATCTACACAGCAAGTTCCACAACAGGGGAGGCAACACAGTGGGAGTGACAATGATTTTAAAAGATTGTTTTTTTGAGAGTCTGGCCCTAAGTCTTTTTTTCTGCCACTTAGCCCTGTGGTGATTTTTTTTTCTCCTCCCTCTGCTGCAGTGGCTGGTTTGTGGTCTGGCTTTACAGCCTTTATCTCTCCAGAGATGTTCTCCATGGGCCCAAGGCCAGAGGGACTGCAGGAATGGCCCATTTACCTTGACAGTTTTGTGGACCTCACTTCCTCCCTTCGTGTCTGGCCATGCCGACGAGGATCCCAGACAAAGTCTGGCACCACTCTAGTCCTAAGTTCTCATTATTTGCCAATTTCTGAAAGCATTTTGTGACTGAGCGTGTTCTTTGGCTTCCCAGATTGCCTCTGTGATCTGACTCCTTTCGTAGGAACTTGACCAATGAGCACAGTGCCTCTGGCTCTCGAGCTAAACCAGCAGGCTGGTTGTCGATGTTCTCGTTCAGATTTTAGAGCTGCAGCCTCTCAGGCACTACTGACGATGTCTGTAGTTAGTTGTCTTGTTGCTTTCATCTGAACCATCCTCTGATTTTCACCTTTGACATTAGTATCGTTTTCTTCTTACGTAAGTGAACCACACCTGCCCCTCTCACTAGCATGTGGCAAGAACAGCAGTCCTCAATCAAAGAGTGCTGCATCGTATTGACAGTTCTCCATCGTACTTTATCTGCCATCTTTCAGGATGACTTCCACCGAGCTATCATTTCTTTTTTGTTGTTATTTATTTTTGAGATCGAAATTTAAGTACAAAGTTTCTCCCTTCCCATTCCTCCCTCCAAACTCTCCTGTACAACTCCTGCCATAAACCGCACTGGCGAGCTATGATTTCTCTTTGTTCCCCTCTTTTCTTCCCAATCATTTTCTTTTTCTGCCCCCCCCCCCACTTCTTTTTTCATCATCTGTGTAACCAAAAGTCAGAATAGCTGCCCGTGGTGATGCACACCTATGACCCCAGGACTTGAGAGGTGGAGGAGGCAAGGATCAGAAGCTCAAAGTCATCCTTGACTACATAGACACTTCAAGGCCGACCTGGGATGTGTGAGTCCCTTACCTCATCTCTTGTGAGGATCTCTGAGGCTGGCTTCGTGATTCCAGGACCCTTAGCACCAGAAGCCGCATCTATTTTCACTCTTTGGAAAGTATGATTGCAGTCAGATTGGTACTGGAAAAGCTGTGTGGACTCTAGGGAGACACAGGGGCTTCTGCATAGTGACAACAGGGCCTGTAGCTCATAATTTTTTTTGTGATAACAGGGGCTGTAGCTGGCTCAGATGGCAGAGCCCTTGCTTGTCTAGCATGCAAGAAACCCTGGGTTAGGTGCTCAGCCCTAAATGAAATAGTTGTGGTGGCACAGGCCCGTCATCCCAGCATTCAGGTGATAAAGGAGATCAAAGTCATCCTTGGCTACTTAGAGAGTCTGTGGTGCGTCTAAGTAACTTTATCCCTTTGAGTTCAGTTTTATCATAAATATATAAACTGTACAGAGTCATTACAATCACTAAAGATTGATGTGCTTCCTTTTTTTCCTGTTGCCCATCACCACAAGCTTCCATGTTCTTTTTATAGTATCTTGAAACAAAGTTAAGCAGAAATCAGCAAAATATTATAAAGGTTCTCATGTCAAGTAGCTGTCCTTGGGTGTAAGCTTAAGAGAATTACATATAAGGACCATACAGTGATTGGTGCCCTTTCTACTTTGGGGTGGACTGAGGGAATTATTACTATTTTGTCTCCAGAGGACAGCTTTTGGAAAGAATTCTTAAAGGTGTGTCTTTCCCCGTGTTAGCTTTTTGCACTAAGAATCTTGAGTTTAATTACAAAGGGGAGTTGGAATGGAGCAACCATTCTGGTAAGCAAACAAGACAAGCCTGGATGTCTCTAATTCCTGTAAGGATCCTATGTCTTTTGAGAGAACATGTTGCTATTCTCAGAAAAAAATAAACATTAAGAAAATTGGAATTGTTCCTGTAGCTGGCTCGCTTGCAAACACAGTGGACTGGTCCTGTTACATCCTGCTTTGAAAGAGAACTGCGGGAGTCAAACTTTATCTTTTCCTGGCAACTTTCTGTTTTTGGCAAGACCACCTCACTGCCCATGCCCCCAGGACCTCCCTCTTCTTTTATCAATAAACAGGTCTTTCTGACTTCATCTCCCAGTCTAAGCTAAGCTGCCGTACAGCATTGCTATATCATCCATACAGCACCCATGCATTGCCATTTCTCATGTCCTTCATAGCAAATTCAAAAATTGCTTCCCTTACCCTAAAGTTTATTATAGTTTTTCAGCTTTGTCCACCTTCCCAGGAGGGTTGTGAGGCCTACATTACCAGAAGTTCTCAATTCATGCAAAGCTCTGCGTGTGCAAGGTGCTTCTGTCGTTCCTGTTACTTCTCAGGCAGTATGACTTCCTGCTTCATATACATTCCCAGAAGTGTATTATACCTTGCAAAACTGTTTCTGTCCCAAAGAGAGCCCTTACATAGTACTTTGTTTCTGGCGTCAGGGTTACACTACATAGCCCAGGCTGTCTTCTAGCTCATAATTAAATAGTGGGATTACAGGAATGTATCACCATTCCTGGCCACTAATCAGTGAATTTGGCAGTGTTTTAGTATTAAAGTTGATGTACAAATTAATTTTAGTTCTATATTTATGAATTTAAAAACTAATATTAAAGGTAGTATCTATATCACCTCTCCAAACATTTGGAATAAAAGTTACATTTAATAACATTGCTGCACTAAAACAATAAATTGCTAATTAACAAAGAACTTAATATGTACAGAGATATATAAAGAACTTCTACACCCTCCACCAATTAATTCGCTCTTGGATGCCTGCATTTTGGCCTCTTCCAATTTCTACATTTCAAAAATAAAGAAAACTAACTCAGCAGAAATGTGAACCAAAGGCTTCAGCACATACTACACAACAAAGATCAACAAATGGATAATAAACACATGAAATTTTGTTTCTATCCTTAGTCTTGAGAAACTGCATATTAAGTCAATTGTATGAAATTACTTCATAGCCAGCACAAAGGCTGAAATAAAACGGCAGGGCTGGACATGCAGCTCAGTTACTGTAATGCTTGCCTTGATTTGAATACCAGCACCTATTAAACCAGGTGTGTTGACATACATGCAGACCTATAATCCCAACTCTTTGGAGGCAGAGGCTGGATGGTTTGTAGTTCAAGGCTAACCTCAGCTACATAATGTATTCAAGACTAGCCTGGGCTACAGGAGTCTTTGCTTCAATAAGTAAGTAAGTGAATAAATAATAGAAAAGTGAAATAAAAGTTTTTAAAAGTTACATGCTGACAAAAATGTAAAACAAATAAAAATAACTCAATCTTTTTTTAATTTGTTTGTTTGTTGGTTTTTTTTTTTTTGGTTTTTACTCTGTAACTCAGGCTAGCCTTGAACTCAGCAATCCTCTTTTCTCTGTCTTCCAAGTGTTAAGATTATAAGCATGGGCCACCATGGCTACCTTGTTTATTTGCTTGATATAAGATCCCCCTACCAAATCTTTCAATAAATTTTAAAAGTTGAGGGTTCTGAGAATTTTAAACATTTTTCTCCCTGTGATCTAAGAAATCCATCCTTCAGGCTTTATTCAATAGAAGATAAAGTATGTAAGAATATTAACAATAACTTTATTTAGAAGAGCCCAATTCTAGAAATAGCCTGCATTTGGCCTCAATGAAAGACTAGATAAATAAAAATATAATGGATGCCTGCTACATCATAAGAAGAAAAGAATCTATAGATGGTTATGGTAATACAATAGCATCATACAGATTAATGTTATTCTAATATGAAAATACCAATCTGAAGCCAGATAGATAGACTAGGAAAACAAAATGTTATAGTGATGAAAATCAGAGCCAGGCTGGTCTAAGACAGGAAATCATCGAATAGAAAAGGACAAAACAGAATTTTCTGGGGTTGTGGATTTTCCATGTTTCAGTTCAACATTCCACATATGAATTTACCTATTTAAGTTGTTTTGCTTTGCTTTGGGACAAGATTTATAGCTTTGGCTGGCCATTAACTGCCTTGAATTTCTAGGGATGACCTTGGGCTTCTGATGCTCCTGCCTTCATCTCGTAGATGATGGAATTACAGTTGTGTGTCATACACCTAGATAATACAATTTCCCTTCAGGACCTTGAGTTTTCCTCTCTTTTTCTCCAGAAGAAGATTAATGGAGAGTGGAGGATGGCTGACTCCACAATGGAGGTGGATTTAGAGTCTAGATCGGTGAGTCATGGGAAACACGGGGATCACTCCTTCTTACACATTGTTTTCTGACCCTGCTAGTCTGTCATTATACACTAAACTCAACTCTGACTCAGCAAACTTCCCTGACATTGCAAAATATAATTTCCCAATGTTATTCAGGGACAGGTCATTGAGTCTTTATTGCTAAGATGCATTTCTTCCAACTCCATAGATTACTGTCATTTTACAGTCAAAGTCTCCTTGACGTGATATTTCTTCTGCCAGAAATTTTAAGGTCATAGTCTAATGTGTAATCTGTGGTAAAGAATGCCTTTTCTTTCTTTTTAAACAATTCATTTATTATGTCACTTTCTCTTTGACTCAACAGCACACAAAAGGAAATGACTGGCAAGCTTCTTGTTTCCTAGGCTACCATCAAATTCCAATTTAGTGCCCTATTGTGTTTTCACTATGGTTTCCATGTTATTATTTGTCCATTGTCTTGAGAGTGACTGAGTAATACTAATAAGTAACCTGTAGGCCATAGAACCTGAGACCTTAGCAAACAGTGCATATGAATTCTAATTTACAGTCTAAACATATTTCACTTTCTGCAAACATATTTTATAATGTGATGAGGAATTTTCATACTTGTTAGGACTTATGGATGGATACACCTAATAAAGACACAGTTTCCTTTCCTTACTAGGGAATCTTGAATGTGGCAGCAAAGTGTAGAGAATTTCAAGTTTTCTGGAGGTGTTCCAGGTTGCTAGTGCATGGTTTGATGCTTCCTCTTTGAGTATGTGAGCAAACATCTGGAGACCTGGATTATTTTGGTTACACAGCAAACAAACAAAAAGCAGGAGAATTAGTGGATTCTAGCATATGCTCAACTTCCTGTGAGAAGAGAACTTTGTTGTAGGGATTCTTGACTTCTGGCAATTCTTGTCCTTGTGAGTCCAAATAGGAAAAAAGTATACGTCATTGAATAAACTCAGGTGCTCCTGAACTGCACTAATGACCTATAGGAGGGGTCTGGCAGTGAATTTGGAGTTGCCTGAAGCTTAATCTCTTGAGAATTGCATGCTTGAGTTGACTGAGTGTTCTGGGGCATGTTTTCCACTCAAAGCCAAATATGATACATATGCTTTAATATTCACATATCTGGACAGACAAAGCCTAATGAAACTTATAGTCTGGTACTGATAGATAAAGCAAAAGACAGTTCTGTTTGACATCATCCCTCTTCAGAAAACCTTCCTTGTTTTAATTTCTTCCCCATTTCAGTCCACTCCTCTATGTTATGTATGTTATCATTCACTGATCCATTGTGTTTATTTGAATAATAATTTTTATAGATATATAATTCTTATAATGAAAAATTCACCCCCCTAAGATATGCATTTTGGTGGTTTTATTGTATTCTTAAAAGTATGCATCCATTGTTACAACCTAACTTTAGGACCATTTTAAGCACTCATAAAAGAAACCCTGTACAACTTGCCCAACCCCAAATGATACATCTACAACACAATCTCTACATCTAAGGCTCAGAGAACATCTTGGAAACAAGGGTAGAAAGAATGTAAGAACCAGCAGTGCAGAAACTCTACTGTAAGACTATCTTCTGGATGTTACAAGTAAGCTACATGAATGAAATCTTAGGAATATTGCTGCTTAAACAAGACCAGAACAATGAAATACCAGTTGACATATCAGCATAGATGGGGAGATCTCAAGGGGTCCCATCCCTAGATAAGAGCTACAGGCAAGTAAAATCAATTGAGAGAAGGAGGATTAGTCTTCCCCAGGGATAGGCCCCCTAGATGGTTATCCAATCCCAAGTGGCCAGTCATATACAAGCAGCACTAAAGGGATGTAGTAGGCTCAATTTTTATATTTATTTGTGAATATATGTAACAATAATTAAAAGGAATAAGAGGTCTTTGAATTGAGAGGGGGTGTGGGAGGAGTTGGGGGAAGGACAAAGAAGGGGAAATAATTTAATTACATTTTAATTAAATTAAAAAATTAAAAAAGAAACATACCTATTAATAATCATTATTCACTGTTCTCCTCTCTCTACCCTCTAACAATAACTGACCTAATTTTGATTTTTATAGATTCACTTATTGTAGATATTTTTAATAAATGCAATCATACCCAATGTAATAGTCTTCTTTCACTTAACATATTTCTTCTAAAAATCCATCCATATTGTAGCATGTGTCAATACTTGAGTTTTTGATTGCCAAGGCATTGTATTGTGGGGGACTATATCGACATGTTATATTCCATGTATCTATTCCCACTTGTTAAGTGTTTGCATTGTCTTCTTTTGTGTTACCAATAATGTACCTGTGAATTCTTATGTGCAAATCTTTGTGAATATGTTTTTCTTTCTTTTAGATGGTTAGGAAGGAAATAGCTGGGTCACATGGCTGCTTTGTCTAACATTTTAAAGATCTCCAGAACTGCTTTTCGAAGGGACTGCATCATTTTTTCATACCCAAAACAGTATATGCAGGAATCAGTTCCTGCCCATGTTTTTGACATTTGCTATTGCCTGTCATTTTGACTGGAGATCTCATATTGAGCGTGCGGTGGCATCTTACTACCACACTCCCCTCACTAATGGCCACTAAGCATTCTCTTTTTAGGTTATAAGCTAATTGCATATATTCTTTGGTACGAAGTCTATTCAAATTTTTTATCCATTTGTGAATTCAGCTCCGTGACTCTGTGTTTTTGAATTTATAAGATCTCTTTATTATGGTTAAACGTCCTTTATATAGATGTATTATCTACAAATAAACACAGTGTCATCATTTGTAGTTATGACCCTCAAATGACAGGGATGATAATTTTACTTTCTCACAATCTCCCATACTTGTGATCATTGTGTGAACTTTTCCCCTGGAGATGCAAATAAATGTCTCTTCACCCCAGATGGAGCTCAAACGACAGAACAAAGTACCATTCCACAAATAGCCAACATGGAAAACCAGAGAGTTTACTTGGTTTACTAACAAAGCATAGGTAAGGGGTTACGCACAAGAACATGGGTGACCCTAAAGCAGCCTCGTTACGAAAAAGTCTTCCTTTGACATGTATGGAGACTTCCTTATAGTGGCATATGTGGAGTCCCCTCTTCAGTTAATTTTACATACTTTATATCACCTGGTGGGATCACTAGACCAAATGCAGTTTGGGGAGACATGTAGGAATCCGTGGCTAGAATCTCAAGTGAAAGTTTAATAACCTCCCTATGTGCACCCCCTCTTTCCATGACAGAGCACCTACAGGCCCTGTTTTGAGAGATTCTTTCGAGTAGTCTAATGTACTAAAGAAGAGCTTAATGGATATTGTGGCCAGATGACAATGCTCTATGGGAGTGATAAGCAACTATTATGAAATATCTGTAATTCCTAAGACACACTCTAGATATAATCAGCATGTTGAGGTAAATTATGTGTTTCTACCTAATCTCCTGCTGAGCTTCTTTCTTTCTGCTTTTCCAAATGACAGTACTTCTGAGATGTCTTTGGTTCCCTCAGGCTTTACTTAGAGTTTCTTGTGTTGTCATTAGTGTTTCATCTCCTATCTTCAGAAAAATTTCCCTCAAGTAGGAATCATTTTCTCTTTTTTGAAAAATCTGCATAGCTTTTAAAAGGTTATTTAGTTTTAGTTTTTGAAGAGTTAATTGATTGCTTTTTAGTGTGTATGTTGTCTATATCAGCAGTTGTCAACCTATGGGTTGCCACCCCTTTGGGGGTTGCCTATCAGATATCCTGCATACCAGATATCTACATTACAATTCATAACAGCAACAAAATTAAAGTTATGAAGTAACAAAAAATATAATTGGGGGCCACTATGATATGAGGGATTGCGTTAAAAAAGTTGCTGCATTAGGAAGGTTGAGAACCACTGGTCTATGTGCATAAAGGTATAGGTGTCCTTGGAGGTTAGAAGAGGGTATTGTATTCTGTGGTGCTGGAGTTACAGGAAGCTGTGTGAGCCATCTGATGTACGTGTTGGAGGCTGAGCTCAGCTTCTGTGTAAGAGCAGTATACACTCCTAATCGCTGAGCTGTCAAGGTATCTGAGGTATCTCCTGCCACCAGGTTATTTATTTGTTTGTTTGTTTGTTTGTTTGTTTATTTATTTAATATTTGAGACAAGGTCTTATTCTATAGTCCAGTCTGACTTTAAAACCAACTCATTATGCCAAGAGATAGGCTTGCCACTAATTCAACCATCTCACACTGGAGATTCTTCGATGCTCATCTTCTACTTGGAGTAGAATAGGGGGTGCTGTCAGGAGCTGACATGTCTCGATATCAAAAAGTCTTAAGTTAAAAAACATCTTTGAATGCCATATTCTGCAGATATCTTGAGGTTTTTGAAGACGCCCTATCTATCTCTTATATTTAGATAAGCAAAAGTTGCTTGTCTCTTAGCAACTTGATTTCTGATTAGCTTAGAAAATAACTGTGATAGACTGTCATAGTAACTAAAAAAATGACATGCTTGCATGACTATTAGCTTCAACTGTAGATAGAATGCTGTCCAAAAAGTAGAAAACTTGGAAGCAGGTAAGTCGACAGCCTAGCTCTGCCAAGACAGGGTAGGTAAGTCCTTCATAATTCCTGCTCTACAAGCAATGTCTGTCAGAGAAACGGGGCCAAACAGCTGAAGATTGATGCTGTAATATATGGAGAGAAAATGGTAACTGTCCGGACAACCACTGATATGTCATTTCTTAGTTTTGGAAGCTGCAGGCCCTGCACTTCCTATATAAGCAAGTTAGTATGAAAGCTGAGTTAGATATAGAACTTTAAACTCATGGAGATGGTTAGATAGTAGAATGTTAAAGTCAGGTGCCAAATACATATGGACTGGACAATGGGAATGTATGCTAAGCCATATAACTCTCATAATTGTGGCCTATTTATTTCTGTTGTTTTGTGTTGTATTTATTGTTATAAGAGAAAGAACCATTTGTTGGACTGAAAGGGGGAGCTATGGGGGGGGAAGATATACCTTAAACTAAAAAAAAAAAGGGTAGAGGATGGGGGGCTGAGGGGGAAGAGGGTGGAAGGGTGGGACTGGAGGAGGGAGTAGGAAGGGGATTGTGATTGAGATGTAACTTGAAGAAATAAAAAATAAATTATAAAAAACCCCCAACTCATTATGTAGCCTGAGATGGTTTTGAACTCAGCCATCCTCCTGCCTAAACTTTCTAAGTGTTAGGGTTACAGGTGTAACCCAGCCTTTTATCCCATTACATTCTACAGTGCTAGAAATTCAGTTAACAGGTTGTGGATTCTCTCATGCTCTTTCCCAAACTTTCATTGTTGTTGTTTGTTTTCTTCCCCAGACTTTCAATGTGTCCTGGAGCATTGGACCTTCAGACTGACAACCGAGTTCTTGGGTACACCTAGGAAAGGGGTCTTTGTGAAAGACTGTTTTTGTCAGCTTGGCCTGTGGGCATGTCTTCGAGGGACCACCTTGGCTGTTAACTGATGTAGGAAAACGCAGCCTACTCCTGGTGGTACCTAGACTTGGCCCTGAACTGGCCAAGAAAGAAGAAAACTAGCAAAAATTCAAATAAAAAGCAAAGTGAGCGAGCAGGCGTGCAGCATGGATGCATGCATGTCTCTCTGGTCTTGACTGTGGGTGTGATATCAACAGCTATGTCAAGCTCTTGCTGCTCTAGCTACAGTACAGTGAGTGACTGTCACCTAGACTAGACAGTTAGCCCTTCTCCCCTCAATTGCTTTTTGTCAGGGTGGATTTTTGTTTGTTTTTGTTTTTTTTATCACAGCAACAGAAGTGAAACCAAGACATCTTCAGAGACACATCAGAAATTAATGCTTTGTCAGGTATATGAGTGTCCTTTTTATCTGTCCATTTCAGGTTGATATATAAAATTAACTGGTGGCTTTCTATTAAAAGTGGAAATCTCAAAAATTAGATTACTGCAGTTCAGGTTACAAATAGATCCTATGGCTGGGCCGCAGAACTGGAGGGAGAAGATTGAGGCAGCTCTATACTCCAGAAGGGAGAAAGACTCCCAGATATAGGTTCTTATGAAACCACATACAGTGTAGTGGGACACTCCTGTAATCCTAACATATCAGAGGAAGAGGCAAGAGAATCATGACTTCGAGATCATCTTCAGCTATATAGCCTGTTTGAGAACAGTCTAAGCTATGAAAAACTGTCTAGAAAAATAAACAAACAACCCAAAACAAATTAAAGTAACACAAACATCAACAAAAGAGTCTCAGTAAGGAAAAAAGTTCATTCCCCAAATACAAGCTGACATTTAATAAAGAGAAATGTGTTCTGTGTAGCAAAAGTATCTAAAGAGATTCTGAATTATTCAGGTGCTAATCTTCCTCATACCATTGCAACAAATGCTACTCCACCAGAATCTGTCTGTCATCCTTATGATATGTCTTTCTTATGTAGCTTTCTGAGAAAATATGACACTCAACAAAAGATTAGTGACTGGCTTAAAGACAATTTGTTAATTGACATCTAATGATAACATTCATTTGTCCGTCCATCCATCCATCCATCTACCCCTCCATTCATTCCTGAATACATTTGAAATCTCATGATTCTCTATTCATTGTTCAGGAAAAGGCCAGTGCAAAGAAATAAATCCTGCACTCTCAGGACATAGGAAGTGTTCAGTGAGGTACACAGATCAAAACTAATGATTTTTGCCATTAATAACATATGACTGTGATCCATTTTGTCAAGCCAGGGCAGTGTTTCCTGAGAAGAGATATATGAACAACTTTAAGACAAACTGAAATTTGTTAGGTGAAAGGCATGAGAGATATTCTAGGAAAAGGAGATATTGGCATGGCCCTATAGTAGAAGGATTAGGTATATTTGAACTCTTAAGAAAGGCAGTAAGCTTGAGTAAAGAATATAATGAAGAAAGTAGCAAGTGAGGAATCTAGATCTGAGGCAATCTGATACCAGCAGAGGTTCAGAAAAGTTAACTAGTCTCTATCTTACAGCAAGGCATTACCTTTGAAGCGTTTGAGAAGAAAAGAGTTTTTCATGTTTTCATGAAGTTGGTTTTATCAGCAGTTCATAGAGATTGATATGTTAAAGAGTCTATTGAAATGAACAAGGTGTATAGAGACTAGAAAGGTAGTTTAGAAGTACTATCAAGATTCTGGGGATGGAGGATGTCAAGGAAGAGGATATGACACCTAAATATATATTCCATTCACTGAGAGAGGTGATATAATGGTGGGACAAAGATCAAAGTCTTAGTGTCAGTCTTACTACATTCATAGTACCTTATAGATGAAAATGTAGATTTCAAATAGAGAGGCTGATATATAGATCTATACATATCAGATATAGCCCTGAACTTTAGAAATGTTAAAAGGTCAAGGAAAATTAAAAAGTTGTTTATGATCTGTAAAATTTCACAAAGAGGCAACTTCCTGCTTATTTACAGTAAGGCATGGCCTTCTCAAAATTATGTAGTAGGCTAACGATGATCATTTATAAAATTATATTTTATGGAATTATCAGTGATTTTCAGTGAGAGTTTAAGAACAAATGAAATATTCCAAAGTAAGACACAGCTCTTTCATAAAGCTAGATCAAACATTTCTCTTTTCTAAATTACTTTGATCATGGTAATAAATAATTTCTTTTCTTTTTTTAACAAATGTAATTAATTCTTTCTCTTTTCACAAGAATGTTTTATGATATACTTCAGAGTTTTTGTTCATGAGTTTGGGTGTGTTCAGATGTATTTCTATGGATTTTGTTTTACTACATTGTTTTTCATTGCATTATAAACTTTTCATTGAGTAGAAAAAAGTTGTAAATTGCTACAGAAATTTTGTCATCACAAATATGTCACAGACCCTTGAGTAAGTGATTTGAATTTCTCAATGACCAAACAAATATAGTTTGTGTCACTCAGAACTCTCAGTGGTGGCATGAGTGCTATGTCATGCTCATGGCAAGTTGGCCCCCAGCTGGCTTCCTGGTTTCCAAACATTCGTAAATATTTACAAGTCTCATTTATCTTTGTTAATTTAAGGAGGTCTTGGGGGGAAAGAAATGGTCTCTTTCAAGTGATCATTTGTGGGAATTTCAGTAGGAAATCATAACTCATTTCAGATAACAACATTTGGGTTTCAGATGGAACTTTTGACGCTGTCTGACTGTAGCAAACTTAGAGGCACAGTTTTTTTTTTTTTTTTCCTTAGAAACCAAACTTTGATTTAGGCAAGAGACACTAACATAGAGCTCTGTGAAATTTTAATATTAGGTGTTTAAAGGATTCTGTATTTCATTTTATAAATCATTCTAATTCATAATGTGCAAGAGGGCTAAGAGATTCTAGAGCCTGTGTTTACATGAGTTAGACCTTCTCTCCTCCATCCATCACAAATCACCCCTCTGCCACTACCCCTTCTTAATCTCCAAAGCTTCTCACCAAATAATTCTTGGAATCACCTTCACTGTCTCATTCCTTCATATTACAATTACTAGTTTTTGAGGCTATCTAATATAGTCTAGGCTGGCCTTGAGCTTCCTATTTAGTTGAAGATGAAACCTTCACTCCAGTTCTTCCTACCTCTACCTCCTAAGATCTGGGACTACAGGTGTGTGTCACCACACTCCACAAAATTTATGTTTTTTGATGCCAATGTTTCTAGGAATGGTAATTAATAGAAGCTCAATTGTTCAGATGCACTTTGGTGTGACTATAGGAACCAAATAATTTTCCAATACAAGGTCATGATTGGAAAAAAACAATAGGAAGAAGGTATGTTCTAGAAGAAGAAAGATCTAAGTGAAGAAGAATAATGAAAGGCTTGGGGAATCTGGAAACAAGTTTGCTAGTCCTCAAAGAAAGAAACCGAATAATCCAATAAAAAAAATGGGGAACAGAGTTAAACAGAATTCACAAAGGATTAATCCCTAATGGCTGAGAGACACTTGAAGAAATGCTCAAGCATCCTTAATCATCAGAGAAATGCAACTCAAGACGACTCTAAGATTCCATCTCACACCTGTCAGAATGGCTAAGATCAAAAGCTCAAATGAGAGTACATGCTGGTGAAGGTATGGAGAAAGGGGAACTCTCCTCCATTGCTGGTGGGAGTGCAGGCTTGTGCAACCACTATGGAGGGCAGTATGAAGATATCTTAGAAAACTTGGAATAGCTCTGCCTCAGGACCCAGCCATACCACTTCTGGATATACATCCAAATGATTCCTCACCAAATCACAAGGAAGTTTCCTCATCTATGTTCATAGCAACCTTATTTGTAATAGCTAAAAACTGTAAACAACCCAGATGTCCTTCAACCAAAGAATGGATTAAAAAACTATGGTACATCTACACAATGGAATACCACTCAGCTATCAGAAACAAGGAAATCATGCAATTTGCAGCCAAATGGATGGAACTAGAGAAGCTCATCCTGAGTGAGCTAACCCAGACCAAGAAGGATGCACATGGTATCTATTCACCTATAATCGGATTTTAGCCATATAGTACAGGATAACTATACTATAACCAATGCACCAAAGGGAACATGAACATAGACTTATTTTCCTGTCAATGAGACACTTTTCCCTAGTGGTACTGCCTTGTAGTCCCCCAGTGTATGAGGAAGCTCTTGGTCCTCATATGACTGCTGAACTAGGGCGGGAGATTGTTATGTAGGGACACTCCACTCAAGAGGAGTGTGATGGAAGGGATAGAGAGTAGAGGGTGGGAGGCAGGGACTGGGAGGGGTGGAAAGAGGACACTGTGATGGAGATGTAACCTGAAGTAATAAATATTTTTAAAAGTATTAAAATAAAAGAAAGTCTTTCTATTTCTCACGCAGAATGTTTCCAACTAGTTTTTTCTTTTAGTATTTACTTATTTTTATTTTATATGTATGACTGTTTTGCATCCATGTATGTATGTTCAACACATATACACCTTATGCCTACAGATGTTAGTTGATAGCTGTGGTGGTTTGAATGAAAATGGCCCCTATAGGCCATTAGGAAGTGGCACTATTAGGAAGTGTAGACTTGTTGGAGGAAGTGTGACAATAGGGATGGGCTTTGAGGTGTCAGATGTTTAAGTCAAACTTAGTGTGTCACTGTCTCTTCCTGCTCCCTGCATATCAAGATATAGAACTCTCAGCTCCATCTCCAGCCCCAACATGTATGGCACCATGCTTCCTGCCATGATGATAATAAACTAAGTCTCTGAACTGGAAGCCAATTAAATGTTTTCCTTTATGAGAGTTGCTGTGGCCTTGGTATCTATTAACAGAAATAAAACCCTAACTAATGCAAGTGCATAGGATCCTCTGGGACTGGAGTTACAGAAAATCCATTAAGCAAATGCTGGAAAATGAACCCACTCCTCTTGATAGGCAGCAAGTACTTGTTCTTAATGATTAAGAAGCTGAGCTATCTCTCTAGCCTCACAAGTGTTCTTTAAACCTTTTGTCATTTCACTGCTCCAAAACCCTCAGTCTTAATAGGTAAAAACAAAGAAAACCATGGTGGTAGAGTCCAGCACAGTCACCATTTTCAAAAGACAAGACAATTTGACTAGGTTGTTTATTGTGAGGGAGAATCAGTCAGATAACCAAAGCTCCTCCTACTCCCTCTTTTTCCCAGCTGCTTTGATCATGATGGAAAAAATTTTAAGCTAATCATATGTATGTTTTGGCATCTGGATAAACGACATGAGAAGCATGTTCATGTCTTAAAACGTAGATACAATAGAGTAGGAAGTAAAAAATAAAGAAGTACTAACCTAGAGTCATTAGTTATATTACTACTAAATAATAAAAACTATCTCAACTGTTGTTAGTAATTATTGAGCTAAATGATTAACGGATCACCAAATTCCTTTCAACTCTGAACGTCCTCCCAAGCAACAGAGGAAACCATTATTGTTATTGATTCATAGCATCACAAGGCTGAATCAAGTTGTAACCCACTTATTTTTGGGTTTTGAGACATGGTCTCTCTCAAGTAGCCTAGCCTGGCCTTAAACTCACTGGGTAGCTAAGCCTGAGTTAAAATTCCTGAAGGGTATTCAAGAAGACTCAGTGGGCAAAGGCACTCTCCACCAAACCTAATAACCTGAGTTCATTCCCCATAACCAACACAATGGAAGGAGAGAAGCAACTTCTTCAAATTGTCCTCAGATTTCGACATTTGTGCCACAGTTTGGTCAGTATTCTCTAAGGGTCTTTAGAGACTGTGTTTAAGAATTGCGTAGGTCAGCAAAACTGTTGCTTTTCCCTCCTTTCATTGAGTTAGGGATACAGAAGTGTACCATATCTTGTTTGCCAATTTGGGAAGAAGGCAGAGCTGATGGCATACCAGAGCCTAGGAGTTAATGCCCTTGAATGCCACAATAGTCATTGTCACGGTGTCTGAGAAGAAATGCAATCACAATGCCTTCAGAGCTTTTCATGAGTCCAGAAATACAATTTTATGTGCTAATATGTTTGTAGGCTTTATTTAGGGTCATTTATCTAGAGATAATATCTTACTCTGTCGCCAGTAAGATATTATCTTAACTCAACTCATAGAAATCCCCTTGTCTAAACCTCCTAAGTGCTGAAGTTTGTGCTAAGTTAGTTCCTTACTTGTGTTAGATGCTTCCGTTTCCCTTTCTTCTAGGCCCTTCACATAGCTGGGCACATTACTGATCCTCATATAGGCTTTGATGTTCCAGAAAGAAGACAGTGTAATTAGTTCTGAACCATCCTGTCTACAGTGAGGCTCTCTAGTCTTTGAATAAATGACCCCAAATAAACCTACAGAAGTACCAACACAGTGTCAGTGTTATGAGGTCAGGGTTAGTGTGTTTTTGCTGTACACTGCTCTCTCAAGTTGTAGGGGCAGAAGCAATTAAAAGGGCAGGCGGAGAAAGTGAAAGCATTAACTCAGGAAAGCTTTGTATCAACGTTTTTCTTTCATTCCACCTCATTTATATTCTGCTTACTACATACAATTACTTTTCAAAGGAAGGGCCATCTGCGCGTTAAATTGGTTGCTTATAGAAGTAGAGGTTCCTATGTATGGTGGCTCGAATGAGAGTAGACTCAGTTTTAATGTCCGGTTCCCAGTTAGTAGATCTGTTTGGGAAGAACTAGGAGGTGTGGCCTTGTTGGGGTAGGTGTGGCATATTGGAGGAGGTGGGTGTGGCCTGCTGGAGGAGGCAACTCTGGGGGTGGGCTCTGAGGTTTCACAAGCCCAGGCCAGGCCCATTATCTCACTCTCTCTTCCTGCAGCTTGCTGATCACATGTGAGCTCTTACCTATTGCCCCAGCGACATGCCTGCCTGCCAGCCTGTCACCACACTTCTTGCCATGATTATCGTGGACTAACACTCTGAAACTGTAAGCAAGCCCTAATTAAATGTTTTCTTCAAAAATTTTCCTTGGTCATGGTGTTTCCTCATAACAGAATAATAAATCACATACTATGAATGAATGTCATTCCATGTATGCTTATTTTCAGGCTTTTATTTATTCTTTAATGGAATGTTGAGAATAGGAAACAATAAAAGGTTGTTCCTAAATGAGCGACATGGTGTGAAGGAGGGGTCAGAGACCCTCAATGACAGTTATCCAGTCTGGCTTCTAGTTGGTTGGCATTACTTTCTAGAGAAACACAACTGGTTTAAGTGTGCCTCTCTCATACAGCAGTATTAAAACCACAGCATGAAGGACAGTCTCAGAACTCACTGGCACATCATCAAATATAATTGAAACTAAAAAACAAAGCCCCTTTCCTTTTCCTCAAATTATCCTATAAACTTAAGCATTGTTGAAAACACTTTGGAGACCGAATTCAGAACAAGGGGGTTACAGTGGGCAATTATCCTAAGTAAGGTGTCATGATTCTATGTGTGGAAGTCTGGGATCCCCACATAGGATACTGAGGTAGAAGCAGTTCCCCTAGGGAAAAGAAACAGTCATGGTGTTACTCTTTAACAACCTACAGACCTTGAAAGAGCTAGGCAGGGTATTCAGAAACCTAATGAACTATGCTGTATGTGTAAATGTTCTCGAAACTTCTTTTCCAAGGCAGGGCAGGGTTATTAATACAATCATCATTTCAAGGGCATACAAGGTTTTTCACACACAACTTCATTTAATATTTTAAAATCCTTCTATCTACACTGAACACATTTAACAACGCATTATGTATTTATTTTTATTTGCCTGTTTTGTTTTAGCTGTTCTGAGACAGGATCTTTTTTAGTACAGGCTGGAATCAAACTCAGTAAACAGCAAGGATAACCATGAACTCCTGCCTCCACCCAAGTGCTGGGACAAGAGCAACATTTAAATTAAAAAAAAAAAGTTTTATGTGTATGGGTGCTCTGACTGTATGGATGTCTGTGTACCATGCGCATACCTGGTGGCTACAGAGGTCAGAAGAGGACATTTGATCCTCTGGAACTGGAGTAATGGATGGTTGTTTGGGAATCAAACTCAGGTCCTCTGGAAGAGCAGCCAGTGCTCTTAACCACTGAGTCATCTCTCTAGCCCAAGAGTGAACTTTTTAACTCAAATCAAATACTTTGAAGTACCTCTGTTCCTAGAATGTGAACATCACTCAATCACCGAGTGTGTTGCTTTGTTAATCTATAATACATTGACTTGTCATTGTGATTCCACTCAACACTTAATGCTTTTGCAGCCTTAGTTGTGTTATCTGTGGTGCATAGATAGCATGTTACCTTTGTACGTGTATAAATCACTGGGTACAAAATTAGGTTAAAGGGAACGTTGTTTAATATAGTTGTCAATCTTTTGGGAAAAACAACCAGTAAAAATTGATAAATTATCTTAATATGTTCCCTAGAAAGCAATTGTCAAGATGACGTTAAGAGTAAAAATAACTAACTGTGAAAATTGCCTTCATCCATAGAACTGGACCAAAGATCAAGTAGGCCAGGAGTGGTTCAGTTCTTTTTACCTACTAATGTATAAAGCATAGAATGTATAATGCTATGTAAGTAGCAGGCTAGCTGCTTCCATTCAGCACTCAAGGTGTTAATGTTGAATTGTAAGCTGGGATAGTGGGAGTAAAGTGTGTGTGGGGGTGCAAGCAAGGCAGCACCAGCTAGTTTCTGGCTTTTATTAAGATGCAAAAGGAAATGAGAATTCTCTGTATTCTTCTTAAGCATTGCCTTTTTCTCTACTTTCAATTTTTAGGTTAAAAAGTTTTCTTCTTATATGCATGCCCGAACACTTTAAATTCTTTTTTTCATCTGTTCCATAGCCTCACCTCATCTGTACATCTGAGCATCTTGGTACTGCAATCTATGATCATGTGAGCATTGGGTAGCTTCCCTCATGTTAGGCAACCATGAAGTATGAGTTCTCTTACTACATGATTTGAATTCTAAAGATGAAAGCCTAGTCTGTTTGTTAATAACTCAACTTTTTGTCTCAAAGTTCTTACATGAGCGCACTGCTCCTTACCGCCTGAGAAGTTTTCCCCTGATTCCATTTCTCTTGGGGAACATGAGAAACAAGAATCAATCATCCTTAAACCACTAGTTATCTTGACAATGATAAATAAACATATTTGCCAAAGATGCAATAAAAATTTAAACAAATCTCAACATCATTACACTGATTTCCCAAAGGCTGTTAAGAAAGTAATTGTGAAAATACAGCATTAAATGGAAGAAAATGAGGAGTCTCTGAGGCTGTGGGAGAGTTCCACCTGAATACGTTGGCAGTTTAACCATTCTGCAATTAGAATTGCTTACTGGACAAGAGGGCTGGATAGGTGACACTCCCTGCTGACCTGTTGGAAAATGCTTGGCTCATTGACCTACATACAGGTCAAGTCTCTGTACCTTTCTCATTCGTCACTGTGGTGGTTGGTGAGGCATGTTCCTTTACTCCTGGTCACAATACAAATTAATAATTATAGGAAAGTTTAGAAGGATTAAGCTCTTGGCCCTTCTTCTTCTTCTTCTTCTTCTTCTTCTTCTTCTTCTTCTTCTTCT
>CAJQZJ010032614.1:1496678-1531662 GCA_907164525.1 Lophiomys imhausi | reverse complement strand
AAGTTTCTGATACAGTCTCTTAATTCGGGGCATGAAGATCAACTGCTATGAGCAATTAGCTTATCAGCTTATGGATGAAGTCAGGTGAAATGAGGGGAGTCTCTTTGGACTGAAAAACATCCATATCATCCATAAGCTGATAAGCTAATTGCTCACAGCAGTTGATCTTCATGCCCCGAATTAAGAGACTGTATCAGAAACTTAGGTATTCACTAAATCTAACTTATATTAACCTATCAGCCCCTACACATCCATTTGGTTAATTTTATATTAAAAAAAAAAAGCATTGGTAGAAACCTTACAGATTTGATTAATGCCTTTGGTACAGCTTTCTAGCACAGGCACAAAGCTTGAGGAAAAAAATAGACAGTTGACATTTGGAAGGAATGACAGTGATTTTAGTTCATCTAATAGTTCAATCCATCGTTGTTGTATAACACCCGAATATTCAAGGTGTAGTAAAGTAGATCATGGTGCCCTCAAAGGACAGTGGCGCAGAGAGAATGCATTTTCTGTCATTTCACCCTTTATAATCCTGGGAGTCAGTCTCAAAATTTTTCAATCAGATTTAGAACAATGCTGGTGTGTGCTTCAGAGGTACCAAGAATACTCAGGCATTATTTAATATTCATAGACTGACACAGTACCATATTTCATCATCAGTGTTTTCCTTTATAATCTGGTGGTTTTTATTAAATTCATTTAACCTCATGCTGTATTGAGGAGGCTGCCACCAGGGTTCACAACCAAAAGGTGATTAAGAAGCATTGAGAATATTTCCCTCGAAAACAAACATTGTCTTTATAGACCCCTAATCCTGCAAAACAGTGAGTTTATCATTTCGAAAAGGAATTGCCACTCACAGTATTCAGAAGCACATTTTAAATTTTTCTTACATATAAGAGGAAAATTGTAAAAAAAACAACAAAACCTTGAACACCTATTTTCATGTTGCACAATCCTGAACCTGCAGATGTGTGTTCTCTGTTTAATGGTTAAACTCTGTGATGAAGCCTAGACAGCTGTGTGACGTGTTCCCCCAAGTGTGCACAACTCCTCTTATAAGTTTTAGTTCATTTGTTCCTCTTAGAGATCCCATTAACATCCACATTTTAAAATTCAAACAAGATCAGTATCCCAGTTTCCAAAATAGTTGCTGTTCCATACTGGTTGAGAAGCAGAATGAGGAAGTTCACCTAGATTTAAAATGGCTCCCAGGAGACAGCTCTGCTCATCAGATGGATTTCCAGGAAGCTTTGCCTGGACTTTGTCTTAGAGAAAAGATGGAGCTTTCCCTGCGGGGCAGTCTTTAGTTTATCATGAATAGAAAACAAAACAAAACAACAGGCCCCAGCAGTTAACGAGGCAGTAGAGTCCTCAGCAAAGCACAAGTAACCCCAAACAGGTGTATTTGTAATGTCCAGTCCACGGAGACTGCACAGCTGGGGTCTCATAGGTATCATGTTTCTTAGAACTTTGTGCTTTTTGGTCAGGTGTGTTTAAAAGGGGTATCGCTGACAGATTCACCCTATAAGGGAGACGGCAGAACATCCTTATTTTGTATTTTCTAAAAATGAATGTTGCAATTTTCCAACGTTCAATGTAATATATTCCAAATTGGTCTGGGAGACAAAAGAAGTTTTGAAAACAATCCATGAAAACATCTGGGTGTCGTGTCATACGCCTTTAATCCCAGCACTCATGGGGCAGAAGCAGGTAGGTCTCTGTGTGTTCGAGGCCAGCCTGGTCTACAAAGCAGCCCAGGACAGCCAGGGCTACACAGAGAAACCCTGTCACAAAAAATCACAATAAATAAGTAAATAAGTACATAAATAAATCTGTGTAAAATTTGTAAGTAAACAACTTGTAACTAAAACTATGGTTCAAACATAGAAAAATGTAAAAGATGAAATAAAGCATAAAATAATCTTTTGCAGTCACATAGTGAAATTAAGTCACCGTTTTCCCCCAAATTCATTCATTGAGTATACTTCTCAACACCAAACTAGTAACTTAGTCACTTAGCATACTGGCCAAACGAAAATTGCATATATTTCGTTTCAATTTTGAGTAATTTTTAAAATCTTCACCATATGCGCTGAGGTATAAAGAACAAGGAATGAATGGAAAAGCTGTGCCCTAGCTAAGCTAACATGGCTAGGCTTGTCTGTTCCGTAGGGCTCTGCTTATAAGCTTGATGCACAATGATGGCTGCCATGATAAGAGTATTTCTTCCAGCTTCAAATTTTTATTACTCTAAAATGTCCCCAGAGTGGCCACTTGCTTAGGTAAAAGGATGGAAAATAACAGCCACCCTGAATGTCAAAGAAAGAACATGAGAAAACTGGCCTGAGGAGTCAGGAGGTTTGTGCTTTGTAATTCACTATGAAACTGGGCTGGCCAGTTTTCTTACTCTGAAATGCACAGCAGGTTCTCCTGAGTGTTTCCTAGTGGCAAGGTGGTGTAGGAAAATACTACAGGGAAGCACTAAATAGTGTGTGTTCATCCATATGGAATGCTTGGGGTTGTGCCTGGGAGCTTGGTGAATGGTCAGATGGGGTGGCTGCTGCCTCAGGGAAGAGGTGCTGCCTTCCAACCAAAAGGCTGGCTCAATATGGGTCTTCAAACAGCTAGGCTTCTCCTGTTCAAATACCCCTCACCATTTACAATCCGTTTTTCACTGCTGGATTCCGGACTGCTATGCCTATGTTGTTGAACTCTGTTTTAAAAGGATGATTAATTAAAAAAAGAAAGAAAGAAAGAAAGAAAGAAAGAAAGAAAGACAGAAAGAGAGAAAGAGAGAAAGAAAGACAGACAGAAAGAAAGAAAGAAAGAAAGAAAAGAAAGAAAGAAAGAAAGGAAGGAAGGAAGGAAGGAAGAAAGATCATTTGAATGGTCCATAATCCAGCCAGGCAGGTGTTCTCATAACAGAAAATTTGAACACACAGACACACATGGGGCATATGGGAAGAGGGAAGAGACATGTTCGGTCTTGATGAGACCACCTGTAAGCAAAGAGGGATGCTGAATATCCAATCATGGAACATTTTGATTTTGGACTTCCTTTTTCTAGAACTGTAAGAAAATGAATGTTAATCACAAATCTGTAATATTTCTTTTTTTTTTTGAGTACAACATGACATGTCACCTCCTTTATGCTAAGGCTTTCTAATAACTTTTATATCTTATTGTGTAATTTCCAAATGTCTCTGCATGCTGTGTCTTTTAAAAATTAATGTTTATTTTGTGAGCATATATGTGTATATAGATATTGCTTGTGTTCAACAGCTTTGTGCTCAGTCTCTTCCTCTCTGTATCTCTGTATCTCTCTCTCTCTCTCTCTCTCTCTCTCTCTGTGTGTGTGTGTGTGTGTGTGTGTGTGTGTGTGTGTGTGTGTGTGTGTGTGTATGTTTTTAAGTCAGAGTGCAACTTAAGAGAGTTGGTTTTCTTCCTCCCACTATGAGAGTCCTGGTCATTGAACTCAGGTCCTCAGGCTTGGCAGCAAGTGCCTTTACCCACTGAGTCATCTCGCTTGCCATTAAGTATCTTATTTGCTTTGTCAGAATGATATAGAAAGAAGGAATTGCTATCAGACAGGTCAGAATTCTAGGGCTGGCTTAGCCCTGTTAATGTTTCATACTACTCAGGAGAGATGTTTTTACGTAACATGGATGTAGAGTTTGCCTGAGTTTGAGTTGTCAATTAGACCGGTCATTCAGCCTTCTGAACCTAGTTTGTTACACTCTCAAAAAAATGTTAATAATAATTGCTATCTTGTTAAAAAAAATGAGATAGTGCATATACATTGCTTAACAAAGTATCTGGAAAAGGACTAACAAGTGTGTATTTAGTCTTATAGTAACTTGTTATGGTGTTTTGGTTGATATCTCTGGGAGGTCTGCTCTTTTGTGGAGGAAAACAGAGAAGTGGATCTGAGGCAGAGGAGAGGTGGGGGTGGGGAGGCCAGGGAAACTCTGGTCAAGATGCATTGTATGAGAGAATGAAAAAAATTCAAAGTAGTTACGCCAACATCAAATGAAATCAATTTGATTGATCTCAGATCTATCACAGAAATAAAATTTAATATGGAAAAATAGTACTGAAATGAGTAACTGCTTAGATACCTAGCAGCTTGTTATGCTAGGTTCTATGAATAGGGCGTTCCAGTTATGTTAATTCTCAGCATGTGGCTTCATCTATAGTCTGGGCAGATTTCCCCAGTATACCATGAAAAGTCCGCATTTGTTTATAAGTCAAGAGTCATTAAATAATCACTCTTGGTCCAACTAGAGTTCTTGGGGAAGGAAGCAGAACTCTACTCGTGCTGTTCAGAGTTAGGGCCACCACTGCGTAATGAAGTACACAGCTTATGCTGAGCTATCACCTAGAAACACAAATGTCCAATCAAGTGGATACAGCTAGAGCGCTTCCTCGCAGAGGAGGATTTATGCAGAACACTGAGAGGCAGGGGGAGCCACAGCTGAATGGGAGAGCCTTTGCCTAACAGAACCATTTCCTGATCTCCTTCCTGTGTATCTTCCTAGTTTGTGCTTCTCTGAAGTGCCATTTTACGCCATCAGACTCTGTTCCTTCTCTGAAACTGTGGCACGTGCTCTGTATGTGGTTGTGGGTTTAGAGGGAGCGCTGAGGAAGGCACATGTGAGAGATTAGGAGGAAGCATTAGAAGCCTAACAGAGAAAGCAGAGAGGAAAAACAACCAGCTCCAAAGGAATAGCATGGCTTCCAGCACATGGTACCAGTGCCTCATCATGACATGCTAGGGAGGTGCTGCAGTTATGTTCCTGGGCTGGAAACCCACCTGTGCCTCTGAGAAAACCTCTCAGCTTTTCTTTTTCTTTTTCTTTTTTTAATGTTTATTTATTACGTCAGATCTCCATCACAGTGCCCTCTTTCCACCCCTCCCAATCCTGTCCTCCCACCCTCTACCCCCTATCCCTTCCATCCCACTCCTCTGGAGTGGAGTGTCCCTACATAACAGTCCCCCACCCCAGTTCAGCAGTCATATGAGGGCCAAGAGCCTCCTCATACACTGGGGGCCTACAGGGCAGCATCGCTAAGGCAAAGTGTCTCATTGACAGGTAACAAAGTCCACGTTCCTGTTCCCTTTGGTGCATTGGTTGTAGTATAGTTATCCTGCACTATATGGCTAAAATCCAATTATAAGTGAATAGATGCCATGTACATCCTTCTGAGTCTGGGTTAGCTCACTCAGGATGAGTTTCTCTAGTACCATCCCTTTGGCTGCAAATTGTATGATTTTGTTGTTTCTGATGGCTGAGTAGTATTATACTCTTGTGTAGCTGTACCACAGTTTTTTTTATACATTCCTCAGTTGAAGGACATCTGGGTTGTTTCCAGTTTCTATCTATTACAAATAAGGCTGCTATGAACATAGATGAGGAAACGTCCTTGTGATTTGGTGAGGAATCATTTGGGTCTATACCCAGAAGTGGTATGGCTGGGTCTTGAGGTATAGATTCCATCTCACACCTGTCAAAATTGCTAAGATCAAAAACTCAAATGACAGCACATGCTGGCGAGGTTGTGGAGAAAGGGGAACACCCCTCCATCGCTGGTGGCTGTGCAAACTTGTACAACCACTGTGGAAATCAGTCTGGCGATATCTTAGAAAACTTGGAATGGCTCTACCTCTCAGGTTTTCTGTGGTAATGTGGCTTGGGCAACATTTCTTACACAAGTCTTCCATGTTTAACTACCTTTTTGTTTTAAGACAAGGTTTCACTATGTAGCCTTAACTGACCTGGAACTCACTCTGTAGACCAGGATGGCCTCCAACTCAGAGATCTACCTGCCTCTGCCTCTTGACTGCTGAGATTAAAGGTGTGTGTCACCAGGCCTGGGCACATTTACTATTTAAATTCCTATTGCTCTTCATTTTTCTCTGCCTGTGGGTGATAGAAAGCTTTGCTTAGCTTTAGTTAAAAAAAGAAAAGCATCATTCACACCATTCCAGAACAGAACTTCAGTAATGCCTGAGATTGTACAAGTCTGGGAAGGATGCTGAAGGGACACCGAGCTGACTAGACACAGGGCTAGACCGATTTGCTTTCAAAGGACCCGCTTTTCGAGCCTAATGGAGAAAACCATGGCTATAGCATCCGACAAGCCAGTAGTCCAGTGTTTTCACTTTTTAAAATCCTCGTGGATTCGAAATGTAAGCTCTCCATATTTGCACTAAAAACTCATTGTTGACCATAAAAAACAACACATGATCCTTATAAGAATTGCTCAACGAAGTGGCCAACTTCAGACTTCTTAGAGTTCTCTATAGAGCCAAACACCTCTCACAGAATTGAGGCAGTCTGGAAAAGCATCAGTTTTAGAAACAACAGTACATGGTTTTATTCGTTTCACTTGATTGTGGTTGGAGTTTACACACATTTGCCTGTTTTATCCTCCCGATGAGTCTGTGAGATAGACGGACCACTTGCTCTATCTCATGTTATACAATAGGATGGGAGAGCAAGCAAGCTCTGTTTGGCTCTGGCTGAGAAGCTGGCAATATTGTGAGACCTCATGTCACTACCTAGGAAGTGTAATTCCTTTCCTTCTTGCCACCAGGTGCCATGCTGTAATTTTAGCTGTCCTCTCCCTGTGTTACATCATCCTCTGCAGAGAGTCAGAAATGACAAAGCACTTCAAGCCAGACTTTCAGTTTTTATTCATGTTTTCTGAGAAGCCTGTGTCACCCTGACATGACTAAATGGCTTTTGGTCACAACATACGATATTAATCACTTGTTGAAAGCCAATAGTTGCATGACACAAGCAAGTGTGTGATGGGAAGTGTATCCCAACTCTGAGTATTCTGGAGGTTTCTAATTATAGGGTATGGGGGAAAATGGAAAAAAACAGACTGAAAAAAAAAAACCCAACCAAAGCATGAGCTTCATATCTCTTACTGCAGACTTGCAAGATAGTCCTTCCTCAGGAAGAGTGGCTATTTAGCCATGAGGGAAAACCTTCTGCTTTATGAACAGTCATTATAACAGTTGTGCAACATAGTTATAGTAAGATTTCCAGGACTGAGCTAATTGTGGGAGTAAAGGCATTTTCCTAGTGTTTATTGTGGATAGTTGGGTAGAGATGTCTTAATACCACAGAAACCTAAAGTATCTGCTGCCATTACTGTCAGTCACAAGAGGGAAAAGTGAGAGGAAGAGGATTCCTAACCAGAACTGCCAGCGGAGTCAGCGACAGTAATTGTGTAGGATTTTGTCCTGAGGAAAAGTGGCTATATCCTAACCTGATTCCCTTAGGACTGCTTTGCTATTTCCTGGAGGGAAAATTGTAAGTATAATGAGGTCTATTTGCATTTCTTTTTGAGACAGGGTCTCACTATGTAGCCCTGGCTGACCTTGAACACACAGATCCACTTTCTTGTCCTTCCAGATTAAGGGTTTAAGGGCTTGCCTCGCCACAGCCCCCATAACATGCACCGTGTTTTAAAAACAAACTAGAGATAAATTAAGATACGAAATCCACAAAGTGTTACACAGAGTTCTGTGTGCCTTTTGCTGTTTCCCCATTGTATGTAATCAAAGCACATTACCAAAGCCAGGACACTGACGTTGGTACAATATTATAAATATACTGTAATACTAAAGTATCACAGATTTTATTTATATTTTTTTAGGTTTTTGGTAGTATTCATTCTGACAACCATTGACTTTTGACTGGAGGACAAATCCATGTACATTTTTTGCTGTTTAGTTTTTGAGAACATTTCTTATTATGAAGTTGTCCTTTTTTGTTTTGTTTTTGTCAAGTGTCTCTCAGCCATTAGGGATCCCTCCTGTGAGAATTCTCTGTTTAGCTCTGTTTCCCCATTTTTTGATTGGATTATTTGGTTTCTTGGCATTTAATTTCTTGAGTTCTTTGTAGATTTTGGATATCAGCCCTCTGTCAGATGTGGGGTTGGTGAAGATTTTCTCCCAGTCTGTAGGCTGCCATTTTGTTCGAATGACAGTGTCTTTTGCCTTACAGAAGCTTTTCAGTTTCATGAGGTCCCATTTATTGATTGTTGGTCTTTTTTTTTTGGTTTTTGTTTTCATTCTTATATGTATTTATTTTTATTTATTTACTTTTAGGTTTTAACTAGCATATACAATGATGCCTTTCACTGTGACACTTTCAAACATGTTTATAATATGTTTTGATTGCTTTTTCCTGATTCTACTGATCCCTTCCCTTTTACTAATTAGTATATGCACCCCCTTGTGCTTTCATGTTTTATTGGTTTTTGTTTTTTCTGTGAACCAATGAATTTCATTAGGGTTACAGCATAGGTGAAGGGTTATTTAAAAGCACGGGCAACTGACCAATGACTACACCACTCAAGAGAATGTTTCCCTCCTCTAGCACCCACTACGTTCATGTGGGTCTCCAGAGAGAAGCTGGGCCTCATGAACCTCATCCTACTCCATGACAAGATGTTGCCCGTTCCAGTGTGTAGGTGATCACATCTGTCCTGTGTAGGTGATCACAGATGCTGTGAGTTCAAGGGGGAAGATGACAACCTTCCATAGCACTCTGCCACCTTTTCTGGGTCTTACAGTCTTCCCATCCTCTGTTCTACAGTGTTCTTTGAGCCTCTGGGAAGGTGATATAGATGGCTGAGCATCCATTGATGCCTTATTCCTAGCATTTTGACTAGATGTAATTCTATACAGTAACCTCTACTCACTACGGAATGAAGCTACTTGATTAAAGCTGACACCAGCACTACTTATGAGCATAAGGATAAATATTTGTAAGGCAATTTGACAAACTATTATACATTATATTTATTTATGTAAACAAACAAACAAACCATGGTCATCCCCAGTAAGACCTGTGACTTTACCAATCATTTTTTTTTTTTCGAGACAGAGTTTCTTTGTGTATTGTTGGCTGTCCTGGACTCACTTTGTAGATGAGGCTGGCCTTGAACTCAGAGAGATCCACCTGCATTTGCCTTCTTAGTGCTGGGATTAAAGGCGTGCGTCACCACACCCCACCCAATCATTGTTTTTTTAACCACATTTTCAGTACCAGACATGAATTCCTTCATGTGGAGTAGACCTCAATTCCAATTAGAAAGTAATTGGTTAACCCATAAGAGTCATGCCACCACTGCACCAAAAGTAGGTTTGGTAGTACAGCATAGAGGGTCCATAGTTGAGAATGTTGATAATTCTTCCCCACAAGCCCAAGAGCCTGCATAACACCCATGAATGCTATGAAAATTAGCTCTCTGGGAGGAAGAAGCAGTTCCAGCTTGAGTTCCCTAGGTCTTGTATCCAGTGATCTGGTGCCTTATGTAACAGAGGCTCATGATTTAGACTTGGCAGGCAACCAAGAGCAGATACAATAGCTCTCAGGAATCTCTCTGGCCAGGCTGACCTTGAACATATAATCCTCCTGACTCAACCTACCAGGTGCTGAGATTACAGATGTGTGACACTTCATCAAATTTCACGTTTATTGTTGATAGAAATAAGGTTGGCTTTCCATCTGCCATTGTAGTTTCTGTTTATCTACATCTCGTTTCTATATTTACTTATTTTTATTCTTCTGCTCCCTGTACTGCGTAGCTATTTTCTGGTGATCCTTTTTGTTTGCTTGTTTGTTTTATTTTGGTCAGGTGATCCATTTAAATAATTTTGTTAGTATTTCAATGATATTTGAATGAGTTTGTTTGTAGTTCCAGTAATTAAGATATATGTATTAATTTGTTACAGTCTTCTTCATATGCGTAGTGACTTATTCTTGTAAAACAGTCTCTCCATCTCTATTGCCTGTTAGTGGGACAATTTACCCTAGATGGGCTGCCATGTTCGGCCCCAGAGCAAGAGGAAGTTCTTAGCCCACATGTGACTGATGAGCTGAAGGTGGTTGATAGGTGGGGGCCTCCCTTTCCCAAGGAGAAGGATAGGAGAGAGAGGGGGAAGAGAGTGGGACCAGGATGGAAGGAAGGAGGGGGCTGTGATCGAGATGTAACTTGAGTTAATAAATAAATGTTAAAAAGAACTATTAATTAAAAAAATAGTCTCTCTATGTAGTCACAATTCCTCTTTACTTATTTGTGCTATTGTTGGCACATATATCATACCTGCATGTGTTATAAATCCAGTGCTATAACATTGTAATATATTTCTAGAAATCTCATGCCTTCTATAAAATGTAGAGGTAAAACTAAAGATTATATTTATAGACTATTTGATAAAAATCTGCATTTTATTGAGTCTCACATTCTTCATTTCTTCCTATGGATTCAGACCATCTGGTGTCTTTTTCTTACTCTAATATAGCTATACTTATCACTTCCCTGTGATACAATTTTTGCATATATATATGAAATCTACATACAAACACACATACACACACACCCTGCCTCTTTAAATCAGCTCAGTGTAGTTTATGGCATAAAGATAAAGATAATATATATTTATTAACAGTTAAATTTTTATTTAAGTTTATTGGTTTCTTTATCTCTGTTTCTTTGTGTGGATTTGAGTTAATGTCTATTGTCACTTCTTTTCAACCTGAAGAACTTTATTTACTATTTCCTATCTCTCCCTCCCTCTCCCCCTTCCTCCCTCTCTTCTTTCTTCCCTCCTTCCCTCCTTCCTTGTTCTGACCTCAAGGCCTCATGCATGTCATGCAAGAGTTCTAATGCTAAGCTACATTTCCTGCCCATTAATATTTTTAATTAGTTTTTTAAAGTTAGTGTCCAAAGTAATGGGTTTCATCATAATGTCTTCATTTATGAGTCATTATGCTTTGGTCTTTATTCCTCTTCCTAGTATTCCTTCCCAGCTGGTTCTCTTCTTTCCATCAGCTAATCTTCCCCTTGGCTTTCCTATATTTTGTAGTCTATCACCCTTTTTTGTTTCTTACCTCCCTTAAAGATCCTTTTCTTTTCTTTGCTGATATGCATTCTAGTTTTTTGACACCACACACACACACATACACACACACACTTATGTTCTGCATCTTTTACTAGTTTATTTAGTATGTATCTCATAACAAATTCTCCCTGTATTTACTACTGTGATGATGTCTGTATTTGTTCATATTTCTGAAAGAGTTTGATAGTTACAGTTTTCTCAGTGTACAGTTTGATTCTTTCATTACTTTGAATATGTGGTCCCATTGCCTTCAGGATGCTATTGGTTCTGATGAGAAGCTACTTGTTGATCTTTGATTATCTCATGCATGAACAGCTGTTACCTTCTTGCTCCTCAATTTATTCTTTATTTATTTGAATTTCAACAGATTGACTAGGTATGTAGACATCAATCTTCTATTTATCTCACTTGGAGGAATTGGAACTTTATTGATATTTTTAAATCAAAATCAGGGAAATTTCAGCCAATATTTGTTGCCATTTTTTTATTCTTCTCTTTCTCTTTAGAAATTTTTGGTGTGTGATTCACACTCTTGTTCTTTTTATTTATTTGGAAAAACCTTGTCATTTTTATTACATTTATTTATTTTTTAGTGTATTTATGAGTGTGTTTGCTAAGGAGCGTGTGCAGAGGATGTCAGAGGCCAGTGTGCAGGAGTAGGTTCTTCTTTCCACCATGAGGGTCTTGGAAATTTAATTCAAGTCCTGAAGCTTGGTGGCAGTTGCCTTCACCAGCTGAGTCTGCATATTGGCCTTCTTATGATTACTTTTGAAAATGAAATTCTAGATTACATGTCAAGATGTAAATCGTACATTATGGTATATTTTGATTCGGAGGATATTTTTATGGGTAAGTTATTGCTACTTTTAATTTATTTTAGTGACTGTCGTTAAGGTATTCACAGATGTGTTCTAGAGTATTCAGCCTCAGGGATGTCTGCTTGGGTTACCACCTCCCATTCTTGCTTTTACTGTGTTGTTTTCCTAGGGTTCTTCCTGGGTTAGCGTGGTTGTCAGCCAGTGCTTTGGCAAAGATTTTATTGAACTTCTTAAATGAGTACATGTCTGCTATGATATTTGAATTGCCAGTGGCTTGAAGAATGCTTTCTAAACTGAAGGAGTTCACAAATCCCTGTCTTCTTTTTCCTCTCTTCTGTTAGGATCCTCATGTGCCATATCCTTGCTGTTACCCTTTCAGCACATCAGGAATAAGCTGGACCTTACCAAGGTCTTTCTCAATCGACCTTTCTCCCTCTGTTTTGTTGGGAGTTCTACCTGGAGCCTTATCCATGGCTGTCTTTGTCACTTTTTATTTTCTGGCTGATCTATTGTCTATAGGCTTGGTTACTTGTCCAGACAATGTGGATCCCATTATAGTATAAGACCTATCTGGTGTTCACTTCAGTGAGCTTCAGTTTCTGTGACAACTTGTGGGGTATGGAATTTTCCATGTTCTGTTCAGCCCTGACCAGCAAGGCAGCAGAGCTATGAATTCTTAAGGCTGGCTTGTCTTCTTAATTAGAACTTCATGCTGAGGGGCTGGGGAGGGTGGGAGCAACTCTGCCCTAAAATGCCACAGGTCTCCATTGTTCCTGATTCTTGGTATATTGAAAAAATGATATCCATTTGTTCTGTGTTCTTTCATTAGTTCCCAGGGTTGTTAAGCGATTGCTTGTGACACTTGTGCCTTATCAATGTTTCTACAGCAAGAAATTCTCAAATTCTTTTCTCTGCTGTTCTAGAAGTTGGTCTAGCTTGATATTCAACCTTCAGGAGGAAGCTTTGGCCAAGACCCTAAAATATTTTTGTTAAGATAAAAAATAGCAAAAATGGAACATTGGTATGCTCTACATATTGTGCATGTTTTTGCTATTGTTTGGTTGGTTGGTTTTGAGGCAGGGTCTCAGGTATCACAAACTGACTTCAAACTCATGTAGCTGAAGATGACCTTGGATTCCTGATCCTGCTGCTTCCAATACTCCCTAATACTGGGACACAGACATGAGTCACCAGTTTATTTGATTCTGGGGACTGGACTATGGATATGATGTGACTTTCTGATTCCTACACTCAATGGTGGGCTGGAGCCTGCAATTGTAAGCTTAATAAACCATTCTTCCTCTAAGTTGCTTTTTGTAAGGGCATTTTACCATGGGAAATGAAAAGAAAATAGAGCAGAAATATTAGATCTGGGGAAGGGAGGAGGGAAGAAGTCGGTGACCATACTTCCCCCTTTCTGCAATAGGATCTGGTTTCCACTATAAGTGGATCTGGCATCTAAATCTATGAGGTCATCTTCGTTTATTGCAAAAGTTAACAGAAATCTTCCAAGGCAGCCTGAAGTTTCATTAGATCCGGAAGCAGTTTAGACCTGGCTGGAATTAAAGGAGAAAAGAAAAAGGAAGTTGTTCTAGAACTAAAAGATTAATGCCATGAGTCATGTTTGTCTAATATCTTGTAGTTCTTAACCTTGTAGTTTGAGAGAGGAGGAGACAAGGAGAGATTGGGTGGATTTAACAATAATAGTTGGATCTAAGCATATTATATGCCTATATGAAATTACCAAAGAATAATACAAAAACTTAGGAAAGAATATTATTTGGACAATTAACCTGTTAATGATCTTGAACACATTTCCTGACTTTGACGTGAGTACCAGGGAAGTCTCTGTCCAGGTCTAACTGGAGGATGTGGTTTTGGATCCTCCAAACCCAATAGTTGGATGGTGAACACGGTAGTTGTGAATGGAATTACTGGATATGAAAAGAGGAAATAAAGTTGCTGACAAAAGACTTTGGTCCCCAGCAACAGATTTCCTCTAAATGAGGAGTCATCTCACTTCTTGTGGAATTTTACTCGTTCCTCTTTTTATTTTTTAAAGTAAAGACTCATGTATAGTATCTTTTGCTATTCAATATAGTTTTAGTCATGAACAAGAGAAACATTGGACAAGTGGTATTGTGAGAACTTCCTTCATGCACATACTTGGCATTATTCCTAGTACTGCCCATAGTACTTCTGTACATTGAGCACATCTTTGTTGTGTTGAACCTGCTGTGTTGTAGGTACCATGCTGTGCACACAGAATAACTGCTGGAACAAGGTGAGCATAGTCACTGACTTTATACATCTGGCTTTACTTCCTGCAGGGAAGACAGGCACATTGGAAGTTGGAAAGGGAATGAAAGGCTTGAAGAAGTCTAAAATACAAACAGAATCAAACATGCTCTAAAGGTCACAGAAAGTATCTCTGTGGCAGAGACCTGGAAGCTGAGTTCTGCAGCTTAGGTCTGGTTTAGCTGGTGCGCAAGTGCTGTCTCCAGAGACCACCAGGATCTGCCCCGCTTGCTTTCTAACCTCCCCACCAACTACTTTTGCTTTTGGTTTTCATTTACCAGCCACAAGACTTCTCTCACTTCCTCCATTTTTTGGGAACAATATCTACTAAGCTCACTCCTTCACCCTCTGTGGTTAGCCCCTTTCCAGACCCTAGTGTTAGGAGACCCTTGATTTTTCCTCTTGCATTGTTTATTTTCTGTTTGCTCTGTAGAATAGAAGTTCCTATAAAGCTAACCAGCTATCTCAATTGTCACTTTACTTCTGAGACCTTAGAATATGATTGATATACAGTAGCTAAATGTTCTTGAGTATTTGTTAAAGTAAGTGGATGGACAGAAGAGGTAGACTACAGTTGCATCCAAGAGAACATCCTACATTTTGAAGAAAGGAAAGAACACCCGTATGATTGTGAATAGTAAAGAGGAGAGAAATGGGATGAGAATGAGGATGTAGATGCAAATCTAATCTTGAAGTGTTACAGATCAATGTTTGTCAAACTGTATTGAGTTGAGTCATGAATCCAATTCAGTGAACTACTCAGTATTTAATCAAATGGACACTATGAATACTGTACATTGTTCTTAGTGAAAGCATCACATTAAACTTATTTCCATTATATATATATATACACACACACACAAATATATGTACAAATGTATATTATAGTAGTGTAGAAAAAAGTTTTCCTGTCTCAGCTTGCTTCAAATAAGTATGAAAGACTCATTTACTGATGAAGCTAAGAATGTCTGATTTTCTGTTATAAGACTAAAGCAATAATGAAAAATATGTTCACAGAGCAAGTAGATTTCAAGGTGACCTTTGGACAAAAGATATTAATTCTAGGAAGTGATACTGCTTTTTAGTAACATAGAGCACTAGGCATTGTGAAAATAGCACACTACACACTTTGCTACCTGTACAGTTGCTTGGTTTCTGGGAGGCAGGAGTTCTGCCTTGTTCACTGCATCTAGAGCCTACCATATGCTAGTACTTAGCAATGAAATAGCTGTTGCATGAATGAACAGATGTCTACAGAGAAACGTTCATGTTTTGCTGAAGCTACAGTTATGAATTGAATAGCTGTAGAAGTCTGCTGGCCACACACGTTAGGCAAACATTCTACCACTGAACTACTCCACAGCCCACTCATAGTTTTTAACACGAACAATTTTGGTGAGAATTGCAGTCATAACCCTCTTTTCTTTCATAGATTCCAATATGGATCCTGTGCACTGTAACAACAAAAACCAAAAATGAAAATTAATAAAAAAAAACCAAATAAGCAATTTCTTGCCAAATGGATGGAACTAGAAAAGCTCATCCTGGGTGAGCTAACCCACACCCAGAAAGATGCACATGACATCTATTCACTTAATAAATGGACTTTAGCCATGTAGTACAGGATAATTATCCTACAACCAACAGACTGAAAGGATCAGGAACACAGACTTTGTTACCTGTTAGTGGGACACTTTGCCCTAGTGGAGCTGCCATGTGCAAGAGGAAGCTCTGAGCCCTCATATGACTGATGAACTAAGGGGGGCTGAGTTGTAAGCACACCCCACACCAGAGGAGTAGAATAGGTGGGAGAGGGGGGTAGAGGGTGGGAGGGTGAGACCAAGAAGGGTAGAGGGAAGGGGCTGTGATGGAGTGGAGATGTAACTTGAAGTCATAAATAACTGTAACAAGAAAAAAACAAAAACCCTAGTAAACAAAACAAAACAAAACCTACCAAAATGAAACATAACAAAAAGAAGCACATAAAAATATAGTCTACTCTGTGCTAGCCTACTACTCTTGGGCACATGGTCTGCCCAGGAATGAAGTTGATATACCCAGTGACATTCTATTGGAGAAAACTAATTTTCCCTTTCCCCGTAGGTATCAATTAATTGCAAATAGCTTCTTGGTTAGGGTTGGAACTCTGTCTGCTTCCTCTTCTAGGTGCTAGGATTTTGTCTTGTTTGAACCTGTGCGGGTGCTGTGTATGTTGTCACAGTCTCTGTCAGTTCATGTGTGTATTAGCCTTGTTGTATCTGGAAGATACTGTCTCCTTAGTCATCCACCACCCTTGACTCTTACAATCTTTGACTTCTCTTTCACGTAGATCCTTGAGCCTTGCATCTTTGATAAAGACATTCCATTGAGGGCTGAGTTCCCTAAAGTCTTTCACTTTGGGCACATTGTCCCATTGTGGGTCTTTGTGCTAATTACCATCTATTACAAAAAGAAGCTTCTCTGATGAGGGTTTAGTGATGAACTCATCTATGTATACAGTAATATATCATTAGGAGTAGTTTTATTGCTATGTTCATTTAGCAGAATAATAGTAGAAAGTTTTCCTTTTTGGAACCATTATATATTTAGTTTCAGGTTCTTGGCCACTTTTACAGTATCAGGTGTGGGTTCCATCTTATAGAGTAGGTCTTAAATCCAATAAAAACAATATAAAAAGTTGTTGATTCTTTCTATAACATTTATGCCACTGTTGAACCAGTATATCTTGCAGGCAGGTCACTGTTGTAGGTTGCAGGGTTTATAGCTGAGTGATGATTACATTTTTCCTTTGGTAAGGCACATAGTACTTTCCAGTATGATAATTGATGTGAAGCCTCTAGTTAGGAAACAGTTCAATATATACATTTTTTAGAATGTGTTATACATAAAGATATATTCCATCTTCATTATGTAAATATACTCTGAACACACAGAAATATCAACACAGAAACATCAGTTATAATGGCCAATTATGCTCATTGTGTTTTATTTTATTTGTTTTGGCCTTATTTATTACTTTAGATTGCAATTATGTGTATGAGTTTGTGTAGAAGTAGTTAGTCAAATTATTTAACAGCATTTATATTATATTTAATTGGTCGGTAGTATTAATCCTTAACCCACCATTCTAAATAAGCACATGGACACCACATGGAATTCAACAAGCCTTGGTCTGAATTGTGCAATCTTAGCTCATCTAAGATAGCTTTTAATTTTATTCCCCAAATATAACCCCTACTGTTCCCTGGGCTGTTATTCTCTATACTATGCCGATGTTCCAGGCCACGTGGAATGACGTTCTTTTCTCTAACCCAAGGTGTGTGTCCTCTTTCCTGCTCTTGCTGCTTGTCTTGGATGCTTCTTCTTCCCATAAGCTTCTCTGTTTCAGAAGCCCCCACAGTAGTCCTGTCTACCTCTGCCTCAGCATTTATTCAACCAATCAGGGACAATGATTAGAAAACAAAGTAACAGACAGCAAGCAGGACCAATTAATTAACATTTAGAATGCATAACATCACCCCATCATGTTTGTGTTTGTGTCTGTGTGGGAGATGTGCACATTTAAGTACCGGGTGTTTGGAAAAGTCCAGAAGATGGTATTGGATCCCCGTGAGTTGGATTTACAGGTGGTTGTGAGTCACCCTATGTGGTGCTGGGAACTACAAGCATTCCCAGCTTTTAACTGCTGAACCATCCCACCAGTCCCTGTTGGGTTTTATTTACTTTTTAAAATTTTGGCTGACTTTCCCAGGTTGTCCTGTAATTCACTGTGTGGCACAGGTTGACACTGAACTGCAGATTCTACTGCCTCAGTCTTTCTGAGTAGATAATAAATAAGTAGTAAACAACGGGTGCTATTATAACAAGTGTATATTACCATACCTGGGTGTTACTACCAGTCGCTTTACACAAGATATGATAGTAATAGCTTACAAGATCCTGGTAATGCTAAATGTTAAATATGATTCTATCAACTAATGAATTTGAGCACAAGAAATACAAATATATATATATCGCACAAATACAAGAGTCACAAATTATCCCTATATCTATATCTGGGCGTGACCTTGAATTCCTGGGTCTTTTTTTTTTAACCTCCCTAGAGCTGAGATTAAAACAGTATATCACCATGCCCAAAAGCATATAATTTTGCCTGTGTCTTTTATGTCATTCCTTCAATTAAAAATACTATGTCAAGAGTACTAGGAGGCTAGGCAGAGGCATAGCACAACATGATAGAGAAATAATCTTGATGGCATGTTTGCAATATGTAGATAGTAAGGAAAAGTAGTAAGAGGAAAAAGACAAACATGAATCAACATTGACTAGAGGAGTGAGATAGGGCTGCAGTTTACACGTAGGTTATCCTTTCCAAACCTCAGGTTGGCTGTTAGTCCCACTGTCTTAGTTTGCTTTTTTCTTGCTATGATAAAGAAAATGGGTAAAAGCAACTAGAGGAGGAAAGAGTTTATTTGGCTTCTAAGTCCATGTTACGATGCATCATTTGTGGAAGCCAGAGCAGGAGTTAAAGGCAGTAACCCAAAGAAAGGAGCTGAGGGAAAAGCCTAATATTCTGACATTAGCAATTGCATTGTTTTCTTTTTAAATTTAAATACAGGGTCTCATATTGCCCAGGATGACCTCAAACTCAGATGTCCGTGAAGTCTTGATCTCACATATCTTACTCCTCAGGAGTTGAGATTATAGGAATTTACTATTACATCTGGCCTTTGGAAACTAAATATCAAAATGAACTTTGGTGGCCAAACATTAAAACTGTAGCACAGAGCTACTCAATGATAGGCTCATTTATCATCAAATTTTTCTTTTTGTGGGGAGAAGCAGTTGAGGCCAAAAAAAAAAAAAAGAAGAAAGCAAAAAGAAAAATTTGATGAAGCTCAGGTTGGATTTGAACTTCTGATGCTCTTGCCTCTACTCTTAAGTGCTGACAATGTTCTGCCATGCCTAGCAAACTTTTTTCTTAAGTTTCAACTAAGGCAATGCAAAACAAAACCAAAACCAAAAGCAAACAAACAAAAACCCTCAACAACTTTATATTGGTTTATTGAAAGAAAATAAAAATATAAGTTTGGATTCAATTTGACTAAAGTTGATTTAAAATGTGGTATTCATGCTGGTTGGTAGAGGCACATGCCTTTAGTCCCAGCACTTGGGAGGCAGAGGCAGGCGGATCTCTGTGAGTTTGAGGTTAGCTTGATCTACAGAGCTAGTTCCAGGACAGCCAGGGCTACACAGAGAAACCCTGCTTTGAAAAACAACAAACAAACAAACATGTTCTTTACATCTTCAGCCTGATAGAAATGTATGATTAGCAGGGCCAGTGAGATGAGTTGGTAAGTTAATGTGCTTGACTCCAAGCCTAGTAACATGAACTGGGTTCCTGGAACCCACATGGTAGAGGAACAACTCCTGTGAGTCTGACCTCTGACCTTCACATGCATGGTGTGGCACATTCACATCCACACACATGTACACACTAACACACATTGTTGTTCATGTACAAATAAATAAATGTAAAAAATGCATGGCTAAAAGATTAATATGCTTAAGTTGGGCATGGTGCTATACCGTTTTAATCCCAGCTCTAGGGAGGTTTAAAAAAAAAAGACCCAGGAATTCATCCCCAGGTCATCCCCAGATATGTACTGTTCAGGCCTTATGAGCATCTATCCATCGGTGATGAAATTTTGATGAGCTTGGTACTCGCAGGTAGCCACAACTGCAATGGGTCCCTAAGTACAAAAGCCATGTCATGTTCAGAAGACAGTGTTTCATGATACTCCTTCCCAACCGCCGGCTCTTACCTTCTTTTCTTCCACGGTGTTCCCCCAGCCTTAGCACTAGGTGATAATATAGATGCTCCATTTAGTGCTTAGAATTTAACAGTCAATCTTTCTAGCACTTTGGCCAGTTAATAATGCTGCCCACTACAAAGAGAAGCTTATCTGACAAAGCTTGAGATCAGCACTAACATGTAAGTGTGAACACTGATACTTAGAAGTCAGTTTTATATGCCCAGTAAACAAAACAAGAGTAGACTCCTTCCTGGGACCTAGGATTTGACCAGGCTGACAGTACTGGGTATAAATTCTGTCCCATGAAACAGGCTTCAAATCTAATCAGAAGAAAGCAGCTGAACATCCTTGTAACAGTCATGCCACTGTTACACCAATGTATTCATCTTGCTTGGCAGGTTGTCATAGTTGCATAAGAGCATTGATGACTCTTTTTCTTCAGCAGACTGCATAGCTCCTTCTGGATCTATGAAAGTTAGCCTTCACGGAATATTTTTTATCTTAATTTAATATGAATGAATTATGGAAGAAAATACAGAAAGTACTAATTTTTCTATCAAAATGTTTGAATGGTGGTGCATTTGTTTATTTTATTTTTAATGTTTATTTATTAGTTCGTTACATTTCTATAGCAGTCCCCTTCCTACACCCCTCCTGGTCCAACCCTCCCACCCTCTCCCCCTTCTCCCACCTATCCTATTCCTTCAGTGCGAGGTGTCCCTACATATCAGCCTCCTTCGGTTCAGTAGTCATATGAGGGCTAAGAGCTTCCTCTTTGCACTGGGGGCCTACATGGCAGCTCCACTAGGGGAAAGTATCCCACTAACAAGTAACAAACTCTATGTTCCTGTTCATTTCGGTCTGTTGGTTGTAGTTAATTTATACTGTACTATAAGACTAAAATCCAGTTATAAGTGACTATATGGCATGTGCATATATTTTTCTTTCTGGGTCTAGGTTAGCTCACTCAGGATGAGCTTTTCTAGATCCATACATTTGGCATCAAATCGCATGATTTCCTTGTTTCTGATGGCTAAGTAGTATTACATTGTGTAAATGTAGCACAGTTTTTTTTTTTTAATCCATTCCTCCGTTGAGGAACATGTGGGTTGTTTCCAATCACCAGCTATTACAAATAAAGCTTCTATGAACATAGTTGAGGAGATGTCCTTGTTTGGTGAGGAATTGTTTGGGTGTATACTCAGGAGCTCAGGAGTGGTGCACGCCTTTAATCCCAGCACTCAGGAGGCAGAGTGAGGTGGATCTCCTAGTTTGAGGCCAGCCTAGGCTACAGAGTAAATTCCAGTTATGACCACATAGAAACCCTGTCTCTGCTGTCTGAAAAGGACAAAACTTGGAAGCAGGTAAGTCGACAGCCTAGCTCTGCCAAGACAGGGTAGGTAAGTCCTACATAATTCCTGCTCTACAATCAATGTCTGTCAGAGAAACGGGGCCAAACAGCTGAAGATTGATGCTGTAATGTATGGAGAGAGAATGGGAACTGTCCAGTCAGCCACTGGTATATCATTTCTTAGTTTTGGAAGCTGCAGACGCTGCACTTCCTATATAATCAGATATATTTATCCCTCTCAGGTCTCTGAGGTGGTTGAAGAATAGGTAGCTAGAGTCTCATAGTTAAATTTTGAGTTGTTTAGGAATCAAGAGGGCGTTCTGGATCTAAGAAGATGTTTTTTAAAATTGTGATGCAAGTTAGTATGAAAGCTGAGTTAGATAGAGAACTTTAAACTCATGGAGATAGTAGAATGTTAAAGTCAGGAACCAAATACATATGGAGTAGACATTGAGAATGTATCCTAAGCCATATAACTCTGAGAATTGTGGCCTATTTATTTCAGTTGTTTTGTATTGTATTTATTGTTATAATAGAAAGAACTATTTGTTGGACTGAAAAAAAAAAGAATTATGCATTCTGGGGGAAGGGTGAGAGGGTAGGAGGGTGGGGCTGGGAGGGGTGGAGGGAGAGGGCTGTGATGGAGATGTAACTTGAAGTAATAAATAAACATAAAAAAACAAACCCTGTCTCAAACAAACAAATAATATATTTTTACTTGTTTCCACTTCAACTGGAGGCTTAGAAGCAAACAAAAACAAACAAAGAACAAAAACCAAATTCCACCACCAAAGTTCAAATTCAACATTAATACATTTTAAAGATTCCTAATAAATAGTCAAGGTGAAAAAGCTATTACTTTCCTAGTGTGAATTTATGTAATGCTGGCCAACTGACAAAAACAAAAAAACATGTACTATTTAATTATACATAGCATAATAATTTTTGAAGGAAGTTTATTCTTTTAAATTATGTATGTATGTGTGTAAGTGTGGTTTTGTACTGGTGAGTGTAGCTATCTGTGAAGCCCAGAAGAGGGCTCCACATGTCTTGGGCCTGGAGCAACTGGTGATTATGAGGCAGCTCATGTGGGTGCTGGGAAGTGGACTCAGGTCCTCTGCAAGCATATTACAGTGCTGTTAAGCTCTGAGCCATCTCTCCAGTCCCTCAAAAATAATTTTAATTTTCTGAAATTCAATAAATGGCTCATCATATATACTTGACAAATGGAAGCAAACTAAAGCCAAAAAAACTTTGGAAAAAAATGGAACAATTACATATGGAAGTTAAATAGTAGTATCAAAATGTGCTTAACATTCCCCTACCAGGTGTGCATATAGTTTTATTTATATATATACAGAGAGCTCAGTCGGTCTGGTCTAATAGACTTTTGTTTCCTAAGATGTCTAGTAACTGTTGTTTAAACCCTGGAACAAATTCAAGAATGAAACTTCATGATGATGATGCTTGTTTTGTAGACTTAAAGAAACTACCACAGAAGATCTGGAAGTGTGAAAATCTCTGCAGTTGGGACCAAAATGTCATTCATAGATCCTTATCAGCACATTATAGTAAGTGTTATATTCCTTCTGGGAGGCAAACTGATGTGTTCTCTCTCTCTCTCTCTCTCTCTCTGTATGTGTGTACACCTGTGTGCATACATGCGTGTGTGTGTATATATTGCTGATGGTGCTAGTAAAACTGAAATTTAAACTACTCCTTCATTTCGTATTAAACTCATCAATATGTCATACATTAGGCTATGCTGCATTATCAGACAAACTCATGTCTTTTTATTGCTGTGAATCTTTAGAGAACAAAGGGATTTAGAAAAAAAAAAGATGACCAAAATATCTGTAACAATACCAAGCTTAATGGGACAAGAAAAAAATGTTAGCACTTTGCATTTATCAAAGAGCATAGTTTCATGTGCCTTTGTAGAGAAAGGACAGATGAATTTCTGGTTTTAGGACTGTATGTTGGTATACATCTCCAAGGCAAATAATTCTATAAACTTTCACTTATCTAGAAAGGCTAAACAAATCCTTCTATGGTTGGCTAATTTCTATTGAAGAGTTGAATAATTCAACTTTTATTCATTGTGATTTTCTTATTTCATTGAAAACATACAGTCTCTCTTTTGATTAAAAACCAAACCAAACCAAACTGAACTCAACCAAACCACCACCACCACCACTAACAACAACAACAAGAAGAGATTTCCTGACTGAATTCACATGGGATTCAATGCATATGGGATTCAATCAGGTTTCATAGAGATTTTATAAGTATTGATGAATATAGCTTTATAGCCTCATTCTTGCTTAACAAAACACTACTTACTTACCCATTCTTCTCTAGTTAGTCTTTCTTTCCCAGCATGGATTGCAAAATTAGTATATTATAGTTCTTGTAATGCTTTCTTCCTTTTTATTCTCACCCTGAATCACTCAAAACTGTATTTGTCCCTTTCTTCATAATAATAGCTCTCAACAAAAGTTTAGTCTTGTGATAAACAAAATGGAACTCTGGCTTTTCCCCTCCCCAGTTCTGTTGGCCATACTATCTTTGAAATTCTCCTTAATTTCTTTATTTTTCATTTATTTTCTTTCCCTTACTTCTTAATTTTCTATTATAATTCTTTCTCTCTTTTCCCTCTCCCCTCCCCTCTACCTACCCACCCCTTCCTCTCATTTCCCTTTCTCCTAGAGATGCATTGCTAAGCAAAGGTTGAGTAAGTTTTACTTATATATTCTATCCAGAATGTATCCTATCCAAATAAAAATGGAAATATTGTTTTATGTTTCTTGTAGTCCATGAATCTCTTCAAAGAAAACCACATTAAATATATGTGTGCATATATATACATATATATACACACACACATATATATATATATTAGGTACATTTTGCTTTTCCCCCTAGAATTTCAAATGTGTATATTGTTCAATATTATTTCATTAATTGAGTAAACTGTAAGCTGTGCATTCTGATAACCATTCAGTATGACAGAAGGAATTTTCTGCATTTTAGACAATTGCATATGTATGACCTTGTTTATGTTTTATTTGTATTGGTCTATTTTTCTGTGTTTGTCCCAATACCAAACTACCCTAACTACAAAGATTAAATATGCATATATATAATATCATAAATTTCTTTATTTCTTCTCTAAGACTAAAGATGATTATTGATTATTTTTATTCTTGAATCTTCATATAAATTTTGGAATCAGTTTGTAAACTCATGTGACATATACATGCACATACACTCTTTCTTTTACTTCTGTGATGATATGACAGACCAATATCAATTAAGATTTTGGTGATGTGATGACAATACTGAGGTTTCCAATCAATTAGCAACCCACAAACCTAACCCAAAACAAAATTTATTGAAATCATCTTTAATTAACTCAGTAATATATTGTAGTTTTCTGAAAGAATACATACATATGTATACATACATATACAACTATTAATATATATACATATGTGTGTATGCATGCATAAACACACATATATGTACAAATTTATACACATACATGCATATATGAATTGCTTGATATCTTAGTGTCATTATAATGATATTTATAAATTTTATTTTTTAATTAATTTTTGTGGTAGTTCAACTAAGAATGGTCCCAATAGGCTCATATATTTGAATGCTTAGTCTCCAGTTAGTGGAACTGTTTAGGGAGGATTAGGAGGTGTGGCATTGTTGGAGGAGGTGTTTCACTGGCAGTGTGCTTGGAGGTTTCAAAAGCTCAAACCAGTTCCGGTTTCTTTCTTTCTACCTGCTGCCTGTGGTTTAGGCTGTAAGCTCTCAGCATCACATCTGCTTGTTATGTAACCGAGGTTGACTTGAAGTTGACTGGGTGGCCCAGGCTAGCCTTGAACTGACAGTCATCTTGTTTCAGCCTTCTGAGTTACGATAAGATTGCAGGAGTACACCACAATACCTGACTAGAAAAATCTTTGAAAAATATATTACTAAGTCTTTTGTAGCAATATTAGTAAAAAGGGAAGAGGGAATGAAGCCAGATAGCCAGTAATGAGCAATTGGTGCCAGACACCATCTGCTAACAGACTGGGTGTTCTAAGGTCAGGATGGGCCGTGTTAAACTACACCCCTGTGTTGGAGTGTACAGCAGGCTAATGTAGTGTTTGCAGCCACCAAGCTCTTTTGTTTTTAGTAGTAGTGGCCTTTGAGATGGTAGTAGAGCATGGAGAGGTAAATGTGTGATTGAACTACTTTCCCATTAGCCTAGAGTTGTTTTAAGGTGTTTTGCAACATTAAAGATATCCATGCCTTGATGTATATCTTTAATCCATGCCATCCTAGAACTTGTTGTAGCTTTTTCTTGTTTTATTACCATGGAAACATTAACTTCCTAAGGAGAGATCAAGAATAAAGCACTTATGAAAGTAAGTGGGGTGGCTCACACCTCTAATTCCAACACTTGGGAGGCTGGGAGACAGGAGGATGCTACAAGTTCAAGGCTAGCTTGGATTGTTTAGTGAGTATCAGGACAGCCAGGGCTATAGTGTGAATCTCTGTCTCAAAAAAAAAACAAAACAAAACAAATTTTATAAAAGTTTCCATCTTTTTACTCAGAAAATGAATCATACATTTGTAGTTTAAAAAATCCATACTTTTTCCTTCCATGTATTAACAACAGAAGGCTATTGCCCACACCCACAGAAATGAAGGCTAGCCTCTCTTTAGAGACTGTCAACCACACAGATGTGCTAACAGGACCTATTATGAGGAAAGGACTTTTAAAAAAATCACACTGCAAATGTCTGAAATGTGGACTGGTATTTTTTCACATTATTGCAGTAACAGAAGAAAACATAAAAGCTACCAGTACAGGATATGTAATCCAAGATTCAGTATTCTAGTGGCAGTGCTGGTATTCCCAGCTCAAGAACACTAGGCTCTGTCTCATCTGGAATGCAGGGTATAAATAGCATCTTCCAGAGTGTCTACCTCACAGGGTTCTCATAAGTAGTACATTACGGTGTGCACAACGTGATTTCTTTTAAAATGTAAAAATAAAAGGAAGGATATTTCTGGGACTTCAGAAAGTAAGATACTGCTACTTGCAAATGTATGTGAGAATGACTAAATTGTGCTTGCCAAAGCATAAGACTGCTAGCCAAACATGAGCCTTATTGTGAATAGTTTAACTTTGGACACTAATACAATCTAGAAAAGTAAAAGTAAGGAAGAGGAAGTTTAGTATATCAGGCTGCTTCAGCAAACAGCACCCATAGGAGTTATTAATGAATTAACTACGATACCGAAGATCAGCCCACATGATTGCAAAGTTTGAGAAGCCCTATCGCCTGCCTTTTCACGGTGGAGATGCAGTAGATGTGAAGGCATAATTTAGTGCTACTATAAAGACTTGTCTTAATTTCATTTCCTGTTGCTATGAATAACTAACATAAGCAAGTTAAAGGAGAAAGGGTTTGTTTGGCTCATAATTCCAAGTTAACAGTCCATGATAAAGATGGATTAACATGAAGCAGCTGGTCCCATTCACAGTCAAGAGCAGAGAGAATGAGTGCACACATGTTTCTGTTCGTTGAATTTTTCCACCTGTACACAGTTCAGGATCCTGTGCCTAGGGGTGGTAAGAGGGAATTTGCCACCCAGTAGGCGGGTCTTCCCATTCAATGAACATAATTAAGATAATCCCCACAGACCCATCCACAGGTGAGCCCGATCTGGACAGTCTTCACTGACACTCTTCTCTCAAGTGATTCTAGTGTGTCAGGTTGACAATTAAGATTAACCACCACAAGGCTTGAGAATGAGGGTGAGCTCTTAGCATGAATCCTAGCCCGAGACCTCATCTTAGATGAGATGAAACTTCTCAGCTCAAATAGTAAGACAAGAAAAAGAAGTCAACCTCTGTCTTCTGTTCTATTCAAGTTCCTTCAACAGACTGAGTGCTGATTGTCCTACCACAGTGACACGGGTGGTCTACTTTAGGGAGTCCACCAATTCAAATCAGGAATCATGTTAAACTGATTGTCACATGGGCCACTCAAGTTGATGGTTCTCCACTTGTGCTCATCCATGCCTGGCCATAAGCCCCCTTTTATCAGCAAAGTTTAAAAATTTCAGTTAATATTCCTATTTCTGCTTTTATACCATAGAACATATTTCAGAAGTCCATAGGTTACCAAGATTTAAAAATGATACTTATTTTATTTTTACTTATGTGAGTGTTTTGTGGGCATGTGAATTCAAGCTCACATAGCCAAGATTGCAAAAGGTCTTCTGTCACCTGGAACTGGAATTAAAGGTAAGGTTGTGAGCCATCTGATGTCAGAGTTGGGTCCTTAGTTGTAGTCCTCTGCAAGAGCAAAGTGCCCTCTTAAACAATGAGCCATCTGTCTAGGCTGAGGCTATCAACTTTTATCTTTACTTCTCAAATTTCTTCTTGCTTCTTTATAAAATCTCACACAGTGTGTGATCACTTCAGAATTTGTGTTGAGCATCATGAAGAAATATAATGGTAGAGACATCTAATTCCTTGAGGATAGAATTTGGTTTGGTCCTTTCAGATGTTGTTTTGTAACAAGTTTCCTTATAGACTGAAACATTCTATCCTGTAGGGATACTTCTTTTTTGTTGTTTGCTTTTTCGAGGGTTTCTCATGTAGTAGCCCTGATTGTCCTGGACTCTCTTTGTAGACCAGGCTGGCCTCGAACTCACAGAGATCGCCCTGCCTCTGCCTCCCAAGTGCTGGGTTTGAAGACGTGTGCCACCATGCCAGGCACTGGGATGCTTCTTAAGCAGGAAGGTAAACACATCAAAATAGCTTCAGGAAGTCCCTGAAGTCCCTGACCAGATTCACTTGGCCCCCCTTCCTGCCAAAGTAAGAAATAAAAGCTGCAAAGAAGACTCTGAGACCAGACTAGCTGCCTGGCAGAAGCAGAAACTAGCTCAGCTGCCTAAAAGAGGCTCAGACCAACTGAGGCACCCTGAAAGGACACTGACCAGATTCACTATGCCTTCCCTGCCAGAATAAACAATAAAAGCTTCAAAGACTGCAAAGAAGACTTTGAGAACAGACCAGCTGCCTGGAAAAAGAAAAGAGCAGCCCAGCTACCTGGAAGGAGGTTTAAGACTAGAATCATTTGTAATGGATACTGTCTAACCCTTTGAGCTGCCTGCAGGTAGTGCAGTGTGCTCCAGTGAAGTTCACAGCTTGTGTGAGCTGTCACGTGTGCTGGGATAGGCTTTGGTGATGTGGCTGTCTTTGATACATTTCTGTTCCTGTACGTAACTCCTCACCCATACTCTTCATAAGTAACCCCAATAAAACTCATTGGCTCACCAAGTTGGACTGTGGTGGCATCTGTACTTTGGTCTGTTATAGATTCCCTCTCTGGGGTGAGTAGGTGTGTGTTGCATCTCCCGAGAAAAAGTTTTGTCACGTAACATATGCCTAGAGAAACTGACAGTCTAAGACACACCTAATCCTAGTTCCATGATGCTTGTTTTCTGGATGACCTGGACTGCTTTAAAATGAACTGTCAGCACACTGGAAGGCTTCATATGTTATCCCTAATGGGATGACTTGTGTAGTTTCTTTCTCTTCTGTGTTTTGTTATTTTGAGACAGCCTCATGTAGCCTGAGCTGGCTTTGGATTACTGTATAGCTATGATAGATGTTGAACTCACAATCTTTTCATTTCTGTCTCTCAAGTGCTCTGATTTTTTTTTAAACTGAGTTTTTCCCCTCAGTTCTTACATCCATTGTACACTTTAATCAGGTTGGCAGGGTATTTCCAGACATCCATACAGCATACATTGATCATATCCATTTTCCCCTCTCCCACCATCCTCCCCACCTGCCCTTCCCGGTCCCCAGTTATTGGTTGTTCTTTAGTGTCACCATGTAAGGGAGGAAGTGTGCAAGGATGAGATAATGCTGAACATTCTTCTACAAAGAGGGAAAACGATAGAGTCATGCCTGCTCTAGTTACTTGCCTTACAGGGAAACTGTATATCAGGAAGCGAAACTGAAAATAACCAAGAAAGGTGAGGGAAATATCAGGGTGGGAGAATGATTTTTTTTTAACAGCTCTGAGGTCAGTAGGAGTTGCTAGTTGCTGATCACAGATCATTATCTCTCTGCTCTGTAGTAAGATTCTGTCCTCCCTAACTGTACTAGCAACCTTCAGTTTGAGTTTTGGTTAAAGAATAACAGGGTAAGGAAAAGAGCTCTTTGCATGTAGAGTCTATCTTCTTTTCCATCTGATTAGTTTTAGGATGGCTTCTTTAAGTCTTTTAACAGTAGAAATGTACATGCAGGCAAACCATCACACCAGTTTGATCTAAGTTGGTTGACTTTTTGAATGTTAATCATCTTAGTTACCGATGTCAACATAATTGTACAGAATCAACTGAGTCCACTGGCTTTTTTTCCCTATTGTTTGGTAAATTTTAATTCACTATGGAAAAGATTAAGGATGAGGACAGATACTCAAAGTAAGATAATTCTAGACCTGCAGGCAAGGCTTAGTCTTGGTGACTAAGTCAGAAGATGGAGCTTAGATTTGACATCTCAATAGAAAAACAGTGTCTTTTTCTGCCAAGTACCGCCTAGCACTGTCCTGAGTCACTAGTTTCTCTTAGAGAATGTTAGTTGTGGAGTCAGTATCATTTCCTTTGGTGGCATCCCCAAGCCATAAGCAGCTGTCTATCACCCGAGTTGGAATCCAGTCCAGACTAAGCTCCTTTGAAATGATATGTGATACTCACTTTGGGATGCATGGCAAGACATCCCCAGAGAACAATAAATACATAATCATTTATTGAAACCGAACACCTTTTTTCCAAGAAACCACGCTCTGCCTGCTTTATAGCTACTCCCTTCTTTATGCTCACAACTATTAAGAATGAGATAGTAAAGATTGGAAGAATACTGTTTAGGAAATAGTCGGACAGCTGAAGATTTCTAGTGTTTCTAAAGTTAAGTTGGGAAAATCAAGAAAGTAGCCAGTTTGTTCTTATTTCCTGGTGGAGCATAGGAATTTTTTTATTCATCATAATTAAGATGAATTAAGGCTGATGAAAATAAACATAGTTTAAAAATGAGGGCTTCAAGGGTCAGAGTAAGACCAACTTCTAGATTGACTAGAGATTCCAAAACAGAGATGATTTTTTTTAATAAAATAGAAATCCATCCATTCTATTTTAGTAACTAGAAGCAGTTTTAATTACTATTGGTTTGGCTTTATTATCTGTTCAAGCAAGGAAAGTACAGGGGACAGCCATACTGGAATCTAGAAATGACTTACTATTTATGAAAGGTAAGTTACCGATAAATCATTTAATCTCTCAGAATTACATTTTATTGACGTAGAAATGTAAATACTAGTAAATGGTGCTGGAGAGATTGTTCGGTGGGTAAGAACAATTGCTGCTCTTTTGGAGTAACTGAGTTAAGGTACCAGAATTCAAGCAACTATAACATCAGTTTCAGGGGATCCAGTACTTTTGCTGGTTTCTCAACCTTACACACATGACATACACTCACACATGCACTTAAATAAAAAAAATAAATCATTTAAGATACTAAAGTCTAATATAATTTATATCAATACATATTATTTTTAGAAGATCTGTTATTTATAGTGATGGAGGCCTTATTGTCAACAGTGGAGCTCTTGGAAAGACTGAGAGGCAGCATCTAGTAGAATGCCTAGACTTTGATATGTACTCAACAAGCCCTTGTAATGACAATATTTTTCTTCTGTGCTTTATTAAGAAGCATTTGGTGTGAATACACTTGCAACAACTTAAAAGTTAAACTAAAGATAGATAAAAGTATTGCTCATAGTTTCATATTATGGGGAAATTTTAGACATTGAATGTTCAAAGGCATAGATAAGCATAGATCATTGGCAGGTAAGTAAGCTTACATGTAAGAATAATTTTATGTGTGTGATCTTTCTCTTTCCTCCTCCCTCCCTCCCTCCCCCCCTCCCTCCCTCCCTTCCTCCCTTCCTTCCTTCCTTTCTTTCTTTCAGTGTAGGATCCTACAAAGATTAGCTTAGTCTGAAGCTCACTTTGTAGCTAGGGCTGGTCTTAAATTCCTTAGTTTCTAGTTTCCATCTCTTGTGTGCTAGGGTTCTAGGCATACATCTGTAATAGTTAATTTTGAGGTCACTTAGGTAGAAAAATCTAAACCCTGAAGTTGGATTTTGCAAGGCAATTGTCATTTTGTTTCAAGCCCAGGTATTATTTGTCTCGGTTCATTTTCATTTCAATGCAGATGTCTAGTTATTACAGCTCTATCTGATGAAAACAAAATCTCTTGAATTAGTCCACTTTTCTGTTCTTTCACAAGTACCATATACTGCATTGGTCACTACAACATAGGAAATTGTGAAGTCTGGTTGTTTTTATTCACCATGTTCTCCTTTAATATTGTGTGTGCAATTCTGGATCTTTTGCCTATACATACAATTTTTTATATCAATTTCCTTTTTTGTTTGTTTGTTTGTTTTTGAGACAGAGTGTCTCTGTGTAATAGCCTTGGTTGTCCAAGACTCACTTTGTAGACCAGGCTGGCCTCAGAGATCTGCTTGCTTCTGCCTTGCAATTGCTGGATTAAAGGTGTGTGCCACCACACCAGCTTGAATCAATTTCATACTCTTCCGAAATAACTTTCCATGATTTTTGCAATGTGTTGAATCTAACCCTAACCAACTCTAACCCTAACCCTAACCCTAACCCTAACCCTAACCCGTTACTTATTTATTTATTTGATTTTCAGAGAAAAAGTCTTACTATGTAACCCAAACAGGCCTCTAATTTGCTGCCTTTGCTTTTGAAGTGCTGGGGTTAAGGATATGTACCCACCATGCTTAGCACCTCAGACTGTGTTTTAATGACATGGCATTTTAAAAATAATTTTGTATTTTATTTAAGTTACTTCTAGGTTAATGCCCACCAATCATTAACTTTCCTCTCATTTGATTTTATTCCCCCACCCTGACTGCCTCTAGATATCCCCTCTTCTGCTTCATGCCACATGTGTCCAATTACTCTCACTTTTCTCCCCTGTCCTTAGTTCCCTTTCTCCTATTTTGTGATCTTTTGTCTAAATTTATGACTTAAACACACATGGAGATAAAAACAAACATCTATGTGTACATCTACATATAAAATTTAAAGCCTAAATCATGCATGTGAGAAAATATATTTTTCTGTGAAGTCTGGATTGTCTTACTTGGCATAATGGCTTCTAGTTCTATTCATTGTCTGGCATGTGCCTTGTCTGTGACTCTTTTTAGACATTAGACTAAATTTTCTAATATGTTGTTGAAGAGCTTTGCATCTATGGTATTGAGGGACACTAGTCTACAATTTTCTTTTGTTGTAATATTTTTGTCTGGTTTTGAAATTAGGGTAATGCTGGCTGCTAGCAGTGAATTAAGTAATGTTCAGTCTGTTTCTATGCTCTGGAAGAGATTGCACATAACTGTTGTAAGTTTTCATTTGGTAGAATTCATAAGTGAGCCCATATGAGTTGGATACCTTCACTTTTGGAAGGTTCTTGACTCACTTTGTTTTAGCAGATGTAGGTTTATTGAGAATGTTTATTTTTGGTGGGTTGTTTAGTGAGTTGTTCCTGTTTATCCGTTTTGTCAATTTTGAATCAGAGGGTTTAAAAATGCTTTATATTGTCAGTTTGTTGTCCATCAAATCATAGTTTTGTTTGCTTATTGATTTCTGAAATTAAATCACCCATTTTTCTTGTTTCTAAAATGCTCTGGTTTAAAGTTTATTGGTTTTTATGCTATTCTACTTTATTTACTTACTTTTTTGAAACAGGGTCTTGTTATGTAGCCCTGGCTAGCCTAGAAGTCACTGTATAGACTAGGTTTGCCTTGAACTTACAGAAATCTCCTTGTCTTAGTCCCTGAACATTGAGATTAGAGGCATGCAACACCACACCTGGCCTGGTCTTTTCAAAGAGGAAGTTTTTGTATCATTGCTTTTCCTCTATTAATTTTGCATTTTCATTTTTACTGATATCTGTTCTAACTATTTTCTGCTTATTTTGTGTTTTAACTTGTTTCTTTGTGTGTTTCTTTTTTTCTTTTTTTTTTTTTTTTTGGTTTTTCGAGACAGGGTTTCTCTGTATAACAGCCCTGGCTGTCCTAGACTCACTTTGTAGACCAGGCTGGCCTCGAACTCACAGAGATCCACCTACCTCTGCCTCCCAAGTGCTGGGATTAAAGGCGTGCGCCACCAACGCCCGGCTCTTTGTGTGTTTCTTAAGATGGAGGTTTAGTTTATTCATTTTTGATTTTTCTTCTTCCTTCTAGTCAAAGAGTTGGATAGTATAAATTTCTCTGTAAGCACCATTTTCATTGCATTCCACAAATTTTCCTAAGTTGTATTCTAATTTTTCTTTAATTCCTGGTATTTGTGACTTTGTTATATTATTTCTTTGACTCACCTGTTATTTGTGGACTTGCAAAGTTGATTATCTCTATGTATTTAGGGGACTTCATAAATCTTCTGTTCTTAATGTTTACTTTATTTAATTCTGTGTGTTATGAAAGCATAGCTCTTTATTTTAAATAAGTTAAGGAGTGCTTATTGTTCACAACATACTTTATTCTGGTGAATATGCCATGTGAGATGAGAAGAATGCATGCCCTGGTGGGAGATGACATGATTTCTAGATATTTATTATACACAGTTAATTGATTGAACTTTGAGGTAGCTATGTCTTTATCAATTTTGTGCTTGCTATACCTGTTACCAGTAGAGAGATTTTAGAATCTCTAGCTGTGATAACAGAACTGTTTTGTCTTGCTGTTATATATTACATTTTGCCTCATGTACTCATGATATATTACTTGACACACACATATTAAGGATTATTATATCTGCTTGAAGAATATACTCCATCATCCTAAGTAGTATTCCTTTTTGTTCCTGATCATTTTTCTTGCCTTAATGCTTAGTCTGTCTGAAACTAATGTAGCAAGCTAGTTTTCTTTTGGTTAATGTCTGCCTGGCATATCTTTCACCATTTCTTCACATTTCTAGTGGGCTTAATTTTAACACACTAGAGAAATGACCTTCATTTTAACAAATGTTGCTGGGAAGACAGAATATCTACCTGAGAAAAATGAAACTAAATCTGTATTTGTCAAACACACACACACACACACACACACACACACACACACACACACACACAATTAAAAGTGGATGAAAGGCCCTATTGTAAGACCTGGAACTTTAACGGTACTAACTAAGACACTTCACAATGTAGACATAAACAATGACATTCTCAAAAGAACTCTACAAGCACAAGAAATAATCCCAAGAATTGGTTTAGTACATGAAGTGCTTGCTATGCAAGCATGAGAGTTTAGATCTGAGAGTTTAGATTCCAGCATCCGTATTAGCAGGGCACAGTGGCAGCACACATCTGCCATTTTAGTACTGGGAAGGAGTGGTGGAGACTGGAGGATCCTCGGGATCCACATCAGCCTTTTTAGCCAAAATGGAAAGCTCCAGGTTCACAGAAGAACCCTGTCTTAAAAACTAAGGTGGAGAGAGGGTGGAGGAAAACACCAGATACTGACCTTTGTCTTCCACCTGTGCATGTATGGGTAAATGCACTCACATGCAGATGTGCACATATGCATACACTGCATGTGCCTACACACACACACACACACACACACACACACACACACACACACACACA
>CAJQZJ010032614.1:1480369-1496668 GCA_907164525.1 Lophiomys imhausi | reverse complement strand
CACACACACACACACACACACACACACACACACACACACACACACACCAATAAATCTGAAAAATGTGTTCAACGTCCTTAGCTATCATGGTAACAATCCTGGCATGGATGTGAACAAAGAGGAACCTTGATTGACTATTGGGGGGAATGTAAGGTGGTGTAGCTGATTTAGACATCAGTGTGGAGGCTCCTCTGGAAATTGAAAACATCCCTGCCATATGACCCAGCTCTATCATGCCTGAGTATATATCTGAAGGAGTCTAAGTCCTACCACAGGGATATATTGCACATACACACTTATTGCTGCATTCTTCACAATAGCTAGGAAATGGAGGGAATCAAGATCTCCGTTAACAGATGGATGAATAAACTGTGTTGCATATACATAAAAAAGATTTATTTGGGCATAAAAATGAAATAATGACCTTTGTTATAAAATAGGTGAAGCTTTAAAGAACTATGTTATATGCAATAACTCAGATTGAGAAGGACAAGTACCACATGTCTCTCATATCTGGAATCTAGATTTAAATTTATGTGTGTGTGTGTGGTGTGTGTGTATGTGTATGTGTGCATATGTGGTATATGTGTGTGCGCGTGTGTGTATGTGTATGTGTGTGTGTGTGTGTGTGTGTGTGTTTGTGTGTAGGTCATGAAGGTAGAAGGTAAACTATCAGAGGGGTTGAAGAGCTCATGAGGGAAAAGAGAGGGTAATGATCTCTGTGTGACATGAGAACAGAAGGGGAGATGTTGGTATGGAAAGGAAGGAGGGGGCCCAGACACAGGTTTATGGAGCCCAGGGAGGGTTGCAGAAGAAGAGTGTGAGCTAGAACAGAGTATAGTGACCTGTGTATAGGAATGCCATGATGATGAAATGCATTACTTTGAAAGTTTATTTAAATTAATTAAGTGATGTGATCCCCAGCACTGCCCAGAATGAGCCGGTGGAGGCACACAGGCCTGTAGTCACACCTGTTCCACATCCAGAAGCTGGAGGGCCAGGACTCCAGTTCACGATCGGCCTGAGATAACTAGAGGCCCACCTAAGCTGCATAAGAACCCTGTTAATCCGTATCAGTCCGATCTGTTTATGTTCAATACTTTTTTATTTTAGATTATCACTACTTCACAATATTGCCATTATCTCAGCTTTTTAAAATTAATTTTTAAAAATGATTTGTTTGTTTTATATATCTGAGTGTTTTGCCTGCATGTATGTATGTGTACCACGTATGTACATGGTACCCCCAGAGGTGAGAGCATCAGATCCTGCAGAACTGGAGTTATAGGTAGTTGTAAGTTGCCATGTGGGTGTTGGGGATTGTAACAAGCACTTGTAATTGCTGAGGCCCAGCCCTTAGCTTCTTCTTATAAATAACCGCAGACATTTTGTCTTACCAGGCAGGTAAGTAGACTTCTGTAAGCTTAAAACAAGCAAGACAAAAACCTATGTGCTTTAAATACTTTTGCTCTTTTTTTTCCAGTTACTCTGAACACTATGTAAATTCCTACTTCCCTATTTGTTTGAGTGAGTAAGGTTGCTTGATATCTGGTTTCCATTTAGACAAGGTGTTTAATAACCCTCCTCCCTGTTAATTTTATTATGTGCATGCGGACTTTCAGGCTATTAGAAAGGTAACACTCTTGAGCACAGTTTATAACCAATGCATTTAAGTCACTAAGAGTAGTTCAAATGTAATGGCTTTGGGTTTACAGCATTTTGGCAGCTGCTTCAGGGATGCCATACAGAAGGCTTTTGGCAGGTTTTGAGCAGTAGCAAGAGAAGTAAACAAGCCTGCCTGATGTCAGCTTCTTGCTCTGGGCTCACCGCTCTAAGCCACACTTCCTAGTCAGAGTACAAAGCCCAATTGTGCTCTGCATGCCTGCAGTCCTGATTTACATTTCCCCGCCAAGTAGCAAAGACATCCTCATTGTAGTGACAGCATAAGGCAGGAGCTAAACTCCTCAATGATTCTGTGGTAGGAGAGGAAAGAGAGCTGAGAAAGGAACAACCCGTAGCATCACATAATGTTTCTGGTATGTGTGTACTAATTTTCCACTAGCATAGTTTTAATGTGTCTCAGGGAAACAATGAGATTTCTTAGGGAATACTTATTTCAAGTTTCTTTTCATTTTATTTCTAGGTGGAACACCAGTATTCCCACAAATTCACCGTAGTGGTTCTACGTGCCACCAAAGTAACCAAGGGGACTTTTGGAGATATGCGTGAGTACTTGATTTGTTCAGTGGTTGGAGATGAGGATTATGTATGTCAAAGGAGGTGGGGGGCTTTCTGTTGAGCTGCTTGATTCCTTGACAAGGCTGGGGAGTTCCTTCCTTAACTGTGATTACCTGTGGCTGATAACAGCTTGAACCATTCTGATGCTGTTTGTCTTCTGCCAGAATAGCCATTTACTTTGGCTTTACATTAGCTGAAAGCAACTGCAGTCAGACAAAAATGACAAATTTCATGACATAGCTCTGTGGAATTCAAAGTTTTATTTCATCCTATTTGGAGAGAGTGCTGAGTCAGGACTTCAAACAGGCTGCCTCTGTGAGGTGTTGTGCTTATAGGATTAAAAAGTGCCGTGCAGGGAATTCCTCTGCCTCTGAGTGTTTATTATGTATGGGATAGCTATAGAAACATGTGGGACAGTAGCCTGAGGATCATGTTGAATTGACTTGTTGGCTTGTCTCCTTCGCCGTGCTCAACAGCACTTTTCCTTATTCTTCTGAGAAGGCTAAAGCTCACATGGGTGGAGTGCAAAGAAACATGTATAAATATGATGATAATGAATTTGTGTTTGGGCATTGCTATAGTGCAGGAACTGGTGGTAGAACCCCCTGAATTGTTGGAGAAAGGACCAAGGCATAATGGCAGGATACATGGGCAGCTTCCTCCTGCACCCTATAGAAACACATCTCCTGTTTTGTTTTTCTTCTGCTCCCACTACTCTCAGCAGAAGACTTCTGACGCCAAGTGTGTGGGGGATTTTTGCCACCTGTAAGTAAGCAATTGATCCTGAAGCAGAAATCAGCAGTATGTCTTCAGACCCAATTTAGTGTGACACTATCTACGTGTAGCTAATTTTAGATGATGCAGGACTGAGTTTCCAAGACTTCTCTTCTCTCCCCTTTTACAGGCAAGTTGCAAGTTCCAGCTTTTGATCCTGGGCTCTGACCAACTCGTTAATGACTTGTGCTTTCTTAGCTCCCTCCCAGGATTCAACTCATTTGCCTGTAGAGTGGCTCACAGAGCTCAGGGAAATTCTTACAGTTATACTTTATGATGGAGACGCCCGTAAAGGCACTTAAATGAAGAGATGCAGCCGGCATGGTGGCAAATGCCTTTAATTCCAACACAGTGAGTTCCAGGAAAACCAGGGCTATGTAGAGAGACTATCTCTATAAGGAGAGAGAGAGAGACAGAGAGAAAGACAGAGAAAGAGACAGAGACACAAAGAGAGACAGAGACAGAGAGAGAGACAGAGACAGATCCAGGCATGTGGAAGATGGGTAAGGGTGCTGAGTTTCCTGGCTTCTCCAGGCATCACCCTTTGGGAACCCGCTCTAGTTCAGCAATCTGATGGCTTTTCCATTCCTGTCCTTTGGGGTTTTGTGGAGACTGCATCATGTCTCGTGCTGGTAGAACTGGAACCCAGCAAGGCCTGTCTCCTTAAGTGTTTTTGTTGACCTTTGTGGACATAATTGTCCCTCCAGGGTGTGAGGCAAGTCTCTTCTGGAATCAGTTGCATCTTATGATCAGTTGTTGCACTGGACTGGCTGGCCAAAGAATTCCTTGATAGCCAAACGGAAGAGTAAAGTTTCTGTTATCTGCCTTGAGGGTGGGAAATTCTAGTTTTAATGGCTTGTCTTGGAGAAGGAAGGGGTCCTGATCCAGAAACCATGGAGAAGAACAGAGTGTGCTTGATCGTACTATGCCGCATGTCATGCGAGTGGGAGGAATCTAATCTCAGGCAGAAGGAATCTTGGCTGGAGACTGGCTAGATTAAGTCCAACATTGGTACTGAATATTATAAACTATATGTGCATGTAAGGCAAGGACAGCAGACTCTAGGGAAGACAGGGCCTGGGACGGAGATTTTTGTCTATGTAACGGGGAGAACTGGATGGCATTGAGGTAGCCCGTCACAAGACCGAGTTTTCACTCAAAATGTTCTGACGATAATAGATTAGATGTCTAAAAAGATTAAATGGTTTGGCAGAGAATGAGGAAATGGCTTTGTTTTTAAATAAATAGGAAGGACTTGAACTGGCTTGAAATATTGATGGAAAAGCCAAGAGAGAGGGGAAAGTTAAATCCTAAGAAAGAATGTGAGGTCTGAGCCCAAGCCTTCAGTGAATACAGACGAATCAAGAGGTTGGTAGATGTTAGGTCTAAGAATGGGGCTGGAATCTAACGACGTTGGTGGAACTGAGCATAACAATGGCAATTTCTTCAAAAACTCACCAGACTCTCTGGTTTACATTGTTGAATGTTATGATTTTGTCTACCCTGCCTTGACAATGCTGTCCTTTTATTCTTATTTTACTTTTTTACAGTTCTTTGCCCTTTTGTCATTTTAAATCCCAATTTTCTGTGAAAAAAAGAAAACATGGGGTGGCCGGAGGGAGGGAGAGGAGGTTCACAGCAGTGTCAACTCTTACTACTGATTTTAGCAATCCTGTCCTAGAGAGACTGGCAGCTACCTTGTTCTTGGCTGACCCAGAATTCTCAGTCAAAGAGGCCTGGGAGTGGAACAGGTCAATCACTAGATGAAAAGGCCTTTCTTCCTTTTATTAAACAATGTGCCAATAACTTGCCAGCCACGCAAACAATAGTCCTAATTTGACTTTTACAAATATAGGTATTATCTCTTAGACAAAGCAGCAGCAGGTCTCTTCTACCAGTGCGCATTCTGTTGTGTGGAGGCCATGGGTGGGGCTACACTTGGGATGCCACTCAGGCTCACCGTGTATATGTGCATATCCGATAGAGCTACTTGGACTCTGGTAGTCTAGACTGTTAGTATAGACTCTGCTGGTCTCATCTCGTGTAGCCTGGATTCCTTTAGAACCCAGGACAAATATTTATTGCAATTACTCCAGGAACTAGATTAGTAAGAGTAATGCTGTGTTTATTTCTGTGTACACAGTGGATGTGGCCCAGGTTAGGCCACTGGGTTCCAGATGTACCCCTTCTAAAGTAAAGGGCTCATAGGAGGAACAGTCACTGGATGTAGGTGAAAGGCCAGAGTTAAGACTCAGTGATCAGGTGTTTAGCCAGTGTTCCCAAGACCTGGAAGATATGGAGAACAGAAACCCCCTATTCCGTTTGCTTCATTTTATATAGGTGAATGTTTTGCCAGTGCATGCATATGTGTCTGTGGAGGTTAGAAGAGGTGGTCTGGCCGGGCAGTGGTGGCGCACGCCTTTAATCCCAGCACTTGGGAGGCAGAGGCAGGCGGATCTTTGCGAGTTTGAGGCCAGCCTGGTCTACAAATTGAGTCCAGGACAGCCAGGGCTACACAGAGAAACCCTGTCTCGAAAAACCAAAAAAAAAAAAAAAAAAAAAAAAAAAAAAAAAGAAGAGGTGGTCTGGCTCCCTGGAACGGGAATCATGGATGGTTGTGACCCACCATATGGTTTCTGGGAATCAAAATTTCAAAAGCAGCAAGAACTCCTCTCTGAGGAAGAGGGGAGGAGGGCAGAATGTGGCGGAAGGGATGTGAGGGTGGGACTGGGAGGAGAGGAGGGAGGGGGCTTCGATCAGGCTGTAAAGTGAATAAAGGTATTTAAAAAAAACAAAATGTCCATCAAATTCTCCATGTGGGTAAAGAATAGGGAGAGATTGCCACTATGTTGCTTTCCCGTGGTGATCTTTCACACGGAGACCACATATCAAGTAGCTGTTTTTGTATTCAAGCATGCTTTGTTTTAGATAATACTAGATTTGTACTTGTCTACTGGTGAATTATCCCATTCCTAATAGCTATACTTAGAAATATGCTTCTGCATAGTTTATCTGTGATAACAAAATCAGAGGCATCCCATGAACTATGTTTTTAGGAATCAGAGCTAACTTTTGTTTTAAATGAGGTTAATACAAGGTTGACCTTGAACCTCACCATGCAGCCAGGGTGGCCTCGAACTTGCTATTCTCTTATACCAGCCTCCTTGGTATTGGGATTAAAGGCATATGCCACTATATCCTACTCTGGGCTGACATTTTAAATCATAACCCCTCCTCATTTGGGGGCTTTTTACCTCAGGGTTCTCTGTCAACCAAGAATAAGATAGTTGTCAGTCTCTTCTGGGCACAGCTGCTGATGTTAGAAGTATTAAACGTTGATACCACTGTGTATTGTCTGTACCTCTTGTCCCAGCGCCAGCCACATTCTGCATTATTATAGTTAAGGTTGATAGAAGGGCACTTTGTAGTTAAAATTTGCACTGGGGCTAAAGATCTCATTTCTAAAATGAATATTTTACATTTGAAGTCACAGTCAGCTATTTTAGATGTGACATATAACCGGTAGTGTTAGTGCATAGACTGGGAGCTAAGGATCAGTGGGTGGGGCACTCAGTTCTGCTTTGTTCTTTTTCTCTTCTAGCAGAAGGCGAACAGGTGAGTGATGGGCACAGTGATGGCAGGACTTCAGTTCTGTGTCTACACAACCATGACAGTGAACTAATTTTGTAAACAAACAAACAGCTGATGGGCAACTGTCTGAGCTGCTGTACTGAGTTCTTGCTCCTTAGTTTTGAAAAGTGCCAGGGATTATAAAAGTCATGGGATAATGGTGGCCAGTCTTAGAGTTTAGATCTAGGAAGAGCCAAGCTTCATTCTCTGAGAAGAGATCAGGCAGCAAGTGTACTGGGCTTTGTTCAAGGGATCTTAAAAAAAAAATAATGTAGTGTCTTTACATATGGGAAAATATTATTTTATTTCCAATGAGGTCATAGCAACATTGAGTTCCTAATTTTTAAGTAGCTATTCTGTTTGCATATTTGGAGTTGAATAAATCTCCCTAAAACATGTTTATGGGATTTTAATATTCATATGATCACCGGCAAATCTTATGTAAAAATATAGATTCTGATTCAGTACTGTCATCAAGTAGATGAAAATAAAATATCTAAGTGATGTAGGCATTGGGGATCCATTGAGCACTTTCAGGAGGCAGGGTCTGGGGGATGCTTCTGCTTGTATTCATCCTCTTGAGAGATACAGCTTCCGTATTCTATATAGTGCAGCAAAGGTCCAAGTGTTGTTTTACTATTGAAAACAAATACCAAAAATACCTTACTACCTTTATTTTGTTTTCTAATTCATCTGAAGACTACCTAGTTACATGACTCACTTTATCACCTGGAAGGCTGACAGAAACAAATACAAAGGCTTTAATCCTGCATTACAATTGCATTCTTCAACCCTGAAGTTTGTTATATTGGAATTGTGATTAAGCCACAGTACTAATAGCAAAAACGAATTGTTTCTCTTTATTGTTTCAAAGACCTCAGTGCATACTCAAAATCAAGTGGTCACAGTTTTGTTAGATTCTATATACACATGAATGTCACAAAGCACCAAAGCACCACATCCCCCATACCAAAAACCAAAACACCAACAATAAAAACACATCCCCCATACCAAAAACCAAAACAACACCAACAATAAAAACAAAACAAAACAAAAAACCCAAGTAAACAAAAAAACCTTAGTGTTTAATGTTCCCTTAATTTGTGATTATATGATATTTGCCAGATACTTTCTCTGCTTTTAACCACTACAACATTACAAAAATTGTTTTATTCACCTCTGCAAGTAGGTTTGGTTGAGACAAGGCAAATCTTGTTAAGACTGTGTTGTCTGGGTGAAGTTTAGATAAATCTTTGCTATCATCATTTTTACATATTGCCAGAGAATCTAAAATGCAAAATCATGTTCACTCTGTCAGAATGCAAATGCTTTTAAAGATTTGTGTGTGTGTGTTTGTGTGAGTGAATGTGTCCTTGCGCACTTGCAGAGATTAGAAGAGGGTGTCAAGTGTCCTGCTGTATTACTCTACCACTTCCTTTGCAGCAGGGGCTCTCTGAGAACCCAAGAGCTTGTCTTTCCTTGGTTATGCTGAAAGCCAGGAAGCCCTGGTGATCTTCCTGTCTCTTTCCCTCTTGAACGTGGGGTTACAGTTGTGCACAGCCACCTGATTTGCTGTATAGTGTTGGTCTCAACTTCAGTCCTCAGCATTTACAGCAAGTGTTCTTAGTAGCTGAGCCATCTCTTTAGTGCCATGCAAGGGTTTTTAAGTATTTTAGGTTGGATGCCATCATATGAAATTCATGACATGCCTTCTTTTGCCTTCTTTGTACTAGATTATGGCTTTGAGAAAAGAAACACTTCACTTTTGTCTTCAAGGGAGATCAGCACTGAAGGAGGGATCACGAACAATTCTGAATTGTTACTTAAACATTGCAGAGCAAACACTTAGGACATTTCAGAAATAACTGTCAAAATGCCTTTAAAATTAGTTTTGGCTACATGTCCACGTAATCAGTGATGGTTAAGCAGAAAATATTTGCAAATGCTCAATTATTTTTTGAATCATACTGTATAGCATATTTTGCAGTCCAATGAGCAACCATTCTTTTTTTCTTTTTTTATGTTTATTTATTACTTCAAGTTACATCTCCATCACAGTCTCCCCTCTCCACCCCTCACAGTCCCACCCTCTCCCACCTATCCGACTCCTCTGGAGTGGGTTGCCCCTACAACAGTCATATGATGGTTAAGAACTTCCTCTTGCACTGGGGGCCAATATGGCAACTCCACTAGAGCAAAGTGTCCCACTAACAGGTAACAAGGTCTATGTTCCTGTTCCTTAATCATTCTTAACACATCACTGTGTAGTGATGTGAATATTTATGTTCATCTTCAGGGAAAACAACACTCACTTAGCATGTTTCTAAATCACATTATATTTGACTCTGAGACTGTTCTGGTCAGTTTGACACAATCTGGGGTCATATAATTAAGATGACTGAGCAAGCCATTGTGAGCAACCCAGTAAGCAGCATTCCTTTATGGCCTCTGCTTCAGTTCCAGCCTCTAGATTCCTGCCCTGACTTCCCTTTGTGATGGACTGTAGGCATAAAATGAAATAACCCTTTCTTCCCTAAGTTGTTTTGGTCATTGTGTTTTACCACAACAATAAAAGGCAATCTTCAGACCAAGCCCCAGCTTACTAGAGGTAGGTGAGGGAAGTATGGGTGGTCTTCCAAGAATTCTAGGTGTTTAGGATTGCCTGTAACATAGGGCGAAGGCCTACTATAAGCATTGGTTGTGACCACCATCTGCTTCCAGTCTTTAGTTATAAGTTTTTATGGATCCTGGCCATCTGCTTTTGACAGGAAATGAAATACCCCTGAGGGAAGACTTCTTTACAGTTTGTGCAACACTGAAGGGAACTTGTGAACATCCATAGGGTAACAGTGCTGAGTCCAGACCTGTGACTATCCAACAGTCATCAGGGCTCACAGAGTGGGTGAGAAGCATAGGGTTCCAACACTTTAGAATGCAAGGAAATTTAAACTCATGTGAATTTCAGGAAAGATTGCCATCTTTTTTTTTCTTTCAACCTTAAGAAAAATTGTGTGTGTGTGTGTGTCCATGCTCATATGTGTTAATATTTTGTATGTATGCCACAGCATATGTGTGGAGTTATAGATGATTACACATATTAGTTTTCATCTTCCACCCTGGTTGCTAGGCCCTCGTTCATAGCTTCAGACCCAGGCTAGCTGACATGTAACCTTCCAGGAATTCTCCAGTCTTTGCCATCCTTCTCACTGTGGGGACATTAAGACATTTAGTGGCATGTCTGGCTTTATGTGTTCTGAGGATCCAGACTTATATCATCATGATTTCACAAAAGTTTTTTTTTTTTTTTTAAACTTACTGGGCCATTTCCTTACCAACTTTTTCCAATACCGTGTTTGAAGCAGCAAACTAAATCCCACCTGTATGATCACCCAGTTCGAGCCTCTTCAAAAGACCACAACTCCTAATAATTCTCAGTGAAAGGGCAGTTGGACTTCAGTTTTCTTACTTGTAAATATTGGCAGCGGAGAAGAGGTTTCAGGGCTATGTGCACAGATCCACTTTCTATTTAGTATTTTGAGAGACAGGAGATAAATTCCCATAAGGAAATGTGATCCCCATGGTCTATATTCATTTTGAGCTCTTCTCTAGAAAAGTGGTGGTTATATTGATGAGCAAACATGGTACCCATCAGCGGGCTGTCACTAGCCCCAGGTCTCTGGACAAGGTACATACCTGCTGTCCACTTTGCTTTCTTCATCTTGGAGATATGAACATTTGAGTTAGCATAAGTTAAGTACTTCTCTGTGTGCTCAATACATAGTGCTTGTTATTGTAGAACCATTTCCTGCATCCACATAAAAAGACAAATACTCAGAAACATCATTAGAACCAAAATTCCGTTTTGAATAGTCCATGTACTGGGATTCTTCCACTGTTCATTATGGAGATAAATTCTGGATTTCTCTATTGAGAAATCTTTGGATTTTTCTTTCTCAACTTGAAAGAAAGAAACAAAATGGCGTTTTCCTCAATAAGCTTCTCCCGAGACCATGTTGTCTCTATGCCAAGTTTCTTCACACTCTTACCCTTATGCACTTGTGAAACTGGACTTCTGGATCACTTATTATTATTATTATTATTATTATTATTATTATTTTTATTAGTGCATAGCCCTGAGTTTAGCCAACAACTAATATCTTAAGGAATACTGGGAAAATAAAACAAATTGATGAGCCGATCTTCCTGAATAATACTCCCTTTACTGTCTCAGGGAGGAGAGAATTGGAAAAATAGTTTTATGTTACTACCCCAACTCATGGATTATAAATGCCTGTGTTTTTTCTGTCTACATGTTAGTAGAATTTTTCTGAGGCACATCATACATAAATTTTTATTAACAATTTTGTACTTCAATGACAGAATTTCAAATCTTATTCTTTATAACTGGTGTTGCTGTTTCCCATTTGCTCTGCTGAATTATGTATTTAATAATTTGTTTCTCTGGGGTCAGTCTTTAGGTTATGGCTGAATATGAGTTTTATAAGAACTTACTAATGTCTTTGGAATGTTGAGTCCACCCAAAAGTTTAAAGGGCTCTAAATCTAATGAAATTATTTCCCAGTGATCATTCCATAGAAGATAATTTCAAGATGAGTCAAGTGTCCCATAACATGTTTATCTCACATGTCTTCGCTCTATGTGACAATGAAGAGAATGCCGTTAGCAGTGGAGAAGTACCAAGTGCTGAAATGGAATGTTTCCCTCATCCATTTAGAATGTCCCATCCTATGTGAGTTGTCAAATAACTTTATGAGGCCATTTAGATGTTTTTCTCTATACTTAAATTTAAAGAGTGCTTTTGTTTGTGTAAATTTAGGCTTTGTGAAGTCAGTTAACAATATCATTATGCATCTCAACGACATTGAATGGGTGGAATTTCGCCCAGTTCATGGAATTTCACCCCATTTATTCAATAGAATAAACAGAAATGGATTACAGCAGGATAGGTGTATATAGGTGGCAGCGAAGAGAAAAGTCTGTTACCAGTCCCAGTGGGGACACTCTGCCAGTGTACTGTTTTGCAATCCCAGCCACCATCTAGTCCTTTATTTCCTCATCGCCCTGTGTCACACAGGAGTGTCTTCATCCTGTTCCTGCTTTTATTTTTAGCTATGCTTTGAAATGCTGATGTTCTATCCTATGAGAACAAAAGCTTAGTTTTCAAACCTTTCTTAAAGCTGAGTTATACTCAGTCTTCTTTGTTTTTTTTTCCCTTTGCTCCTTCTTTTATTGTAGCCTACCTGTGTGTACATCTCTAAACCATAAAGTGTAAATCACTTAGTTGAGCATTAGGAAGACAGGAAGACAAGTCATACATGTTCTTTCTCCTAAGCAGCTTCACTGCATTACACAAACAGAACAAGGAATTAAACCAAGGAGGCATGAAAGGTCACTCCCATGACTAATTTTTCCAATTAAAACTGACTGTGGCTTCCTTCAGAAGTATATGAATAATTGTAGCTGGTACTTGATCTTTGGATTGGTGGATGAGAGTCATAATAAAGATGAACATTTTCTTGCCCCATTCTGACTTGAACTCTCAGAGACTCTCTTATACAACAAATCTCTGAGATACTCATCTTCCACAGGACCTGCCAGTGTAAACAGAGCAATCAATGAAGTCGTATTTTCTGCCCTCCCAACTCTATTGTCCACATTGTCTGAATTGTGTGCATCTCAGTTAGAATATCAGCTTATACCAACCAGCTGGGTTAATATTGGTTCTCTTGTGTTCTTCTGATGTATCTTGACATATGCATTTCTTTCCTCCTTACTCTCTTTCACAAAGATATTAATAGAATTCCTCAGAAGATATGTTAATGGTTTCATAAAATTAGTAAAATTGTTTTTTCTTTTAATTTAGCACTGGAGTAGCTTAAGGTTTTGGCTCATTTAAGCCATTGTTTCATGGTAGTTTTAGGTAAAAACAAAGCAATGAAGACATTGATGATTATATCTTTAAAAAATTTAGATAAATAAATATTTCTTGGTAACTGTAATAGTTGTTCCTATATAACTCAGTATTGTGGTTTCTCAGTCTCATTCACTTCTAGATGGTTTCCCTTCCTCTTCAATCTATGAGTTGAATTAATTCAGGCAAGCACATGTGAACATGCCGAACTCACTGTGGTAGCTAATATGTAAACTAACTCATGTACTACCTACCAGTTTCCTTATCATGCAAACATTGCTGTTCTCTAGATTAGTATCTGTTTATTATTATTATTGAGGTTTGCATTTGAAGACTTTGGGGTGCTCACTGTGAATACATGATAAATTGTTTCTTTTTCTTTATTTTTTATTTCTTCAAGTTACATCTCAATCGCAGTCCCCTCCCTATTCCCCCCTCCAGTTCCACCCTCCCACCCTCAACCCCCCATCCTCTTCCCTTTTTTTTTTTAAATTTAAGGTATATCTTATTTCCCCCTACAGTTTCCCCTTTCAGTCCAACAAATGGCTCTTTCTCTTATAATAATAAATACAATACAAAACAACAGAGGTAATTAGGCCACAGTTATGAGGGTCATATGGCTTAGCATACATTCCCAATGTCCAGTCCATATGTATTTGGCACCTGACATTAACTTTCTACTATCTAACCATCTCCATGAGTTTAAAGTTCCATATCTAACTCAACATTCATACTAACTTGCAACACAATTTTAAAAGCATCTTCTTAGATCTATTATAACACTCTCTTGACTCCTAAACAACTCAAAATTTAATTATGAGACTCTAGCTATCTGTTCTTCAACCACCTCAGAGACCTGAGAGGTATAAATATATCTGATTTTATAGGAAGTACAGGGCCTGCAGCTTCCAAACTAAGAAATGACATACCAGTGGCCACCTGGACAGTTCCCATTTTCTCTCCATACATTACAGCATCGATCTTCAGTCATTTGGCCCCGTTTCTCTGACAGACATTGATTGTAGAGCAGGGGTTATGAAGGACTTGCCTACCCTGTCTTGGCAGAGCTAGGCTGTCAACTTACCTGCTTCCAAGTTTTGTCCTTTTTGGACAGCATTCTGTCTACAGTTGGAGCAAGGGGCTTTTCCTACCAAGAGATAGGCTTGCGACTAATTTAGTCATCTCCCACTGGAGATTCTTCGATGCTCATCTTCTACTTGGAGTAGAATAGGGGGTGCTGTCAGGAGTTGATATGTCTCGATATAAAAAAATCTAAAGTTACAAAAACATCTTTGAATGCCATATTCTGCAGATCTCTTGAGGTTTTTTGAAGAGGCCCTATCTATCTCTTATATTAGGATAAGCAGATGTTGCTTGTCTCTTCTGATTAGCTTAGAAAATACCTATAATAGGCTGTAATAGTACCTAACAAAATGACTGGCTTGCATGACTATTAGTTTGCATTTCTTAATTATCCTAAACAGTTTATGACAATTAGTAGTAAAAGGCCGAAACATCACATTTCATTTATTTTTCTTTACCTCCTAACCCTTCCATCCCATTTCTCTGGGGTGGGGTGTCCTTATATAACATTCCTTTTGCCGAAAAGGTTTACTCCGCCTCTCTATCTAAAAGGCCATGATTAAAATCTAAAGGAATTAAGTGAAAAATGAGTTCAATGTTTCTTAGGTTTCCAAAACAAAGTACTTTCTTAAAGTTTCTCTGTCAAATTAAATAGGACTACTGCTCTAAAATTTTGAACATTTGTATGAAAATGTCTAGCATATAATTTTTAATGTTTTAAGTTTTTTTCCTGAAAATAAAAACTTATTTTTTAAATTATGTATGGGCTGGAATGATTAATTAAATATAACTGAGATGTAGTTGGAGTATAACTGACATTACATCTCCATCCTTGGAAATATTTTTCTGTTTTTATACTTCCTTTGAAATATCAAAATACTTTATGGTTTTTTATCTTGTTTGTTTTGCTTTGTTTTGTTTTTGAATTCTGTGTGGTTGTTATGTCCTTGAACACTGAACATATTATTCTGTCTCTACCTCTCAAGTGTTGGGATTACAGGGATGCACCATCACATCTGGCTTCGGTGAAATAGTTTAGATAAAATTCTGGATAAAATTCAGATACAAACTGTAATAGCAAAATTGGAATTTAGACTTTAGAAAAGAGATATTAAGGAACCATAACCCAGGCGTATTGCAGTGGTTTTCTTCCATTAATGTCCTTGTCAGTAAAGACCGAGAGTCTCTGTGTAGTCAGTGCTTGCTGAGTCCCTTGGAAAGGTAACAGGAGTGTCCTATCTCCTACAGGATGGGTTTTACACCAAAGAAGAAGATTCGCAGAGAGGCCGGAGCCAGGACTCTTGTGTATTGCTCAGGTTCAAGTGTCCCATGCACTGTTTGTCAACTGTGTGATTTTGGGCAAGCTACTCAGCCAGTCTATGTCTCATCACCATCAACAATTAAATGAGGTGATGGTTCCTCATGAAAATTAAATGAAACTGTGGTATGACTTGCACAAAATTAAGTATTTGTTAAATGACCAAAGGGGCTCAGCCATGTTCTCAGGACTTTATACTTCATGTATTCATTTCTGTGGCTCTATGAAATATGATGTGTTGTTGTTGCTGTTTGTTTCATTTTTATGAAACATAGTCTCCTGGAGCCCAGACTGGCCTTGAACTCATTATGTAGCTAAGGATGACCTTGAATTTCTGATCCTCCTGCCTTTTTCGGGTGTTGAGATGAAAGGTACGTGCCACCTTGGCTGGTTTGGGAAGTACTGGGTTTTAAGTGGGGATTGAACTGAGGGCTTTGTGCATGCTAGGCAAACACTATCGACTAAGCAACACCTCCTGTCTTGTTTTTATTATAATCTTAGAAATTAATTTCTTTATGGTGTTAAAGTAGATAATCCAAAATCTCACAGCTGCTGTGTTTGGGGCTAGAACTCGGGCTGTCCTCTCCTCTCTGGATTCTTTCTGCAGGGTTGCTTTTGAGTGTTTTCTGCTTACCTGGGAGTATGTGGCAGGCTTATCCAGCCTGGGAGAAAGTCTTGGAATAAGTTCCAGGGAGTACTGCAGCTTGAGATAGGAGGATAATGTCAGTGGATGCTTGCATGTAGAATAAAATTTGGGACTATTTTACTTAGGAAAAAGTGGAAAACATTTCAAAAAGGAAATCTTTTGAAAATGAGATTGACCTAATATGTCTAAATGATATTATTTTAAAACGTGAGCTTATTTTGTGATTTTTTTTTTTGCAAGTACATAAATACCAGGTAGAAAACACTGTTTTATTCCAATGGATTGATTCCAAGTTAAAGAGTTTGTTTCCCTCTCAAGACATATAACATCACATTTAGAACACTTTTGTTAAAATTGATGATTCTGGCATCTGTGTGTGGGGAGGGGATTTCTCCTAGCATCCCGCAGGTAGAGGCAAGGAGCAACAGTCTAGTGTGCAGAGTTATCCAATTCAGGCATTGGGGTGCCAAAACTGAAAAGACATTGTTTCTGCCTATAATAGAGTAGAATTCTTAAATACCTGAATCTGTATAGTTAAAACAAACAACATAGTTAAAATAAACAACACAAATAAATTAATATATTTCCAATTCTCCATAAGACCTTCTGGGGCATTTATTCTGTATATGTGTGTGTGTGTGTGTGTGTGTGTGTGTGTGTGTGTGTGTGTGTGTGTGT
>CAJQZJ010032614.1:1451750-1480359 GCA_907164525.1 Lophiomys imhausi | reverse complement strand
TGTGTGTGTGTGTGTGTGTGTGTGTGTGTGTGTGTGTGTGTGTGTGTATGTATATATATATGTATGTATGCATGTGTGTGTAGAGGCTAGAGGTCAGCCTCAAGTGTTGTTCACCAGGAGCTGTTCACCTTATTTTTGATATGGAGTGCTCATGAGGACTGGGGACATTATGATAAGGCTAGGCTGACTGGCCAGTGAGCTTCAGGGATCCACCTGTCTCTATATCCTCGTGCTAGCATTGCATGCTCAGTTTCTGGTGTGGGTGCTGGACTAAGGTCATCAAGCGTGTGCAGCAAGCACGTCCCACCTGAGCTGTCTCCCCAGACCCAAGAGTTGCTACAAAGATATTCTTGTTTCTTAACAAAATACTATCACAGAGACTTAAGGAAAATGAGCATATGGAAAGAACAAAAGTTTAGTTCTGTTTGAGATCTACATCTAACTTTCTTGTACGGCTTCTGCACTTTCCCCAGTTCTTTGGTGTTGCCTTGCAGTATTTCTAGCCATAAGGATTCCTGTTCTAAGCCTTTTCTGGAGGGAATGTGGGCTGCTACCTATAAACACATCCCCTGATGGGTTCCTGTTCTGGCAAGGGATTATTCGGGGAAACTCAGGATTCCTTTTTCATTTTGTGCTAGGAGATACAGATTAAGTTGGAAGGAATGGCTGGCACTAATTTATTTTGAAATGCAAATAAAAGTATTGAGAAGACACATTAGGAGAGTTGAGGCATATTATTGAGGGGTAAAAAGAAGGCATAATATTGAGCTTATAGTGAGGGCCACCTCTTCCTCAGTGTGTCTCATTGCTGGATTACCATTTATTATATTCATTATATTCTCGTGATGCTTTGGATTTTATACTTTACTGTTGGGTTCACTATTCCACCATTCAGTGGTGCATGACAAATGATCCTTGTCATGATGAAGTTTACAGTGTAGTACAGACAGACATTACTTAAGATTGGTTTATTTGCTATACCAAGGACTCTGGCTTAGAGAGACTGAGTTAAAGCCTGCTGCTTGTTTTCTGTGCCTGTATATTTCTCTGGATGTGTGTGGTATGCATGCCTCTAAGTGTCAGTAAGTATATGTGGTATAATGTGTCCTTGTGCACATGCATTTGTAGAGACCAGAGGAAGATGCAGGGCATCCTTAACTATCACAGTGCGCCTGTAAACTCCAGAAACCCTCCTCCTTCATCCACATTCAGTCTCTCAACCACTTATTATGGAGATGCAGGTTTGCAAGGGAACACACCAGGCTTTTGATGTCAGTCCTGGGATTCAAAGTTCATCCTTGTACATATTCAACAAGTATTGTTAATCACTGAGCTGTCTCTCAAGCCGAGTTAAAGCCTGTTTCTGAATGGTCTTGTTTGACTCAGTAAATGTCTGGGAATTTATCTTTTTCTCTGTGGTGGGAGTAGTTACAGTAACTTGAAATGTTGTTCTTCTTGTATGTAGATATATGAATACTAAACCTGTTGGGAAAATGGACTTTAGTTGCCAGGTTCATCTAATAGGGAAGCAGAATGGTCAATTCCCTGGCTAAGAAAGTACCAACTAAATGAGAGTGTGAAGAGAACATCTCATTCCCTTTATTCCCAACTGTACTGTATTTGGACTCTTTTCTTAAACATTCTTAGGGCAACAACAGTGGCTCCGATAACTTTTAACTCTCAACATGGAGAGAAAACAATGATGTTTACAAGTTGAAGTACAGTCTTCCTGTGTTAGAGCAAAGATTTGTGTTCGCAGTGTGCATGGGTAGGTTATTTGAAATGTGCCGGTTCTCAGAGTGTGCTTTGGTTTTACTGTGAATGTGAAAAGATAGCACTGCCGTGTGTGTTAGGAGAGGAGTTGCTGACCACAGGAGAAAGTGGGGACTGGTGAGGGGCCTTTCTAGATTATTCCTTTTCCCCTCTATGTTTAGGCATGGCTTCGCAGGAAGTGAAGGTAAAAACTGTGCTTCCAAAATACAACTGTGCAGGGGGTTACAGAGGGTGCCTTCAAATTAGTCACTGAAGGATTGCGCTTTGTTTAAGGCAAAGCAGCGCTTCATTAACTGGGGTAGAGGTGTGAGTGGAATTCATTTCTAAGGAGTGAGAAGTAAAACTGTGGCGCTAAGAACTCCGAGGAAAAGAAAATGACTGCTTGCTACCTCTGGCAGCTACAAATGATGGCATCACAGAGCCAAATAGGAAAATCAGGAAACATGACAAGTTGTCCCTGTAGCTTTTGTTTACATAAAGACAAAATTGGGCAAAAATATTCTATGGTGACAGACAGGAGGGAAGAAATCATTGTGTAAACGGAGTAGGGGAGTCCTAAAGGAGTAGGGTGATGGTCTGTACTTGGATTTCAGTGATGGAGTCATGGATGAAGTCTAGATTATAAAAATAAGCAAGCTTTTTATTCTTCATATAAAAAATTCAGAAAAAGAAATGAGATAAACTGTTTATTTTTGAAATCCATGGTTAAGTGAAGCTGTTTACGATCTTGTCCTAGGAACTGTGGGAGCCACTCAGCTACCTTAAGAACACCAGTACTGAATAAACAGACTGCCAGTCCCCAGAGCTGCTGGGGATTCTCATTCTGATTGCCATTGTCACAAATCATAAAAATTTCAACAAAATGGCTATATTTGGGAACATTAATAGGCCTGGCTTTAAACAAAATCTTACCTAATTTTTGATCTTTCTGGTTTGGTGATAGTTGAAAAATAATATTTAAATATCAGTCTATGACCTCTAACAAATTGCTGACCAGCATATAAACTTTATTCGTGGAGATGGTTTTCATGTGGCTACTTGAAAAGTAATTAAATGTTGGAGAGAATCAGCAGTGGTTAAGTGGACTGTATTTGTTTAACAGTCTATGATAGAATAATTCCTGTACAGAAGAAGGCTAAGGTAGCATTTGCTACCTTCCTTTGCCAAATGTTCATATGGGCTTTATTATACTGCTGTTGTTTTATTTATTCTAATCTTATGTCTTAAGTCCCTAGTTTTGAAATATTTGGTGTATAAAAGAATCACCTGATTATGTTATTTAAAAATGAAGATTTCTAAGCCAATTTGAAGATTCTGTGGGAGATGAAAGGGCCTGCATTTTCCTTTTCTTCCTCCCTCCTCCATTCCTCCATTCATTTCTTCCTTCATTTGTTCCTGTATGGTTCTGGGATGAACTGAGGGCTTTACACATTTAGATGAGGACTTGGGCATCTCCAGTTCAAGGCTGTATTTTTTTTTTTTTAACCAACTGCTGAAGATGATTCTGGGAAAGTAATCAATGGTTTGAAACATGAGAAAAAACCTTTTTTCCCAACATTTATTTATTACTTCAAGTAATATATCAATGACAACCCCCTCCCTCCTCCCCATCCTGGTTCCACCCTCCTACCCTCTTCCCCCTCTCCCTCCTATCTACTTTTTTTTAAAAATCAAGGTGTATCTTTTCCCTTCCCAACAGCTCCCCCCTTTTACTCTAATACAAGGCTCTTTTTCTTGTAACAATAATACAATACAAAATAATAAGAACAATTAAGCAAGAATTATGGAAATTATAAGGTATAACATACATTCCCAATGTCCAGTCCATACGTACTTGGCAACTAATACTAACATTCTTTTATCTATCTATCTCAATGAGTTTAAAGTTCTATACGTAACTCAGTATTCTTCCTAATGTGCGTTACCAACTTAAAGACATCTTCTTAGACCTAGAATAGCCTTTAATTTGTAAACAATTTAAAACTTAACTGTGAGACTATATCTTGTCTTCAACCACATCAGAGACATGAGAAAGATAAATATATCTGAATAAACAGGAAGTGCAGTGCAAGCAACTTCCAAAACTAAGAAATGACAGACAACTGGCTGCCTAGACAGTCCCCAATTTCTCTGTATAACTTTGGAGCATCTATCTTCAGCCTTTTGGCCCAAAGACCTATGTAATTCTTAAAAATGCAATATGAAGTTTTGGCCTTTTGATAACAACTATCACAAACTGTTTAGGATAATTAAGAAATACAAACTAATAGTCTTCAAACTTGTCATTTTGTTATGTACTAGTGTAGTGTTCAAACATGTTTTCTAAGTTAATCAGAAATCAAGTTGCTAAGAGACAAGCAACATTTGCTTATTCAAATATATAGAGATAGATAGGTGGTCTTCAAAAACCTCAAGAGATCTGTAGAAGATGGAATTTGAAGATGTTTTCTTAAGATTTTTTGATATTGAGACATGTCAGCTCCTGACAGTAACCTCCATTCTACTCCAAGTAGATGATGAGCATCAGAGAATCTCCAATTGTAGATGGCTGCATTAGTGGCAAGCTTGTCACTGGGCACTGCTTCAACTGTAGGCAGAATAGTGTCAGCAAAGGACAAAACTTATAAGTCGACAGCCTAGCTCTGCCAAGACAGGGTAGGCAAGCCCTTCGTAATTCCCACTTTACAATTAATGTCTGTCAGAGAGAAAGAAACAAAACAAAACAAACTTTTGAGCATGGTAAAACTGACTGCATTTTCACGGACCCTTCTTTTTGAGATATTTGGGATTAAAAAAAAAAAAGCCTGTCATTCCTAAATCAGTAAATTACTCATCAATTTTATTTCAAGCAAGGGATTTAAATTGTTCTGGGGTAAAGTGGAAATGAAAAAAGTGATATATTCTTTTTAAAAAAGAATTGGGAGTTAAGGAGCTGCTTTCTTTCCTGTTGTGAATCACACAGTCTGTGACCTGGATAAAGCCGAGTGACACATGGGGATGTTGTGGCTTCAGGCAGGTGCTCCTTAAACTACCGCTGCTCATGAGTAAGTTTCAGAGCTGTGGAATTTTGAAGCTATTTCTGGCACATGTAGCTTCATGTCATCTTTATGATAATAAAAATGTTCTTTATTACACCCCCATCATTTTTGTTTGTCAAGGTGTAGATAGAAGGTGAGATGTGAGAGGGTGTCTGCCCACTCACACTTTTGCTTCATTGCTTGTTTACCTGAAAATAATCGAGGTTATCCCTGGTTCCTGACTAGTGGCCCACATCAGTGAATGGCCCTGAGGGTATCAATTTATAAAGCCATGAAACAGATATCTGGCCCAGGGGGTTCTTTTCTTACCTTTTATTTTTATTTTTAAAAAAGATGCATTTCTAGGAAATTCTCTTAAAGCATTGGGCTAGGTTTTTTTTGCTGTCAAAATGGACCGATTTCCCTTTTCACAGATTTCAAGTGTGCTACCATCCCAGCATTATTATAGATTACATAATGTGGACTTGAACTTTAAAATTCATCCCTTAAAATGTCCTTTCATTCTGGAGTCTCTCCCAGGCATACAGTGTCTCTTAGCTTACAGGATTAGCAGAGGTGCAGACTACAAACTCAGAGTTTGGAGCTGTTAGAGATTTTCCATCAGACAGCTGCTCTTGTCTGCCCATCCACTTTTGACATCTTAACTTTGAAGTCTCTTGCTGAGGAAGCAACAGGAGAAACAAGAAAACACATCCTCTTGACAAAAATTTTTAGCTATTCACTTTGACTTTATTTAAAAATTCAATACTAGCAAGACAAAGGAGGTACTATTGAATCAGATTCTAATTTTTCAAAATGTTTTTGGTATTTTGACATATAAAGATGGCGCTGGTATCTTTTAATATCATTTTCCTTTTCTTTTTGTTTAACTTAAAATATTTTAAACCAAGTTAGGCACTGAGAGTCTAAACTCACCCAAAATGGCCATATTATTAATTTACAACTTCCACTTATATTTGCCACTTCTTTTTCCTATCGGGTTTCTTCCAAGGAACTTTACCTTTTTCTCCTTTTCTGTCTGCTCCGTAATCTCTCCCTCTTCTTCTTTCAAGACTCAGATAAAGGTCTAGAGAGATGACTCAATGGTTAAGAGCATTTGTTGCTCTTTCAGAGAATGTGGGTTCAATTCCTAGCACCTATATCGTAGTTCATAGCCAACCTTCACTCCAGTTCTAAGGAATTTGATGCTCTCTCCTGACCTTCATGGACACCAGGCACACATACAGTGAACACACATACATGTAGGCAAAATGTTTATACACATAAAAATAAAATAAAATAAAAACATGTTTGATCAAAGCTAAGCATTTCAAGCCTCAAATAGCATTTTCTCCACCTATGATTTGACCTAATTTTTGCATAACCACTTGGATGAGTGAGCTGAGAGTCACCACTGGGGTGTACCTGCTTGTCTCCCATTTACCTTGCTGTTAAAATTAGGCTATTAGTTTTGGACTCACTTTCATAATTCAAATTTACAGTTTATGGCTTGGCTCTTTATCAAAGGCAAAACACTTTTTGACGGGCAATCCTGGAATCCAGTGCAAGCTGGAAAGTGCATTGAATGAATGAATGAATGTTTACTGTACACATGCCTCCTGCCCATATAGCTTTTATATTAGAGTAGGTTTGCTTTACATTTTTCCCTTAATGTCAATATTAAAGGGAAATATCAATATTAAAATACTATTAATATTTCTTTGGAGAAATCCCTATTCTACAAAGTGAGATTTCACCTGTGTCATCAGAAGCTTCCTTATGCCTTTGTCAGCTAGATAGTACATTAATGACAAACAGCCCTACACCATACCTTGCCTGCTCATTGATGGCTTGGGCTTCTCAGCTGAATTTTTATAAAAGCTCTGGACATTTATGTGGCAACCCTTGCTTTGAGACTTGTCCTTGCCAAATGTCACATGAGCTCTGAGATAGAAATTTAAACGTAAAACAATTCCAAAAGCAATTTCATTTGTGGATCTTTCTATAATCAGGACAAAAAGAGTACACGTTTTCAAGAAGAGTCTAATGATTAATAGAACAAGCTATGAGCAGTGCTTAAAAGAGTAAGTGAAGAATACTGGTTACATTATTTGATGCAACAATTATGGAAAACAATATATGTAAAGAGTGTTTCATTTATTTTTAACCGTAGAACAATACTATCCTTTATTATGTGAGCTCTAGATGCTGATTTATTTACCTTCCTGGCATTATCTCCCTCAGAGCTCTTACTCCTTGCCTTCCAGTATGTAAGCATCTTCTCACTACACTGGTCCAATGTTGATGGGATGTGGACAAGAAGTTTGTCTCACTGGATCTGCTCTTCCACAAGATTGCCAACTCTAGCACCCTGTCTTTTCATAATGTATCTTTAAAAGTTTCTTGAACACATTTTGTTTAAAATCTTTTCTCCTCGGGAGTCAAGATGGTCCTCTTCTTGCAGTCTAAAGTGGAGTGTGCAATGGGACACATCCCACTGTCTGTAGAGTGCGCTGTCAGTGAGCACAATGCAATTATTCATGAGGGTCTTGGTGCAGACCAGTTCATTAAAGATATATTATAGATGGTGTCAATGATCCTCTTGTGAGTATAACATAGGGTCATAAGTGAAGTTCCTGAGATACAGTTACATGGCATGGTACTTTTTCCTTCCTTAAACTTGGGCTGTTGTATATGGTAGGGATCAATTTTTAGTATTGGTAGCAGGATAGCTCAACTTGCAGTTCCTTTTTCTCTGGTAGGGTTCTCTTTTGACCTCAGTCTTCCAGTACTTGTGCAAGTTGCGCTGAGTAGTGCCCATTGGTTGGTGTTGACTGGAAAGATATTTATAAACCTTTATTTTCTTGCCTCTCACTCTTTGTCCAGCTCTTCTTTTCATGGAAATATGTGTTTTATGATCTCTCCCTTATTTCTTAGGGGCAAGATGTCATTAAGGCTGCAGTTGATGTAATTAGATGACCCAAGTTCAAGATCTTCCTCTTGATACTTAGCTGTAGGACAGAGGGTAGATTGCATGATACCTGTCAGTTCCTGTTCATTGTGTAATATGTCCTAAAATATAGTAGCCATTGTATTGTGGGATTTAAATGAAATAAATGTGTACTGAAAACAGCTACCAAGATACGTTACCTATAGTTATTGGTGTTTGTTATTATTAATCACAGGAGCCACATGGGAAAGTTTAGCTTAAAGAAAAAGGCAGACCTTATATTTTACTATGGTAGGCTTTGTTTGCCAGATTCTGAGAGCATAAAAGGAAGATATTATGATCCTTGTTCTCAAGGTATTTATGGTCTTATAGGAAAAGGCAGATGTATCATTTCACAATACAATAAAAGTACAAACAATGTTGTAAGATTGTCAGAGGAGTCAGTAGACCATGGAAGAGGGAACAATCAACATTTATACTATTTGAGTCACTTAAATATAAATATAGTAGGAATAATGTGAAATAGCTCTTGTACACGCAGCTGTTTCTTTATAAAGAAGCACACATAGGCATGACTCAAGTGGACTTTTATGTGACATAAAAAGGCTTTCTTTTTTTCTATTAAGACATCTCACATTAATTCAGCAAATACTGCTATAATATGTGCAGACTGGTTGCTAATACCAATGCTGCCTCTTAGAAATGCCCAGTTCAAATCTGTCAACAACAATACTCTTCTTACAGTGACTTTAATTATGTTGTTTGGTACGCAAAATAACAAAGATGATTTTTCTCATGTAGACATACCAGGATCTTGAATTTGTGATCTTGTTACCATCATAGTCTTGTAGTGAGGGTCATGCTATTGAGTTAGATGAGTGTGATTCCTATCATTTTGGGGTAGCTGGATCAAACAAGATGCTAGCCCTCGAGATGGATGAATTTCTGAGTAGACTACTTCATAAATGATTCCTTCTCATTGATCTGTTATGGAAGGAAGGAACAGACTATGTAAAAAGTATATAACCTGTGATGTTCTGTTGTTTATTGTCACATTTTGGTTAAAATGCTGAAGACTTACTGGAAATAAATTCACAACTTCCATTAACAAAAAACTAGGGAATTACATTTTTGTCCTCTCTTCTCTTCCATTCACTTCCCATAGTCGACACTCCAGATCCTTATGTGGAACTTTTCATCTCTACAACCCCTGACAGCCGGAAGAGAACAAGACACTTCAATAATGACATAAACCCTGTGTGGAATGAGACCTTTGAGTTCATCTTGGATCCTAATCAGGAAAATGTTTTGGAGGTGAGAGAATCCCCTGGGGGCTGTGGACAGTGCTCATTCTCAAGGAGAGAGACATCTCGTCTTTTTCATCACTACCATCTTTCCTCTCAGTTTATTATGGTTGCCTGTGAGCTGAGTGCCATGCTTGGAGAGCCTCTAGATGGTGTGCATGAAGTTATGGGAGTGTCCAGGTGGAAACTCAGGATGTTTGTGCATTTTGGAGAAAATGAATTTTCTGTTCTAAAAATGAGAATTAAAAAAAAAAAAGAATACAGATACTGTCAATTGCTTTAAAGATACATTTACATGGACTAAGGCTTTGGGCTACCTCACCTAGTCTAGAACTTTATGTGATAAACACTTTTTTAAAAAATATTTTATTTTTAAATTTTATGTGTGGAGTGTTTGGCTTACATGTATGTCTGTACACAGTGTGCATGCAATGCCCATGGAAGCGAGACAAGGTCATTAGATTCTTAGATTCTCTAGAACTAGAGTTACAGATAGTTGTGACATGCCATGTGGGTGCACGGAATTGAACCTAGGTCTTTTCAGAAGACCATCTAGTACCCTTAACTACTGCACCATCACTCTTGTCCTTCAAGATAGACATTTTAGATATGACTTCCAAAGATTCCTGAAAACTACTTCCACTCTCTATTGCTTTGTAGATCACGTTGATGGATGCCAATTATGTCATGGATGAAACTTTAGGCACAGCTACATTTCCTGTGTCTTCTATGAAGGTGGGAGAGAAGAAAGAAGTCCCATTTATTTTCAACCAAGTAAGTATCCACAGAATCCCTTCCCACCCCATTGTCCATAGGCATCAACTTATTTTAGAAAGTTGGACATAATGTTTGGAAACTTGTATTTCCTTATAGACCTTATCTCATTTTGTTTGCCCTTTTACTTTCTGTCCTTATCTTGTCTTCTCTCATTATTCTCTTGTGGTGCTGGGGCTTAGATTAGGTAAACACTCTACCATTGAGCTATATTCAGAGACCCCTCTTTTAATATATTATCATTAAATATACACACCTTGATTGAGGTGGTAAATACTATGAGGCATTGATTTTTTTTTCTTCTTCCAAATAATTACAGTGAAAGTAATCAACAGCTTTGAACTCCACTGGAGGGTCTGCCAACACAATACAAGCATTTGGGATAATAAGACGTCACAAAACTCAAACTATTCCAATATTGTGTGCTACTTCATTGGAAATTGTATTTACTATTAGTATTATAAGCACACATGTTTACTATTGAACATATTGCTATAAATTAAGCATCTCTAAGGAAATAATTCTGTCTCAAATAATTAGCCCCAAATCAATGAAAGACCAGAAGGAATGGTGCTGGGTTACTCTTATTATTTTTATACTTTCAGGTTTGTCACAATTTAGTAGTTATTCATGAACACAAAAAGGAAACCGTGGATAAATTATTTGTATAGAACAAACTGATAGTATCTTAATGTATGAGGGATGTGTAAGAAATGAATCAGAGGAGACATGTATTTGACTGGTGGGCTATTTAACACATTATTATATCATGTCCATGCAACAACCATCTTCACTCATCCTTAGAATGACCTCAGGTTCCTCTACTCACACGAACCTCTCTCCCATAACTCTCAGTTCCTCCATGTTGCTTGTCCTGCTGCAAGGCCAGATGACTTCTTCCCGTTTGATCTCCCATGAAAACAATCTGTGGTATTTTCTAGTGGTATTTATTTATGTTGCCCAATTTATCAAATTTCAGTGGTAAATAAAATCATCTAGGCTAGAATAAGTGAAATACTAATTCTGTGTGCCTGCAGAGTCTATACATGACTTATGTGCAGACTGTGGGTATTTATAAGGTTTCTTGAGTATTCCATATGGTCTGACCTTCCAGAGACTTTGAGAACTCACACCTGTGCATTTCCTATGGGTCCTTTCCCTACGCTGGAGAGCATGTCTTCTGTACAACACCAGGAGACGTATGTCTCACTTTTCTGTGGATATCTTTTAACTTCATCTCATTCACTCATTTTATAAACATTTATTGAAAAACGTGCAATGTACCAGTTATTGTGTTTGTTCAAAGCATATGAGGAATAACATACAGGAAGTTCTCCTCCCAGTTATCTTCCTGTAAGGTAGAAATGATATTGGAATTGTAATAGGAAGTGGAAGGAGTGTGTGTGTGTGTGTGTGTGTGTGTGTGTGTGTGTGTGTGTGTGTGTATAATAAACCATCACTCATTGAGCTAAATATCAATGAAGTATGTATACAGTTTAATGAGAAGGAAGAATGGAGGAAGTTTGTCTTGTGAGAGGGGGCCTCAGATGATTTGAACAGTTTTAATAGTGAATATAGTAGTTAACACCTTGTCATTTAAAGCTATTAGGCCTTTGAGTTCCTTATCATCTTTTTCATCTTGGAAATTTAGTAGTTCCTTTTTGACTCATCTTATTCATCTGTAAAAATAGAGATAGTATCTTATAAGGGAGTCATTATAAGTATACATATGAAAACAATATAATGATTATCATATATAAATTTAATTACAACTTGTTATAATTTATTGCATAAAATATAAACTATACATCATTTAAATAATTTTAGTATTAATTATATAGTGTGTTCTATATTAAGTATTCAATGATAATTAAAACATAATAGTAAACATGGTATATGCATGCATACATACAGTGCTTCTTAGAACTGTGGCTGGTACAGATTAATCAGCATATATGAATGTGTTTTGCTTTTGTTGCCTTTACAACTTGAGAAAAGAGTAGCATTTCAGGAGGCAGAGAAATAGTTTTGTGCATTCTAGACAGAAGCAATTGCAAAAGTACAGTCTTGAAAGAAGGAAGCAAGATGGAGCATGCCAGGTACCCTGTGGTGAGTACTAGGGCAAAGAAGACAGAGGTGGTTCAAAACATCTGAAGGCCCTGCCTGGGATTCTAATGAAGGCCTGTTGACAGCTTTGTAAGCATGGATTAGCCTTTCCAAAACCAGTAGTTTTACTCTTCAGTCTCTGATCCAAACACTGATTATGAAAAAAGGTATTGTAGAGAAAATATGTCTTCCCCTTCTGTCATTTGCTATGGCTAAGCTGTGTAAGCCCCAGCTCTGAAGAGGCTTTCTACATTCCTGAATTCAAAGTAGGTTACGTAATTACTTCCCTTAGTGTGTCTGGGAAAATAGTTAGCCAAAGAACTTTTCTTCATTACTTTTCTCTCTAGAGTCCCATGCAGTTTGTATTTGAATGTCAAGCCTTTGAGTTGATGAGCTGGAGTGGTCATTGAGAGAAGGCGAATTGGCTGGTTGACTGAAGAGTCTGGGGCTCTTTCTTGGATCATGTGGGAGTACCCTTTGGGAGACTTACCTTCTTCTTCATTTCCTGAGATAGGATCTGCCCTAGGTGGGCGGTTTTCTGTCTGTAACACTCACAGATGTTTAAGAGAGAATGAGCCACCTGGGAATGCTGGGAGAGTGGAGACTTAAATAAACCCTTGAGATGGATGGTTATGGCAATATGACATAATAAGAAGAGCACTTGGCTTTGGTGAAAAAGTACAGAAATTACAAGCCAAGACATTACTAGTTAAAGCTGCCTCAAAGTTTTGGCATCTAAAAGTTAATACTGACTCAACACAGAGTGATGTCTATGGCCAGGAGATAATTGGAGAATAAACAGGAACTTCCAATTGCAGTTGGGCTGACTCCCAGGGACAACTCTGGCCATTTGGGGGTGGAAATAGGATTTTGAGTCCGTAATCTTGTTTGTATTGACATTGTTGTTTGAATTGTCATTTGCTTTCTCCGAGTCTCACTTTCATCCTTAAAATGAGGGTTGAGAATGCATTATTTCCAAGATCCCCTCTGACTTATTTCATTTGAATGAGTCTGGAAAAAAACTTGCAACTCTTCCCATTACACAGATAATAAAAACAAAACCAGCAAGAGTAAAACCCTTTCCTTTGCATATTGCATCATTTCAAAATCTGACGGTCAATAGAATGACAAGTTTTAACATAAAGAGAATGTGCATTCTTATTGCATGCCTGAAACTTGCTAAGTATTAAAGAGACACAGAAGTCCGTTTTCAAGAACCTAATTATCGATTTGAAAAGTAAATAGTCACGTGTAAAATGATGAACAATATGTGAGGGGTTGGTGTGCTCAGTGGGACTTGCTTCATGATGAACAAGCAGCAGATGACATGATGGACAATGGTCTACTCCAGGAACTTAAATTCTCGTAAGGATGGTAAATAGGAAACAATGAGCAAATAAGTAATCACTCAACACCAGCTAGTGATGAATATCAGGAAGGAAATTCCATAATTCAATATAATAGAGCTGGGTGTGGTGGCACATGCTTATGTGGTGAGCAGTTCGGGAGGCTGAGGCAGGAAGATAATAAGCCTCAGGACAGTTTGGCCTACATAGCCAGACCCTCTCTTAAAAAAGGAAAAAAAAAAAAGAGAGTCTGGAGAGCTAGTTCAGTGGCTAAAGGTACCTGCTATGAAGCCTAGGGGCCTGGGTTTGACCCAAGAGCCACATGGTGGAGGGAAGGAAGTGACTTCTCCAAATTGTCCTTTCAGCTTCTTTTAAAAGTGTTTGTGGCATGTAGGGGAGGCTGCATGCATACATATACACATGCACACAAAAGAAATACACAAAATATAAAACAACAACAAAAGCACCTACCCAAATAGTCTGACAGTCCAACAGACAGTAGCTGATATGCAACTAAAGTTTATAGTTCATACAGCCAGGAAAGAAGGGCTCTGAAGAACATTCTAGTTTCTCCCCATATTTTGTTATGAAGCTTTTCAAACATAAAGAGTTTAAATGTTTCTCCAGTGAACAAGCACATAACTAGCAATCATGTTCTGTAATTAACATTCTCCTGCTGCATATGTCTGTTGAATATTTCTTCATCTGCACTCACCCGTCAGCTAACCCCCTTGGATACATTTATAAACAAATGGCCCCTTGGATACATTCATAAACAAAAGGCAGATAGCAGTTTGCTCTACTGCTAAGCCCTCAGACCGTTATTGAGTACCATTCAGGAATGATATATGATCATTTTAAGTGCCATGTGCCTAGTACAGAAAATATGTGCTTAGAGTTAAAAGAATAAGCCCCTCGTTTATTAATTCATTCTTTTCACAGGTGCTGTTACATTCTGTAGTAAACATTATACTGCTGTGCTTGTCACCCATTCTTCATCTACTCACAAATTATCACTGAACAACCAGTAATGGACAGTCACTCTTTGACCACTGATTTCAACCATGAGCAAGCAAAAAAGCACCCTTGTCCTCTTGTAGCTAATATTCCGTGTAGGAAACCAGATGAAAAGCAAGTTAAACCAGGGAGAGATGATTCTGTTAGTGATAACAACAAATACTACATAAACCAGGGAAGAAGAATGGACTTGCGTATGTGTGTGGGAAAGAGGATAGCAAATGTCATTTTACAAAATGTGTCTAAGAAAGAAATCTTAGAGGCTGAGGGGAGAAGGTATTCCGGTAGGAAGACCCTTCCTATGGCTTCAGTGAATCTTCTTAGGGTTCCAGGGCTGGAACTGTGTGGCAGTGTTGATCGGTGCTAGAATGGAGCCTTTAAGATGTGGGGTTTAATATAATCAGATATATTTATCCCTCTCAGGTCTCTGAGGTGGTTGAAGAATAGATAGCTAGAGTCTCATAGTTAAATTTTGAGTTGTTTAGGAATCAAGAGGGTGTTCTGGATCTAAGAAGATATTTTTAAAATTGTGAGGCAAGTTAGTATGAAAGCTGAGTTAGATATAGAACTCATGGATGTGGTTAGATAGTAAATGTTAAAGTCAGGTGCCAAATACATATGGACTGGACATTGGGAATGTATGCTAAGCCATATAACTCACATAATTGTGGCCTATTTATTTCTGTTGTTTTGTATGTATTTATAGTTATAAGAAAAAGAACCATTTGTTGGACTGAAAGGGAGAGCTGTTGGGGGGAAAAAGAAATACCTTGAACTAAAAAAAAAAAAAAAGGGAAGAGGATGGGGAGTTGACGGGGAGGAGGGTGGAAGGGTGGGACTGGAGGGGGGAGTAGGGAGGGGATTGTGATTGAGATGTAACTTGAAGAAATAAAAAATAAATTATTAAAAAAAAGATGTGCGGTTTAGTGTCATTGTAGGTGTATCCTTGGCCATTCTTGGAGGTTGAGGAATTGTTGAAAGAACACAACTGGTACCTCCACACTTTCTGGTTCTCTGTTTTTTACATAATCTCTGGGTGTTCCAATTGTTGCCATACCGTCTGTCATGAGGCTTTCATGGGGCAACTTGATTTGGACTTTCAGCCACTTAAACTATCTAAGTTATGTAAACTCGTGTTCTTTATAACATACATAGCTTCCATGGTTGTAATAACAGAAAAAATGAGCAATGCAGCCTAGAATCCCAGATTGCCTGACAAAGTAACTGCAGGAAGGAGGGTAGCTTCAGCACAGAGAAAGAAGAGTAGAGAGAAGGGTAAAAGACTGGGTCCTAAAGGGACTGAAGACAGTGGGTTACAGCCATTGTCAGTAATGTGGACATCAAAGGCTCAGTTTATCCTTGAAGCAAAGGTGTGCCCAGAATGACTCATTAAAAGGGTAGAGGACAGTTCTCATCAGAATTATCTGAGGAACTGCCTCAGGGAAACCATCATGTTGAATTGGTACAGCAAGTTCAAGAAGCACTTTCTAGGCAAGGATAATGAGGAAAGAGTTGATGCGTGAAGGAGGAACAGGTACAGGCGCTCTGAGCACAGCAGCACTTAAATGTGAGATGCAGGAACTGATATGGCATCTTCCAATTTGAATAGTGAGTCATAACAGGTTTGTGCCCAGGTAGTAGGAAACTGATAGCAAACAAGGTTAGGCTTTTTCCTAGGAAAAGGGATTAGCAAGGAAAGAGTTAGCATGTAAAGATATCTAGTGTTGAGATGGGTGTCCAAAAGGTGGATGCCCTAAGAACAGAGTGCTTCCCTGGAAAGTGACTAGAATGAGAATACAGGGCAATAGACACAAAGGAAACCTGTCTTTCATTAGGTCTAACAATGGAAGAGTTGAGTCAAGCAATTTCTTAGTAGGGGTGAGGGTTGCTGAGTAGCTGAGGAGCTTGAGTGATGGTAGCCTGATAGTTTTAGCCTCAGACCCTCATCTATGAAGCAGGGTTACATCTAACCCCCACATCTTAGGATTGTGGTTATGGTTAAGCAGGTTAATTCTGAGACAATATTAATACAGTATATGGTCTTGCAGTCACCAGATAAATACTAGATACTCATTATAATTGTAACTGAATAGACTCAACCAAATGTGAACCACATAGTCTTCATGAAACTGATTTAGCTGGATAGTAAACTTATTTGTCTTTATTGACTTAAAGGAGCTCAATATTTAAATACAGGTAGAGTTGGATTTAGCAACCATTTGTTTGAAAATGATTCAGACTGCTCTAGTTACTCATTCCTGAATTTCTCAAACACAGCCAATTTTGGTTCAAAAAGATCTGCATCAGTGATTCTCATCCTTTCTCATGCTCTGGACTGTAACATAGCTCGTCAGGTTGTGGTGACCCCCAACCACAAAATCATTTTATTTCTACTTTGTAGCTGTAATTTTGCTACTGTTGTGAATCATAATGTTAGTATGTGTGTTTTATGATGGTCTTAGGTGGCCCCTTGAAAGGGTTGTTCAGCTCCCAAAGGGGTTGCGACCCCCACGTTTAGACCCATTGATCTAGATCCTTCAGAAGTTAACTGGATGTGCATAAAACAGCCCACTTCAAACAAACCATGAAAATGCTACAGTTTGGAAGCCAGAGAAATTATACTTCGTTATTTCTCTGGATAAAGTAAGTTTGTTTTGGCGAATAATGCAGCCTCAGGTTTACACTATGTTTTAATTTTCTGTCTTTATTTGGAAGTTAGTATTATTGCTTAAAAATAGCCATGTTTTATGCTTCTGTGGCATTTGTCTAACTCTGACTGATTGTTTTTGCTGTTGCTTAGTCATGATTATGACTTGAAAATGAGTTCTGTCTTCATGAAACTGAAGAGAGAGCAGCAATACTTAGAAAAAAATGGGAATTTTGAGTGTGAGTTCAGAGTGTTGTTTGTGTCAGGGTGACTTCATATAGGAACTATGTCTCGCTGTGTGAAGTCAAAGACTCTAAGTTAGGTAAGTTCTGGAGACAAGGTGGAGTTTGGAGGAAAATCAAGATACGATAGGGGCTCCAGGTTACGTTGTTTAGCAGGAACTTCTGGCTTTACAGTGTGCACAGAAGTAATGCTATTAGTAGAAGTCATACTTTAAAAATTGTGAGTTCTTTTCTTTTCATATAAAAAAATGAACACTGGAGATAGAATCTCGGCCTTAGGCATGTTAAGCAAAGAGTTTACAGCTGAGCTGTAGCCACAGATTTAAAAATCTGTGGTTTGTTTGGCCAGCAAGAGGAGTACACCACTACCATTTCTAGCTCACTATACATACAATCATCAGCAGAGACAACAAACGCTTTATAGAGTACTGTTTTGCTAAAGCAGAGTGAGCTGGTGGTTTAGGTGCATTGGATGTGTTTGATTTTTGGTTCCTTTGTCCTAATAGGTTTATCAGCACACAATCCTACATCAGTGACATAAACTCATGAAAAGTCTGGGAATCACTGGAGAGTTTTATGACAACTTGACACAAGCTAACGTCATCAGAGAGGAGGGAGCCTCAGTTAAGGAAATGCCTCCACAAGATGAGGCTGTAGGCAAGACGGTAGAACATTTTATTAATTAATGGTTGGTGGGGAAGGGCCCAGCCCATTGTGGGTGGTGCCATCCCTGGACTGGTAGTCCTAGGTGCTATAAGAAAACAACCTGACTAAGACATGGGGAGCAAGCCAGTAAGCAGTACCCTTTCATGGCTTCTACATCAGCTCCTGCCTCCTGGTTCCTGCCCTGTTTGAGTTCCTGGCTCTCCTTCCATCAGAACACCTGGAGGTGTTAGTGACATAAACCCTTTCCTCCCCAAGTTGCTCTTGTAATGGTGTTTCATTACAGCAATAGTAACCCTAACTAAGACAGTTGTCAAAGACATAGACAATTGACTCTTCAGGGTATAGTCCAATGTAGGTCAAACAATTCTTGGCTTTATGAAAGAATTCATTTTTATTTTAGGCTCTAGTAATAGCCACTGGGGTGAATCTTCTCATATCTTCACAATAAATAACTTTTAATTTACAGGGTATTTTATAATATTCCTTCATTCTTGGGGCTCCTGTCTTGGGTAGTAAGTTCTGTCAAGGGAGTACTACATAGTCAGCTACAAGCCATAGTATAGTACCTAGTCATAGGAGTTTGGACAATTTTGCTCATGTGAAAGGTTGAAAACCTGGGAATTTCTTAGACAATACTAATGAAAATAGTAAGGTTTAACAGACAAAAGCTAGAGAGAACAAAGATTACCACAGACAGAAAAGTAGCTTGCTGGAAGTGCTCTAAGAAACCCAGGTTGTTGTATGAAAGCTACTTTTTATCCAACTTTGCATAATTCCCACTAATGGTCACATTTGATAAAAGGTTAAGTTGAGGAATTGTGATATAATATGCAAAAAAAGAGGAACAACCCATAGGAAAAATAGTGTAGTTTCTTCATCTTTCAAATCTTTAAAGTTTTCCCAGGGTATGTATACTCTGCATGGCAGCTGTCCTGAATCCTTGAGTAAGAAAAAATTCCTGGTAGGAAATACTCATTTTATGTTAGTCAAGTTTTTATATATTAAAAATGGCATAGGTGAGTGTCCCCTTGTTGTGCATGTGACCTCGTTTGGACTGGCAGAGTTTCGATCCCCGCTCTCCACTCAGAATGCCCTTCCTTGTCAGCTCTGTATTTTGTTCATTCACAGGGTATAGGAATACAACTCTTTGTAAATGTGGCTCTTAACTGTCAATTTTTCATTTTTAAAAAAATCTTGCATGGGTCAGGAAAATACAAATACACTTACAGCATCATTGTCATTCCTTTAACAGATGTAAACAGTTACTGAGTCAAGATGGGAATCCTTCGCATTTGTTTCTACCCAGAAGAAATGAGTGGGAATGAACAGGCCAGGGATCAGAGTCCAAAATAATGATTTATCAAAAGGAAACAATAGAAATATTAAAGTATGGAGGTAGTGTTCCATAACATATTTGAAGAACTCTTTACTGATAGGATAGAGTGTCAACCTAAAAATTATTTGACTGTGTGGATCTTTTCAGTGTAATAGCTTTTATAAAATACCTCTTTGTTACCATGTACTATATTTGCTGCTTTAGTTTCATTCTTTAATCATATTCAAGAGAACCAGTGGCTTAGGCACATTAAAAATTATGTTAAAGTCTGAAATAATGTTTTAAACAAGAGTTTCTCTATTCTACTTCCCTTTACTTTCTCTAACTGAACATGTTCCATGGTAGATGTCAAAATTCTTCTCCACTGTGGAATGCAAAGAAGAGGTTTTTAGTTTCCACAAGAACGCATAATTGGTGCTGCCTGCTTTTTACATCTGTGATTACAAGAGGAGTCGGAGTTCTAATTTGTCCTGGCCCTTTGTTAATAATTAAGGGGGTGATGGGGAGGCAGTTTGCCTCGGAGACTAGCCCCCCCCCTTCTTTCTAGTGCTCTGACTTACAACATGAAATGCTCGTGATGAAGAGCTGTTTGCAGTGTGTGGGAAGAAGCTTCAGTCATTGTTTAATGCCTCACAGGAAGTACATATTTTTGTAGCTGTTTTAACTGAATGACATGATCCAGGTAAAAGATGTAGAGATCGTGAGTATCAGGTTTCCAGGGCAAGTCTGAACATAGTGTTTGGTGGGGAGGAGGGGGGGGCAAGTATGACTTCCTTCTGATCCTCTGTGAGTCGCGTGGGCAACACAAGGAAGTGAGGAGCTGACGAGAGCCACAGCAGCACATCCAGAAATGTTCCAGATGACAGAAACATCCTGTGCCTGCTCTTATGTTGCCTTTACCTCAAGAGTCTTGTCTTCTAAGATCAGAGTATCTTAAACAAGAAATAGTGAGGAACATGGGTAGAAAGGGTATACAAGTGCAGCCATAAATATGACGTGGCCAATTTTAGTTTTGTTTATTAAATCAATGGAACAGTGAGACATTAGATACCTTCAAGCATTGAATATTTTAATCAGTAGATTGGTTCAGGAACTGCCAGTTGGAAATTCAGTTTTTGTATTAACTGTTTACTTTCATGAGGTATATAGTGCAGTAGAGCATTACAGTATTATCTACCCACCCATATGTGGAGATTTGACCCTTTACAGAGAAATACATTAAGTCCAATATCATTTTAGAAGCAAATTTCATGTATTTCTTTGGAAAGCAGAATATACAGCCAGGTATGGCGAGTCATGACTGTAAATCCAGGGCACTGGGACTGAGACAGAAGAATTATCAGTTCTAGCCAGCCTAGGTTGTATAGTGAGACCTGGTCTCAAACAAACAACAAAAACACAGCAGTGGCAACAACTATAAAACAGAATTTCTGTTGCCTGTGTCTGATTTATCTTATTAAATAACCCAGATAAAGTTATTCAATATAAAATATTTTCCAAGTTCCCTTTGGGGAAGATTCCAGTTGAAATTTCTCAATGAGAAATTAGGCATAATGGTTCTTGAATGTGGTCTAGGCAATGCTCTCATTGATAGATGGTAATTATTTTGTAGGCTGTTGTTTTTGACTTATAATGAACCACAATTCATCTGGGCATGTATAATTCCTTTTGTACTAGAATTTTTAGGGTATTTTTTAATCAGCTATAAAAGCAATAACTGCATCTTCTTTCTTGAATTAAGATTTGCAAAGTTAGGCAGAAGAAATGTTCTTTGGGTCAGACCATCCTATGACTTTATCTCTATTAGTGTTTAGATATTTTTTGATAGACAAGATTGCCTGCTGTGCTTCACATCATAAAAGCATTCAGCAGGAATTCATTGATTACCCATCAGTTCCAAATACTATGTAGTGTACTGGTAGTAGAAACATATTTAAGTTCAGTTAACATATTGAAAAATATGTGAGACATATTTTTATATAGATTTTATTATCTTTTACTTACAAAGGTCATACTGAGGATCACGTATGAACTTATTTTAAACCTTTGAAAAGCTCCTGCTATTTTGTCTTCTCCCTATATCTTGATCCCCAAAGTTAACAAACCAAAGATCTCTAGAATTGTTTGACGGTTCTAAACTCATGCTCTTCACATTTCAAAAAGCTCTATTTTATAGTAGCGATGGAACGATCACTCCAACCTATATTCTTATGGTAACTGGTACGATAAAAATGATGGTAGGATTTTAAGATTATCCAGCAACTTTCAGGACATTTTCCCACTGGTACTTTTGATTATCTTAAGGAACATCATCCAGTACTGATGTTACCAGCACCAATGTCAGAGGCCTTTCAACTCAGCAGAGACACTCTCTCAAAAGCACCTTTTCATACATCTTTGTCCCATGGATATTAGCCACTCCTTTTAAATTAAACAGACTTGTCTGATTAACAGGATGCAGATTGGTTGGTTCTCAAGTAGTCTTGAGGAAATAAAACCTAGATTCCCCACATTGCGTTGGTAGATGTTTCTTGAAGCCTACTGGGTACCCAGTCGGCATGAGTGTCCCAGATCCAACCTGCTTAGTACACATGCATATGTGAACTTCTACCAAAGCTTTCTTTTTTTTTTATTTTTATTTTTTTTTAAATACTTTATTTTTTTTTCTTCAAGTTACATCTCAGTAACAAACCCCTCCCTATTCCCCCTTCCTAACCCGCCCTTCCACCCTCTTCCCTCCAGAGGTTTCCCCTTTCAGTCCAACAGCTGGTTCCTTCTCTTATAACAGTAAGTATTATACAAAACAATAGATATAAATATGCCACATTTATGAGAGTAAATTGGCCCAGTATACCTTCCCAATGTTCAGTTTATACCTATTTGGCCCCTGACTTTAACATTCTACTATCTACCCAACTCCATGAGTTTAAAGGTCTATATGTGACTCAACATTCTTACTATCTTGCAACACACTTTTAAGAGTATCTTCTTAGATCTATAACACCCTCTTGATTCCTAAACAGTTCAAAATTTAACTATAAGATTCTATCTGTCTATTCTTCAACCACCTCAGAGACCTGAGTCTATCACAGATATTCTCTAAACTACCCAGTAATCAAGTTGCTAAGAGACAAGCAACATTTGCTTATCTAAATACAAGAGATGGTTAGGGCATCTTCAAAAACCCCTAGAGATCTGCAGAATATGGCATTCAAAGATGTTATCTTAAATCAAGATTTTTTTTTTGATATCGAGACATATCAGCGCCTGACAGCACCCCCTATTCTACTCCAAGTAGAAGATAAGCATCGAAGAACCTCCACTGTAAGATGGTTGAATTAGTGGCAAGCCTTTCTCTTGGCATGAAAAAACCCCTTGCACCAACTGCAGACAGACTGCTGTCCAAAAAGGACAAAACTTGGTAGCAGGGAAGTCGACAGCCTAACTCTGCCAAGACAGGGTAGGTAAGTCCTTCATAATCCCTGCTCTACAACAAATGTCTGTCAGAGAAACAGGACCCAAAGCCTGAAGATTGATGCTGGAATGTATGGAGAGAAAATGGGAACTGTCCAGGCAGTTATTGGTATGTTCTTTCTTAGTTTTGGAAGCTGCAGGCTCTGCACTTCCTATACCAAAGCTTTCTTTAGTTTCTTGGCCATGGCGGATGTTGAATCTTAAGCAACTTCCAAACAGTACACACAACAGGAGTATACTTTATTTTATTTTATTTTTTTCGGCTTTTGCTCTTGCAACCTCTCCATTAAAGAAAATAAATAACAAACAGAAAATAAACCAAAACAAGGCATAGACAACATCTCATCATGGAAGCTGTAGTGTGTCACAGCATGTCCCACTGTATGAAGCTCTGTCCAGACATCTTCACTTGTAAATGTTCATTGCAATGAGTCATTGGTCATCTGGTTAGAGGTCTCTGGCTTCTGCCTTACCGCCAATATTGGATCTTCATCTGGACTCCTTCAAGTTTTTGCCCTGTTTCATGGAGATCTTGCAGCTTTGGATCAGCAGGACCTGCCCTTTCATGTGCTCCATCTGTTCACAGATGCTCTCCCAAATGCTATAGCTGGTGAAGGACAGGGTCAGCTCTCCTGGAACCCTGGGTCCACCTCTCCAGTCATTTTTCATATTTTATGAATAATAATCATGGAACTGAGTACTTTATTTCAATGCAGGAAGAAAATAAAAATACAGATATTTCTTTCTTTTTTAATCAAATTACTATTTTTTTTGCAATTTCACATGCATGCACGCACACACACACACACACACACACACACACACACACACACACACACACACACACACACACAATGCATTTCTGAAATTTCACTCCATTCCCTCTCTGATCTCCCTTGCACTCATGCTGAACACCTTCTTATTCCTATTTTCATTTTTGTTGTGATACACTGAGTTTAATGTTTAGTGAGGGTTGCTTGCATGAGCATGGGTAAGAGTTTATTCACTGGAGTATGGGTAACTTATCGGTGGTTATTGAGGAAAATGATTTTCCACCCACCAGCAACCATTGGCTGCCAATAACTCCTCAGGGAGGGATGGTGCCTCATGATTCCCTCTTTTATTTGTGATGGAATACTGAGAGGTTCCACCTTGTGCAGGTCTTTTGCATAGCTTCTGTGAATTTTAAGTGCAATGGCCATGCTATGTATAGAACAGGGTTCAAAGTACTCCTACCTGTCTTCTGACTCTTATTATTCTTTCCAAACCCATTTCTTTGATGTGTTCTGAGACTCAGAGTGGGTAATATAGATGCTCCATTTTGTACTGAGCAACCCACATAGTCACTTATTTTCATGACTTTTTATCAGTTATCGGTCTCCCTGCATTAACTGTTGCCCACTGCAAATAGAAGCTTCTCTGACCTAGGCTAGAGAGGTTCACTGATCCGTGGGTACAACAAATATTTAAAAGGCAGTTTGACACCATGTCCACTTATCAAAACAGCAGTAGTAGATTCACACCAGGGTCTGTGACCTCCCTAGCCATGGGCTTCTGATCAGGTTTACAGTATGAAGCATGACTTCCCTTCTGTGGACTCAAATCCAATCAGAAAGCAGTTGATTACCATCTTAACATTCATACCACTAATCAGGCAGAAGCAATTCTAATTACTTGCTAACATAATTTGTCATGTATAGTTACGTAACAACTAACAAAAACTGGCGAATCTATTTATAAAGGTCTGTATAGAACTGCTACTTTTCTTTTTTTTATTTGCTTAATTTGTCACTCAAATCTTATTTTGACTGCATTATATTAATCACATCTGTTTTATTACCTCATTTAGTTAATATGTTCCTTTTATAGGTCACTGAAATGGTTCTGGAAATGTCTCTTGAAGTTTGGTAAGTTCCTTTATTTAGATGAAGAATATTGAGAGTGATACTACTAAAGAAAATACTTGATGTGTGAAATAATTCCTAAAGCTTTGAATACATAAATGTGCCACAATAGTCTCCTTCAGCTGTCTGCTCATTACAAAATCCAAAAAGTAGAGTTCTATATGCTTTTCTTACTTTTCTCATAGTTTGGAAACTGGGTGATAGCTGTCAGATTAAGAGCTTGTTTTCGAAGGCCCTCCTTCTAGTAACATGTTTATTCCTATGGAAATAATTATAGTATGTAAAGCTCATTTCTCATTGATGATTGGCCACTAATGACATATAATAATTTCTTCTATAGTTGTCACAATGCACTATGTTTGATATGCTTTTTTTTTTTAAGCAAGTTTAGGTTTCTAAGAAATTGTTGCTACCACTGTTAAAAAGGAGGAGTAAAAATACAGGGATTCTGATATCTTATAGATGTCACTACATCTGTTATTTGAAACTCTTTTCTTTTCAAGGTAGTCCTCTATTAGACAACGGAATTTGCCAAGACAATATTTGTACAAAAATGTTCCCTGGGAATCTAGCACTTTGTGATGTGAGAGAGGTGTGGGACAGGGGAAGAATTCCTGACCACATAAGCATATAAAGTACTGGATAAAACACCGGCAAACATCCTTCTGTATCGAATCACTTCCTAAAGTCGTTACTGTCCTAGTATACAATGTGTATTGGCCACTCTCCTGTTACTGTAATAAAACACCATGACCAAGGCAACTTATAAAAGAAAGAGTTTGTTTTGGGTTTGTAGTTCCAAAGGGTTGGAGTTCATGATGGTGGGTCAGGGGTAGCAGGTGTCAGGAGCAGCAGCTGAGAGCTCATTTCCTCAACTACAAACAAAATGTAGAGAGCACACTGGGAGTGGCATGGAAATACAAAGCTGCCCCCAGTGACATACTTTTTGCAGCATGGCCACCAAACAGACACCAAATATTGAAGTGCCCAAGACTTATGGGGGACATCTCACCCAAACCCCTACACAATGTATGGGGAACTCTTTTATTTTACCTAAATATCACTTTCTTTTTGAGGAAACATTTTTAATTTGTTCACATCTCAATACATATTGCTAATCTTTTCTTCTCTATCTCAAGTTCAGTCTTAGATTATTGCTTGCCATGGGGCACATGCTGCTTTAAGATAAACATCATTTTGTGATCTTGTAAACAAGTTGCTTCCTGGGAAGTGGTTTGATGGAAGCAGTCAGCATGTACTAATCCAGATTTTGGGAACTTGAGGAGCTTGGATACTATAAAACAAGGCTCCTGGGAACCCTGACTCATGGATTCCTTGTTTTCTACTGTAGCTCAAGCCCAGACCTACGGTTTAGCATGGCGCTGTGCGATCAGGAGAAAATTTTCAGACAACAGAGGAAAGAGAACATAAAGGAGAACATGAAGAAACTCTTGGGCCCAGAAAAGAGTGAGGGGCTATATTCCACACGCGATGTGAGTCTGGAAATTTTAAATGTTATTAAAATCTAATGATACTCTTTAAATATTTTCTCCAAATATATTGCTCAATATGGACGTTATTTCTTCATTTTTTGGAGATAGGATAAGTAGTTCAAAAATGAAAAGATGTTGAGGAACGTCCAACTGAATGCTGATCATATTTGGTAATAGTTATCAGCTGTAGAAGTTGTTTCTAATTTGACTTTTACAATAATGTTATTTCTAGAGAAAAAACTAAGCAGAAAATACAGTTTCTCTATTTCTTTCCATTCACACATGTGTATAATCTCCCACTCCTAGAGTTCTCTAAGGAAACAGAACTAAAGGGTTGTGTATGTGTATGTGTGTGAGTGCATGTGTGTGTGTTTAATATGAAAATTGGCTCCTAGATATTATGGAAGCTTAGAAGTCCTCTGATATGCTATCTGCAAGGTGGAAATCCAGGGAAGACAGGAATACAATTTAATCTGCATCTAAAGGATTTGATGCTGTAGCTAGGAGTCTAGAGCTATAGGCCTAAGAATTAGGGTGGCTGGGTTGGTGGGATGGTGGTGTTGGTTATCATCCCTCTAAGACCCAAGACCTGAGAACTCAGCAGGATAGGAATCCAATGGAAAGAAGAGATGAATTCGTATTAACTGATGCCTATTCACATAGAGGACAGAAGTTATTCTTTATGGAGCAACTGATTCTAACACTAGACTTATAAGAACCCACTCTCAGAGACAAGTGCAGAAATACTGTTTCATTAGCCTGCTGTCTGGGTGCCCTTTTACCCAGTGAAGTTAACACAAAATTTATCATCACATTTTCGGACTGTTAACCCTTGATATCTGAACAGTACAGTTGTTAACGTCAATGACCCTGCAACTGATGCAGAACTGTTCACAGTCTACATTTTATGTAAGGGTTTGCAATTAAGATACATTTTATGGGCTTTGACAAATGTGTAATGACCCATGTCGGCAGAATCAGGGGAGTTAGTTTTGTTGTCTTGAATATCCTTTGTCTTCCCCCTACTTAATTCTCCTGCTCACATAACCTCTAACATCCACTGATCTTTCTTCTGGCAGTCAGATAATGTGAAGTCTGCCAGCCTGGATTATTCCACATAATAATGTTGTAGATCTCATTCGGCTGCAGTTCTTCTCATGGTTTAGTAGCTTCTTTCCTTTTATGCACTGAACAGTCTCCACTGTGTGGATTTAAGACAATTTATACTCTCTAATACAGATTTAAATTTTTTCCTTGTATTTTTATTTTATGCATTTGGGTGTCTTCTCTGTATTTGTACCTGTTGACTGAATGTATGTAGCTCCCATGGAGATGGGAAGAGAGCTTTAGATCCTCTGGGACTGGAGTTAACAGAGGGTTGTGAGCTGTCATGTGGATTTTGGGAATTGAAACCAGGTCCTACGGAAGAGCAACCAGTGCTTTTACCTGTTGATCCATCTCTCCAGTCCCCAATAGTCTTTTTTTTTTTTTTTTAAATAAGGCATACCAGTACTAAACCTACTTATAAAAATATCTGTTGTTTAAGAAAAAAAAAAAACCCAGTTGTTCAATTTTTCCCAATGAAGGCTCAAGAACCAGATGCTGGGGTGGAAACCTGCTAGCTCAGAGAGGAAGAGAAAACACCCAGCTGACCTTCCTACTCAATGATGTGCCAGAAGGAAAAAGCCACCATTCCTTCTCCACTCTTAGATACACTTCAAAGTCAAAGTCTCTCCTTTCTACTTCCTATGCATCTCTCCAGACTTCCTCTCATTCTCTATGCTTTTTTCTTATGTTTCTTCCCTGTCAACTGGTTGCTTGCTCCTCCTCTTTACCTGTGGTTGACTTTATTTAATCCTGTTTACAGAAAGCTCTTGGATTAAAGGCATGTGCTAGGGCTGAGCCACACCACAACTAGGAACAGGTTTTTCTAGTACACAATCTTGGGATTTACAATGTGATTAAATATCCTACAACAAACACCCTCAAGGGATGTATACAGAAATAAGAGTTGCCTAGTCAACTGTCTGACCTTTCTTAACTGAACTGAGTTGCATACGTATGGAGGTATGGAGAGAAAATGGGAATTGTCCAGGCAGCCACTGGACAATTGTTTTGTTTTGAAAGCTGCGGGCCCTGCACTTCCTATATAATCATATATATTTATCCCTCTCAGGTCTCTGAGGTGGTTGAAGAATAGATAGCTAGAGTCTCATAGTTAAATTTTGAGTTGTTTAGGAATCAAGAGGGTGTTCTGGATCTAAGAAGATGTTTTTAAAATTGTGAGGCAAGTTAATATGAAAGCTGAGTTAGATATAGAACTTTAAACTCATGGAGATGGTTAGATAGTAGAATGTTAAAGTCAGGTGCCAAGTACATATGGACTGGACATTGGGAATGTATGCTAAGCCATATAACTCTAATAATTGTGGCCTATTTATTTCTGTTGTTTTGTATTGTGTTTATTGTTATAAGAGAAAGAACCATTTGTTGGACTGAAAGGGAGAGCTGTTGGGTGGAAAAAGATAAACCTTAAACTAAAAAAAAAAAAAAAAAAAAA